>LPNX010890306.1:175000-228475 GCA_001517045.1 Pseudotsuga menziesii | reverse complement strand
ATCATTTATATGAATAATTTGTTCTTGTAGGGTCTAATATATGATTCCATTGTGGATCACGTCATAATTTGTTTGATTTTAAATGGTTAGAGTGGTGAAATTATTTATGAAATATTTGTTTTTTTTTAATATGCAAGTTTCAAAAAAGTTGTAATTTATCTCTTGAAGAAAAAAATATTTTTCAAATTTAGGGGTTGATTTTAAAGTTTTTGTAAACAACAGTATGGCATGTTTAGGCCATGGCACTATTTTTTACCCAAAAAATAACGCGTATACTGGTATCAACACTTTTCTATTTGGGGGGGTGTTTTTGGTGTTTTTTATGCAAAAATCATCATTTTTAATGTTAGAGTTCTCGTTCTTTGTATAAAGTTCTCATTTCATAGTATAAGTGATTAGTGACGGTTGATCCTGAAAATAGAAATAAATATAAATGGAATGCGCAAGCAAAGAATGCCATATTATGCAAGTTAAATGATGTTGAGTTTAACAAAGTAATGCAATGCACCACAATTTAACAATAGGATAGGATAAACTAAGAAGTATCTATTCGGACGATGACAAAGTTAGGAAGACCAAACTACAAACACTCTCAGTGTAGTTTGAAACTCTCAAAATGAGGGAGGAAGAAGATGTCGCATCATACTTTCTAAGAGTGGATGAGATAGGAAACTCCATAACAACTGTTGGAGATATAATTAAAGAGAATTTAGTTGTACAAAATATCATGATAACTCTCCCTACATGGTTCAATCTGAAAGTGTCATTTTTAGATGACAAAAGTGATTTGGATGACCTAACCAAGGATGAACTATATGGAATTCTCACAACCTACAAGATGAGGATAGAACCTGGGAATCAATCAAGGAATGAAGTTGTGTTTAAAGCAACAGGGAAGGCCAAGTTCAACAAAAATTAATACAAGAATACAACTGACATATTGGAAAAACAAGAGTCCAACTTTGTGAGAAGGCTGAAAAAGAGGACAAGCTAAGTACAAAGGAAAACTATCTTTCAAAAATTTGAAATGTGGTACAATTGGAAATTTTGCTTCAAAGTTCACATACGAGGAAAACCGAGACACTAAAAGTGAGGAAGAGTCAAAATATCAAGAACGAAGAGGCAAGCATCAATAGAACAAAGTTGTGAGCAAGAATAAATTTCAAAGGCAGAAGAAAATTATGTACACCAAGGAGAATATTGCTTTAGATGAATAAGAGAATGTTGATAGCCCAAGAAATATATTGTTCATGGCCCTGATTTAGGGTGAGAATACAAGAGGAGGAAAATTGTCAACTAAAGGAGCTCCCGCTAGTATATCTAAAGATGCAAAGGAATGGACGTATAATGGAATTTACTTTCCCTCTCCAAAATATTATGAAAATAAGAAATCAAGCAGCTCAAAAGAGCTATTCAAGCTGGAGAAAATGTCGAAAACAAACACTCCTATGATGAAGTTACACAACCATTGTCAAAGTATGAAAAGTTCAGTTGCTATGAAGAAAGTTCAAAGTCTGAAGATGAGGACAATTTTGGTATCGGCTGGGAAGGTGAAATAATTAGCGCACTCGAAGATTTGAAGAGATCAAGTAAAGATAAAAGGGGGTTAAAAGAGAAACTTGAAATAGTAGAAGAAAATGCTAAGCAGTTTGAGAATATGCATGAAGACTTGAAGAAACAAATGGAATACAAGGAAGAGGAATTATTGTGTGCAAAATAAAGAATAAAGGAACTATAAGAAAACGAATGTGTGCTTGAGAAGTTTTGGAGCGAATCAGAATTAGAGAATGAGGTACTACATAAAAAAAATTCACTAAAATAATCATATGTTTCACACTCAAAATCAGTCAGTTGTAATACCTCGGTTTTGACCCCATGATATTGAATTGTACATGATGTAAATATTATATTGAATCATGAAAACTAGGTGCTGGCATTGATTGTTTTCTGTGTATAGGTGATGAAGGTTGATTCCTATGGTGATAGTGTTGGTCAGACACATAACATTTTGAATATCATATCAATATGCACAATTTAA
This sequence comes from Pseudotsuga menziesii, assembly GCA_001517045.1. Lineage (NCBI taxonomy): Eukaryota > Viridiplantae > Streptophyta > Pinopsida > Pinales > Pinaceae > Pseudotsuga > Pseudotsuga menziesii. The sequence goes on along the minus strand of LPNX010890306.1, from coordinate 226,437 downwards.
TAAAATACCACAACTAGCTATGGAATTGTAATGTGAAAGATATGGGGGCATTATCCTCACACCCGGTTCCTTGGAGCCCTTACAGAGATGGCTTGTGCCTTGAAGCACATTGTACCCAGTTGACAAGGTCCCTGTACTCACAAGGTTGGATCTTGGATCCACCACCTTGTTGAAGATATCAAATAACCTATTGATGGTGTTGAAGACCTTATAGATGGTGTTGAAGCCTTTGTAGATGATGAATAAGCCCTATATGGGTTGGAGAAGCATTAATGACCCATTATGTGGTCATTCATGCTCCGATGGTGTCATGGTACCCCGGGAGAAGGCCTAGAAACCCCACAGGTGATGTCATGATGGATATTGACCCTTGGAGGTCCCCTTGTGTGGTTAAGGTTGTTAAATAAGCCCATGAAGTCTATTGCCTGATTAAGAAGCTCTTGGAGCCACACTTAGTGGTATGATGACCTTGGAACCCTTGTTGAGATCATGGAACTCTTGTATGTTGAAGATGACATTGTATGGTCTTTGGCATGTTATCGAACCCGTGAACATGCCCTTGCATGTTGAAGAAGCACTTGAATATGAGGAAGCATTGATTATATGGAGCCCTTTTTCACACTTGTTGTTATACTGTGAAATGGAACTTATCCATCTGAGTACTGACACTGAGCTTATCGGTACACAAAAGGACATTATGGATAGAAGTTTCCCAAAACCTATAGATGAGCATGTGCCTTGATACACATTATTCCTTTCAGCCTTGCCCATGTTTTTTGACGATATTAAATTGTAATCACGAATATTGACATTGCACCTTGTGATTCATTCATGGGAAGCCCTATATGCAACCTGTGGTTATATGATCACACTGTGCATTCACGAGTTTCCTTCACAGGAGTTGCGATCCATTTGCAACCTGCCAATACACATACCCACAGTTACATTAAGCTAAAATATTAAAAATAAAAACATGATTAGTCAGGGACAGTTGGGTTCGTAATCATAACGTCCCCAACCTCCCTAACCATCACAATCTTCATAACTCCCCCTGATCATAAAGTATAAATAGAGGGGAGGGGTAGATGTTGGGGGAGGGAATCTTAGAAAATCAAGGTTATGCTATAGGAATACCTTTAGATATTGGAGCAAGAGAACTCACTACCTTGGATAGCAGAGGAGGGCTTGTCTCAGATAAAGGTTGTATCATTCCCTGTTACTCATTAATAAAGAGAGATTTTCTTCCACAATTGGTGCATCAACGTTCTTATATGTTATGATTTATGAAATATATTGTTATCTCCTTTGTATGCAAATCTAATGTTTCATTTATCTTTATATAACATAAGAGATTTATGTACAGGAAGGTATCTGTCTCTTTTACAGGTGTTGAGAATCTTGGAGTTTCTGGAGCATTTGGAGAAAGGTTCAAACCTAGGATCAACCTTCATAAATAAGGTGCAATTGCTTGCTACCCTATCTCTCTTATAAATATCTCTAGATTGTTGTATGTATGCAAGTTGAATATTTGTATGGTGGTGACGCGAGACCCTTTGTTCATAAGGTATATTCTCCTGAACAACAAAACTGATGACTCCATTGGGGTGTCTAGCTTGTTTTGGGTCTGTTCCATAGGTTTTTCAGTCCATTCTATTGTTTATATTGTTGTAAGTGTCTTGCTTGTATTTTTCTTTCAGTTTGCAGTGTTTGGTGTTTAGGTTCCCTTGGCCACTATTTATTTTCTTTTGAAAATTTTTGGTTATAATCGTGGGTTGCTAGAATATACAGTCGCAATTTCATGTTGTAATCACGGGATGAATCTATATACAGTTGCAGTTCATTCACGGGTTGTTTAAGTAATAGTCGTGGTTTCCTATAGGGTTATGTTAGTTTTCTAGGGTTTTGCCTAGATTTAGCATTTTGACTCCTTGGGTATCTGTAGGGTTCCTAATTTAGCATTGTATTGTGCTATTAGTAGATGCATTTCACTTTCACTTGTTGATCAAATGTATTTTGGGTAAGTTAGGTTTGAATCTTTGTGTGTGGGTTTGAATCTTTCCTTCTTGGTTGTTTGGTTCAAGTGTTGGTTTCTTTATAGGTTGTTGGTCTCCGTTAGTTCTTCTAGTGCACTAGTTTTCCTTAGATTGCTTTGGAAGTAATCTAGGTCTATCACTTTTACCAATATTTGATTTGCTATTCTCTTGGAGTGGGTAGTTCAATCTATTTAGGGTTTGAGTCATCTTGGATTTGTTTGTTGAACATTGTTACTTTGAATATATGAATGTTATCACTTGCATTTATACACGTCCATTTAGCTTAACTTACTTAGTTGCGTCCAAATTGCATCAAAATTTTATTTTTTTGAAAAAGAAAAAGAAAAAAAGGCAGTTCAAGTTGTATGATCAGCCCTAGTGTAGGATCTTTGCATTAGTTTTTTTTCCATTATTTTAAAAAAACCAAAAATATAAAAGTCTTGTGTTTTTCAGAGTTGTTTAAAAAGTTCTATTAGTTTCATAAAAAAAAACATTGTTAATTTCATTTATTTTGAAATTTTACATCATATTTGCTTTCACATGTTGAGTCCAAACATCATTCAATCTCACTTCGCCACCTCTGAGTAATAAATCCTTAAAAATGATGCTTAATATAAAATTTATTAATAATATTTCTTTATAGGTTCGATCATCAACTAGATTAGGCTAGGTTCTTGGATTAGGAAATTTTAACTATCGAAGAGCACTTTGATTTCAGACATAGTGTCCAATCTTTAGGTAAATCCATTTTTACAAGGGATAATACGGAAAGCTCCTCTAACATAGGATTTAAGCACAAGGCCACGTGACAGCTTGGTTGCGGAGATAACCCTCCAATACCTCGTTTCAACGTAAACCATGATTGTTGTGGGTACGGGGGTTCTATCAATACCACTTCTTGGGCCCCATAAGGTGTCGGTATTGTTAGAATTTCGGGCTTAGATACCCTTCCCATGCACATCAGTCAGGCCAGCGACTGTTTCGTTGGAATCTCATTGTAAATTTGGTAACCTTAGGGTCCAAACCTTAGGTTCTTGCACGGGTGGCATTGGAAGGATGTTTCCAGTTCTCCTAGGGTAGACTTGGAAGGTAACCTTGGTTGATAATTTGGGAGGGAAGTTGGATGATTCCAGCGCTTGCACCCAGAAAACTCATCACGAGACACCAAGTAAATACTCTTTGATATTCACTGGCTGGTTCTAGGCCCTAATCATCCCAAAATTTCCATTGGAAGGTGTATCTATCACCTGCTTGGGTTTGTGAGACTTGGGATATTTTTAGTGTATGCTCTTTGGAAGTTTTCTTATGCTTTAGTTTGGCCTTTTAGGTGTGTGCTTTTAATTTTTAGCTATGGAGGACCATCCTATCTGAAGGTCTAGAAGGTTGCAAAACCTTCTTCCATCTTCAATAGTGGAGCCTCCACTACCACCTCAAAGGTGGAGACTTGACACAGATGATTCTTTTGAACCAACCGGTGTTAGCGAAGTTCCAGGTGAACCGAAACTTAGACTTACTCAGGAAGAAGTTCCACTAGTAGACATTGAAGATCCGCAAGATGATGAGTTTTCTAGAAACTATAATACACCTCTTACTTATTTGAGTGACCCTGTGATAGTCCAAGTCCATCCTTTTTGTTCATCCGAGTCTATTGTTCCTTTGATTTCAGATATGTCTAGTTAAAGAGAAGGCATGTCTACTCCCACTTCATCCATAATTGTTGACAGAGTCTCTCCTCCCCCAGTGAGTACTCCAAGACCTAGTGCATCTACTGCACCTCTTTCTTCAAGTTCTTGAGTGGCCAATCCCTCAACACCTTCTAATCTTACAGGTCAGTCGAGTGGGGTGGGCACTAGGATACCCAGTGCACCTTATACTTCTTCTCCTTTCATGCAGAATGCTCAAAGTGGTATGATTGGGTCCACTTCTTTTGTCCAAGGATAACCATGGAATGGAGGTCATATTCTTCCATCTGCTCCATATGTAGGTCCATCACCTACTTATGTCGGTGTGTCATCTGGGAACCAAAACACTTTTTCAACTCACAGCTTTTAGACTTCTAGTTAAGTATCGACCACTTCATTTGGGAGCTCTCCTTTTTCACTGTTTAGTGGGGGGATATCAACTCCTACTTTTCAAACTCCAGTTTCAGATGGAGTTGTCCAAACAACTTATAACACACCACATGTCAATAATCCTTTAGCATTCGGGTGGAACCCGTTTCAAAATAGTGCTACGACATCACAGTCGATGGCAGGGGGAAACCCCACCTTTTCATTTGGGATCCCTAGGGAAGGTACTTCCTCATCCCTGACTCCTTAATACAAAACTTCTGATAGGCCCAAACTTTCGTTACTGATAACTTTAAACTTGCCATATTTTTCTAAACTAATGAACGAACATGTGCACCATAATGCGGCATGGCCACCTGTTCGCATTTAACTGCCTTTACACATTTCAAATTTTGAAGGGAATACTGGTGAGGATCCAGGTGATCATATCACCACGTGTCATCTTTGCTTCTCTTCCAATTCATTGAATGATGACTCCGTTAGGTTAAGGCTATTTCAAATAACATTGACTAATGTAGCAACTAAGTGGTACATTAAACTACCTTCAACAATGTATGATACTTTCCTTGACTTAGAAACCATGTTTTTGAATCATTTTAAAATTCTTGTTCGATACGTTGCCGACACAGACTTGTTTTCTACTTTTCGACAAAACAAGGCCACTCACGTATCTGATCATATTCAGGAGTGGTGAAGAAGAAAGAGGCTTATCAAAGCCATCATCCCTCTCGAGTTCTTATTAGAGTGTTTCTTGAAATATTTACTGCCTTATGTTTCAAAGGACGTGTGCACATCGGGAGTTACCACGAAGGAAGAAGTAATTCTCAGGGCTACTGAGGTGCCAAGGTGAGGATTCTTTATGAAATTATTCCTGAGGATTCTTTATGAAATGATCCCTGAGGTGCCAAGGTCTACTAATGACCTTGAGAAACCCAAGCTTAGACCCCATGTCGATGGTGTGGTTGGTTTGGTAAGTACACCCACTGTAGAATCACAGGATAAGAAGCTCCATGAGCTTTCAGTGAAGCAGTATGCAGAGGAGGAAGCCAAGGCTACCACTCCCTCACCTCAAAGTACTAATGTCTATTCTGGGCAGTCTTCCCAAATTATTAATTAGCATCCCGGTGGGAAAAAGAACAAAGGGAAGAAGGGTGAGGGGAAACAAAATAAACAAAAACCCATGAGTAACGATGACGGGGGTAAGAAATAGAAGAAGAAGGTTAAATTTACTTGCAAGTTGTGCCAAGGATACCATCTTACCTATCAATTCCCCTTGATAGATCAAGCAAACAAGCTGCTTAAGAAATAACAATCGATTGTTCTAAAGGATCCCTTTACCCAATGACAAAATGCAAAATTCTGCTTCAAAATATGCTCGGGGGAACACCTAGTGCTCCTACTGATCATAATTATATCAACATGGTATGATCCAGTAATTTCTTACAAACAAGAAACAAAAACTATGAATCAGAGGCTCAAGAGAAAGGTAAGTCTACTGCTGAAACTTCAGCCCCTCTCACCATTGATAAATTGGCTGAACCTATGCCAAAGATGCCTAAAAGTGTCTTCAATAAGACATTCCATAGCCCTAATTTGAGGGCTACTTCTAACTACTTTGTGGTATAATACCTAGCCCAAACACCTTGTGCAATGTTGGCTCTAGAAGTGCTATAGAGTTTTCCTTTTCAGATGGATGCACTTTTAGCGGAAATAGGTAGTATGGACTCGGTGAGCCTGCTAGCCAAATTTAATATTTCTGAGTTTAAGCCATGCTTTCCATACCATGTGGACCTTTCAATCAATGTTGTCCATGGTGGAAAAATGGTTGGAAAAATAGTGGTTGATGAGGGTGCTTCCACATGTGTTATGTCGATGTCTTGTTGGAAATATTTGGGATCCCTGGAGTTGGTCCCATCAAACACTTTTCTTACTGCTTTCGATGGAGTATCTTTCCGTCCACGTGGTATCCTACCAGCTTTCGAAATAAAGTTGGCAGGGAAAGTAGTTTTTGTTGAGGTTGAAGTGATTGATGCTCCTTTGGACTATAATTTGCTTCTGAGGAGAAGTTTCTTTTTCCATGTGTGATATTCCTTCATTTGTCTTTCGAGTCTTAGTGTTTCCACATCAAGGGAAGTTGGTTACAGATGACCAGTTGATTTTTACATGGAAGGGTCGTTTGGAAATTAATGAGTCCACTATACCATTAATTGATCAGTCGAAACAGGCCAATGAAAGCTTGGGAGTTGAAATGTATACCTCTCCTACAGTTATCTGTGCAAATGAGATGATGGCATATTGATGATGTGGAGGAAAACCCTATTCTTAAGGAATTAACGTTGACTTTGAAGATACATGACTATAAACTTCAATGATGTGGCAAAGAGATGTGTAACAAAATTTGTAAAATAAAATGTGGTAATTTTAAATGGTTTGTGGACAAATGGTAAGAAGGTTGTGTGAAAAATACAATAACAATACCTTGTTGACCTTGAAGAATTAGGCTAGCCTACAATTTTTTAAAAATAAAATTAAAAATTAAAAAAATATTTTTTTATGACAAGTAGGCACAATTTTTTTTTAGAAAACTAGTATAAATACCGAGTCAAACAATTCATTTTTGCAAGAAGATTTCGTGAATTTTGCTCTGAAATTTTAGATGTTAGAGGCAATGAAGGAGCACTGACTATGTGCATGATGAATGAGGAAATTCAGAGGTAATTTGCAGCTGTAGTATGTGTTTTTTATTTTTATGGAGGAGCATTCAATTGTAAATTTCAGATGCAACAACAATCTGTGTTTTTAATTTTTATGTAGAGAAATCCAATTTATTGGGGGTCAAAATTTTTGGGGTTTGAACAATCTCGAAGAGCATGCACAGACCCATGCTTAGTGACATACCTGATTTTTCTTTTTACACGGTCCTGAGTGTTTGAGGGTTTGCACCACCACACAACTTAAGATTTGAAGGCTCTCAGTGATGAACTATTGCAGAAGTTCGGTCAAACAGTCAACAGTTTGATGACCTTTTACCTCATATATACAAGGTATGTATTGTGAATTATGAAGTTTTTGGAAATGAATATTCCATCGAAAATATTCTCAGCCATGTCTCAGTCTAATGTTTGTAAAGAAGCAAAGTGGTGAAGAAGGAAATGAACTCTTAAATACATGATTGTTGACTAAGAAGTGGATGGATTTAGGTATGATAATGATATATATATGAATGATGCATACCTTATGATAATTATGTGTACATGAGTAATATTATACCTTATGATGATGTTGCACACTAATGCACAATCAAGGTCTTTTTACTGAACCTATTAGGGCTTCCTGCAAGGAGTGCTCAGACCGAGTGTTGACACACTCACACATTCCAAATTAATGTGATTCCTAAACATCTTGTATGTTCAGTGAAATGAATGTGCATGATATATAGTGGCATACAATGAATGTACAATAAAAAAAATGGTGTATTGATGTAATTCCATTAGATACCTTTCAAATATGATGCTTTGATGTAAGCAGAACTTTATGTGATAAGAGCATACCTATATGCAGATGCCTAATGAGGTATGTAAACAATGATGTATATAGTAGATATGTATACTATGGTAAATGTTCAGTGAGTAATGTAGATTCATTTATGATGATTCCCTATACATTATGATGAAAACCCCATGATGAAGATGCATGCTACTACCTTGACGATGATTGCTTGCTGACACATATAGTGACCGTGTTGGTGATCCTAATACCTTGATAAATACCAGCAGTGTTGATGAACAATATGATGATGATGAGGTTGATGAGCAGAGATTGAGCAATAGTATTGAAGAGAAGATGTTGATGAACATAGAATATTGAGAAGATTGTTGCAGCAATGTTGATGAGAGTGATGAGATGACTAGCAGCATCAATGAGCAGATTCAGTGATGAGCAGCAGATTGATGAAAATCAAAGATTGGCATCAAGCTTGCAAGAGGAATATTGCACTTGAGGAATGGACTCCTAAAACCATTCTTAGTTGTGTTCGGATTATTAATCCTCCCTTTTTCATATTTTCTATTAGATTAATTATTGCCTAACTTCAGAACCTTAATTAAATATTTGGGTCCACTAGTACAATTGGGTCCACTTGGCCTAATGGGGCCACATGTACCAGTCACTGGAGTGTGGGGAAAACTGCTAGAGGTTAACTGCCACTTACTGCATGTGCATGCATTGGTTTCGGTGCCTCCTAGACTAGTCCCTACATTTTAGGAGCCACTGGGAGTCCCGGCACCAACATACTTCAGTTAATTGGAGTTAGTACTAGTTAGTCTCATTTAGCCCTCAGTTACTTTCAGTTAGTTCTCAAATAGTTATCTAGCACATGTATTGCATGGATAATGCATGGATGCATGTGGAGTAGGCACCTTTTCCCAAGCTAACTAGTTTTCATTGCTTGTTTGAGTTGGTTGGACATCTGGGAGTTGATTTTGGAATCCGATATTGATTGGGAGATCATGACACAACTGGATTTGAACCCGAAATCCAACATTCGATTCCGACGTCATCCGACATTTTGCATGGATGTGTCGGACAGCAATCAATCAACAGAATGCCGAAAACAAAATATTTATAGCGCCGTCGATTATCCGACACATGGGCGTCAGATTTCCGACTCCTGTGGTGGCAGTTATCCGACACTTCCAGGTCAGATCTTTAACATTTTTGAACCCAAAAAATGTCGGTTATCTGACCCCGAACCATCGGATCTCTGATGAGTAGTATAGATTTTTTTATAATAAAAAAATTAAGGTTTACATGATTTTAAATTTTATAGTCCCATACTTTCAACGGTAACTATGTTCAAGGCGTCGAATATCCAACGCATGTCCATTATAAATATAAATTGTTTTAAAAATTTCGACATGTTTGTTGTAGAAGCAACGGATGATTGCGAAAATTATTTGTTCCTCGACGGACGTTTTCAGGAATTGTTTTATTCTTCAACGGGCAGTTGTGGGAATATTTTTTCATCGATAGACAGTTTGCCGGGAATTTTTTCTTCTTCGACTGCTCTCCGTTTGACAAAACCTTGGTGCATGGTTGATGCATGGAACTTGATTCTTTAAGACAACCGGTTATATTCATTAACAAAGTTTATGACAAAATGTCAAATAGATTAAATATTCCGGATCCAAATGAAGACAACTGACAATTGCTTGCTAGACTATGGGATGCAACGAAGCGAAGGGGTGATGGAAAATGTTATTGTCCATGTACTCAATGCAGGGAATTTAAGAGGAGAAGAATACTGATCTCAACATCCACAAAACATTGCAAGGAACATGGACACGCTGAGGGGGGGAACGAATATCGTCCATTTGTGGGTTTAGCATTATAAACATTATTATATTCGGTTTTTTTTGTAATTGTATGTATTTTTTTTCATATATTAATGTAAATCCATTGAAGTTTCCATGTATTTATATAAAGGAAAGACACCCTATAGCATGTCGTCCAGATGAAGTGCTTTCAGAACAAGTTCAGGATCAAGATCATGGAGCGTGTATGTTTAATGGAGAACAAGTGAATGATCATATTGAACAAGATGATCATGCCGATGATGTAATTGAAGATGATGGTACAAATACATTGATCTATGATTCATTTAATGTTAGAATGGATGACAATGATGTTGATAATGAAAATGATGATGACTATGATGATGTTCACGATATACCTCTTCTCGATAAGGCATATGAACCCCTTTATGAAGGCTCTGTTGGCCTCCTATTTTGACTGTCCATCACTATATTTTCTAGTTTCAAGTCTCATGAACCAAGTAATAATCGGCTTTGTTTAGTGTTGTTTCGTGCATGGTTATGCCTTTTTGAAGAACAACATTGCTAGGTGCTTTGGTAAGTGAATTTTTAATTGTTTATTTATTATTTTGCTTTGTTTTATGTATATAATGGAACTTTTGGTTTTCATTTAATAATGGGTCAATTAATAAGTCTTTGTTTTCTTTCATGCAGTGGTATTTTGCTCATTTTGACCCAACGCTTGTCCCAGCGCTCCAAACATACATGTTGACTGAACCAGAGATTTTGGGGATTTTGTCCACAGAGGAGATGCCTCGCTTGGGATCAAATCGATTTCCAGATGCATATGAAGATTATTCAAGTGCTATTTCGTGGTTGTCCTTTGTTCAAGGAGCTGTTGTCTTCCTTTTTTGGCAGAGTATGGATTTCAAGGGATTTGAATTCCATTTCTTGGTTCATGCATGCCGAGATAAGTGTACAGTTGTTAGGATAGGGTCAATCCTTGTTCCAAGGTCGATTTTATTATGTACTTCAAATATAAAATGTAACTTTGAAACCCTAAGGGGACACACACAGAGAAGACTGTAAACTCTGTTCTTATTAATTGATCGAGCATTTATTTCCTTAAAGCTTTGATTTCAAACTTCTAGGCATTGAGGGCAAAGCCCACCTTCAACACCGATTCATTTGTGTTTAAGTGTTTCTTGTGATGTTGTAAGTAGAGTGATGTTGCAAACTTTGATATTTTTTTTATGATGGAATGTTAATGATTTTGTTTATTTGTGATTTGGAATGGGATTCATGTTTGCAGAAGACTATTTGATATCATAGATATTCAGTTTACCCTGAAGAATCGATTTAGTATAAGTAGTAAGAGTGGATTTAAATTTTAGATCTCCTTGACCTTCAGCGTGATACTGCTTGTTTGATGGTTACAACCCTTGTTTAAAGAATTTGTTCAGATTTATAGAATTTATAAAACTGTATGATGAATTTGAGTGCATTAAGTTTGTTGTAGGATCAAATTAACAGAGGATTGAAAATAGACTTGGATTTCATATTTCTTTTCCTGCTAGTGTGATATTGATTACTGGATAACTCCAATACTTATTTTAAAACCCTTTTTGGCTGTCAAGTTTACAAGACTGTAGAGTGTTTGAAGAGATGGACTATAGTGTGAAAGACTCGCAATACCTATTGAATCCACAGAGGTTTTAAAGGTCTAAGTTTACATGGTTCTAGGGTTTTTCCAAACAACATTTTGAATTGGCTAGATAGGATTTGGAATCATGCTTTTTGGTGTTGAATGAAATTAGGGAAAGAATCATAGTTCACTAGTAGATGCCAGCATTGTTTCCTAGGGTTTGAATATCAGTCTCATAGTGCATGCAAATGAGAGTGAATAGTTTCAATATACTTTGGTGTGCATAGAACACAGGTAGAATATGTTTGATATTAGCAGCAAGTCCAAAATTCATCTTGTTAATTGTTTGTGGATGATTTAGAGTTAAGAGAGACATATTTCATTTCAGTAGTTGTTGAGAGTGATAAGTGTTTGTATAAACTTAGGCATCAAATTCTCTAGGGTTAATGATTGCAGTCTTAGATACAATACAAAGCCATTGGGATTGGCTCAGCATATTTATTTTGTAGGTAAGGTTGGAACTAGGGTTTGTATTGACTAATTTATTTTCTTGGTAGGTTGCTTGCCCTAAAGAATAGAGCATAATGGGTAGAAGATCGATGATTGCTTAGTATAGATCAATGATTGCTTTGGAAGATTGTTGTAGCTTAAGGTTGCGGTAGGTTACATTGAATTTGACAGTGTGGTAGACTGTAAGATAGGGATTAGCAAGTTGATTTTCCTTTCTTTAGGATAGACCTAATAACTCTTAGCATTGGTCATTCAATAAAGTAATATTTCCATCAATTACATTTTGTTTCTTGTCTGTGAATAGACTAAATTACTGTTAGCATGAGCATTGAAACTACTTTTCCCGCACATACGGTGTAGCAGCTCGAAGTATACGTATTCCGGTCGATAATTAAATTAAGGTAAATTAAATAACAATAATTTTACCCAACATTTTGGCGCTGTTGCCGGGGAGTTGCTCCAAGGTAATTTGGTATCTTGCTCATTTCTCACAACATTTTTAGGTGTGACTAGCTGTTGCAGACTGGAGGAGAAGGGATGGTAAGACGAGAGGTAAGAACCTGCGCATCTGTTAGAACAGGTTCCTTCAAACCCACCTGTAGCATAGATGTGTGATTTCCTTGTTTTGTTGCTTAGAAAAAAATTAGCAATAGCAGTAGTAGATACATTTAGACATTTTTTTTTATCAGTTTTGTTCTCTATTGATTTTTTGACTGTTTTTCTATTGGTATTTGCAGATTGGAGGAGAAGGGATGGTAAGACGAGAGGTAAGAACCTGCGCATCTGTTATAACAGGTTCCTTCAAAACCTATCTGTAGCATAGGTATTTTTTATTATAAGTTTTGTCATTTTCAGTAATTTTGATGAGACCCAGAGATAGTAAGGGAAGATACATTAAAATTCATTCTGATCTTTTTGGAAACAAAAACCCCCCCTCACTAACCCTAGGTATAGGAATACCAGCAACGAGGTAGAAAACAACAACACTCAAAATTCAGTGGAATTAGGGACCAGACTAGTAGGAACTGAGGTTATATTCAGTGAACAATTACACTCGGTAGAGATCCCACAGACCCAACAAGCTTCACCTCCAAAGGAAGATTCCAACTTGGTTGACACAGTGAACATAGAAAGAGTGAACTCCCTTCTCAGACACACTTAGAATTTGGTAGTTTCTCAAGTAGAATCTACCACATATTTACCTTTCAATCTTCAATCTTGGCCTAGGCCAGACCATTGGGATTTCATTCCATCCCCAAGAAGAGACAGGTTAGGTGTCAATTGGTTTAGGAATCCTCTGGTTATGAGTGATCAGGAAACCGAACACCATATGGAAGGGGAGGGAGAACATGAAGGACGAACTGAAACAAATTTTGGATTCCCCATTTTGGATCTTGCATGGGATGTCAGTATGAAAAATATCCCAGCATCTTCATTACCTACCTTCTACGGGAAAAGTACTGAAGATCCGGATACTTTTCTATTTGAGTTTGACATCTTGTGTAGGAGTTATAATTATCTACAGGATGCACAAAAGTTAAAACTATTTCCAGCCACCCTTAAGGATTCTGCACTTAGATGGTTTATGGGCCTGGGGGAATCTACCATCCGAACTTGGAAGAGATGAAGAGTGCTTTCCTCAGAAAATACCGAGACTATTGTGGACCTAGAGACTCTCAAAATGATATCTTTAAAATGCAACAGCATGAAGAAGAGAGTCTTGAGGATTTCCTAGAACGCTGATGCTTTGTATTGCAGAAGTCTAAGTATAATACCTTATAGGAGGATGCAGTCAGAACTCTTTTTCTGAAAGGGATTCTGGAGGAATATGTGGAAATCCTCAACCTGATGGCATCAGGTGATGTATCTCATAAATCCTTTGAGGAGATTACTGAACTATGTAGAAAATATTCTAGGAGTATAGCCAAGGCAGGAAAAAGAACAAGGGAAGGTCCTTCCCACATTTCTAGGACAACAGGAACTAGTGGGATCACAAGAGTTGAATTGGGGAACCTGTTAGAAAATTTCAAAACTGACATTTTAGGCACCTTGAGTTCCCAATTTGATGCATTGAAAACAAAGAAACGGCAAGGGAAGAGGAGATAGCAGCACTACACATATTCTGCCCCAAATGCAGAAAAATACACCCTTTGAAAGAGTGTCCTCTTAATACCATTTCAGTCTGTGCTCTTTGCTCTGATAAACACCCTACTGACAATTTCCCTTCTTTACCAGAACTGCAAGATTTTTACAAGCTTAATGCTGAACCTATGGATCCATCATATGCATCAAAAAGGCCCTGGCAGCCTAGACCCCAAAACATGTATCCAAAACCTATTTTTCCAAACCCTGCATATTACTATCCCATGCAGCATTCTCAGCAGCCATGGAGTCCACAAATGTGGAAAAATTGGCCTTCTCAGCCTACTCAGACCCAACCATGGTAGCAAGGCTAGTGAGGACAGTCCTATGGGGGACCACAAGGATAGTCCTACGGAGGAACACAACCAACAACCCCGTTACACAACCCTCCTAGTTACTGTCCAATGCCCCCAAATATGCAACAGCTATTACCTGGCTTTACACCACCTGCACTTCCTCCTATACCCCCAAGTCCACAACAATATCAAAATCCAAACCCACCTCGACCTACGTTGTTGCCAGCTCAACCTATCCCAAACCCTAACAACAGACCATCCCAGCCTCTTAATAATGCTGAAATACAAATGGCCCCAACTTATGTGATCCGTTCAGCTCCTATCCAAGAAATAAAATTAAGGTCTGGGAAAACATTAAATAAAACTCCTCCAGCAGTGATTATTCAAGAAGAATCTGGAGAAGAAAGCACTGAAAAAGAAATTTCAGAGGAGGAAGAAGTGTAGATTGCCTCAGAAAACACTCAAGTGCTTGGAACTCAAAATTTCCAATCATCTGCTCATCCACAATTGAATAACAACCCCCCTTATCTAGAGAGGTTATTAATAGAGAAGCCTGTGGTTCTACCACAGTTTGATTTGGAAAATGAGTTGAAAAATGTTTGTATCAAGATTCCATTACTTCAAGCCATTAGAGACATTCCTATATATTCAAAAATGGTAAGGGAATTATGCTTGAAGAAACCTGGTCGAAAACAAAAAGATCCACCCACAATACATGTTATAGGCCAGCTGTCCAATTATATTTCAGACTATTCCTTACCTCGAAAATTTGCAAATCCTGGGAACCCAGTGGTGACCATTTGCATTAATGAGATTCCAATAGGAAACACTCTAGTTGACCTAGGGGCTGCAATTAATGTCATGTCTATGACCACCATGTAGAGACTTCAGTTGCATAATCTCCTCAGACCTACTCCTACTATTTTGGAGTTGGCTGATAGGAGCACAGTTAAACCTGTGGGGGCATTAGATGACATTACTATCACAGTAGCTTCTTGGGAGTATCTAGTGGATTTTCTGGTACTCCAAACCAAACACCCAATGGGGGAACATCCT
This sequence comes from Pseudotsuga menziesii, assembly GCA_001517045.1. NCBI lineage: Eukaryota > Viridiplantae > Streptophyta > Pinopsida > Pinales > Pinaceae > Pseudotsuga > Pseudotsuga menziesii. Next base: position 211,374 of record LPNX010890306.1, on the reverse strand, counting down.
GTTATACTAGGAAGGCCCTGGTTAGCCATTGCCAATGCCTTTATAGGTTGCAGAGAAGGCATTTTAACTATATCAAATGGCACTTCTCTACAGAACCTTATTAGTTATCCCCCAGCACAGCCTATATCAGAAAACATGCTATGGTTAGAGAGTCCTTACAGGGATGAGGATGTGGAACAACCCTTACTGTCCATCAATCAAACTAGGGGGCTGGAAGATCAGACTAAAGATGATATCCTAGATCAATTTATCTCAGCCACTACTAGTATTGGGTTCCCTCAGTCCTTCTCTGACTTAGACCATGTTTTCACAATGTTAACACCCAAAAAAGGTTCACTACCTCATCTACCCCATTACATGGCTCATTTGTCCATTTTCCTACCATATTTTCCATCAAAAACCCATAAAACCATGCGAAAAGCCTCCAAAAGGATTAAAATGCCTCCAAAAGGCCATAAAACCCTCTTTTCCTCTTAAAATATCCAAAATTCCTCCAAAAAAGCAAAAATCTCCAAAAAGGAATAAAAAATATAAAATAATGAGGAAAATGAGGAAAAAACCCTAAACAGCTGAAACCCTAAACAGCTGAAACCCTAACCCTAAAAACTGCATGGTTTTCAACTATAAATAAGTGATGGAGACTCCTTATTCAAAATCCACAATCACAAGTATCCTGCCTCTGCCAAAATTGCTCGTGAAACCCTAGCTCACCATTGAGCTACTTTCACCGTAAGAGTCCCTTTTGGCCCATTTCCACCATTGGAGAAAGAGAAGAAGCAGCTTGAAGCTCGGAGCCACCGACATCGGACTAGCGCAACGGACTTCACCAACCTCCACATTGGAGGTAACATCAATAAAGATCATTATTTACTATTTACTGTTTTTGTTTCATGTTATTTACTTTCTACTATTTTGCTTCATGAATGTTTAGATTAGCTTTTATTTCCGTTTAAGCACTTTTAATTAACAAATCATTGAACTGCTACTAAGGAATCCATTGTCCTTAGTAGGTACTCATTCGTACAAGCTAGGGCTAAAACCCTAGCAACACACAGAAGATTTTCAAGAACAGTTCTATTCTTCAACCATCTCATCATCAGTGGTTTTATTCATAGATGAGAAGGTTGGAGCCTCAACCATACCAATGGAGATTAGTCCAGGAAGAGCTTTGTTTATTAATGCAAATTTGTCTCAAGGCCCGCAAAATCAGTTAGTTAATTTACTCAAAGCACAATCTGGGGCATTTGCTTGGATTTATACAGACATGAAAGGCATTCACCCTGATACATGCATTCATCACATCTATACGTAGGAAAATATTAGACCAGTAAGGCAGCCACGGAGAAGAATGAATCCTACGCTTAAAGACATTGTGAAGGATGAGTTACAAAAATTGTTGGATGCAGATTTTATCTATCCCATTTCTGATAGCAAATGGGTATCTCCGTTGGTGATTGTCCCAAAGAAGGGAGGTAAGTGGATAATATGTGTTGATTTCCTAGAAATAAACAAAGCAACTCTCAAAGACTACTTTCCTCTTCCTTTCATAGATCAAGTTTTGGACACCTTGTCGGGAAAACAGTATTTTTCCTTTCTTGATGGATACAGTGGGTATAACCAAATCAGGATAGCCCCAGAGGATCAGGAGAAAACTACTTTCACCTGCCCATGGGGAAATTATGCTTACAAGGTGTTACCATTTGGGTTGTGTAACGCTCCTGCCACTTTCCAGAGGGTAGTGTTAGGTAGTATGGCTGATTTAGTCCATGATTGTGTGGAAATATATATGGATGACTTCACAGTCTATGGTAATGATTTCAAGGAAGCCTTAGATAACCTAGAGAAAGTTTTAATTAGGTGTCAAGAAAAAAATCTTGCCTTAAGTCATGAAAACTGTAAGATGATGTTAACTGAGGGCATTGTTTTAGGGTACCACATTTCATCAGAAGGTATTAAGGTTGATCCAACAAAAATTGAAATCATTATTGGTTTATCTCCACCAACTACACAAAAAGAAGTCAGAAGTTTTCTGGGACATGCAGGTTACTATCGTAGGTTTACTGCCAATTTTACCAAGATAGCAGCTCCACTGTTCAAATTATTAGCCAAAGACATTGGTTTTTGTTGGGATCAACACTGTCAGACAGCCTTTGACACCTTAAAATCAGAATTGTCTTCAACACCAGTTCTGCGGGGACCAAACTGGTCTTTGCCCTTTCATATACAAACTGATGCTTCAGACACTGCCCTAGGGGGAGTGCTTGGACAGAAAGAGAGTCAATATTATTATGCCACTTATTTCATCAGTCAAAATTTAACTCCAGCAAAACTTAACTATACAGTAACTGAAAAAGAGTTTCTAGCAGTGGTTCATGCCATCAATAAATTCCGGCATTATATTACTGGTTATGATGTATTTGTTCATACTGATCATTCTGCTATCAAATTTTTGATGAATAAACCTATAACTAGTGGTAGAATTACTAGATGGTTGCTTTTGCTACAGGAGTTTAACATTACTATAGTTGATAAACCAGGGAAGGAAAATCTGCTTGCATATTTCCTCTCAAGGTTGACTCATACTGATGACAATATTCATGTAGATGATACCTTTCCTGATGAACATTTATTTGTTGTTTCTATTAAAACACCATGGTTTGCAGATATAGCCAACTACTTGGTCACAGGGAAAATAGCTGCTCATCTGTCATCCTATGAAAAACGAAGAATCATACAGCAAAGTGCTAATTACTCATGGGTAGGTAATGACCTCTTTCGAACCGGTCCAGATCTAATTATTAGGAAGTGTGTGAGGGAGGATGAGATGTATGATATCCTTCAAGCCTGTCATGATGGACCCTGTGGAGGGCATTTTTCAGACAAGAAGACAGCATACAAGGTGTTACATCAAGTGTATTATTGGCCTACACCTTTTAAAGATGCTGAAAAATATGTACAGGGCTGTGACAGTTGCCAACGAATGGGAAGACCCACTACTGCAGATGAAATGCCTTTACAAGCCCAGGTACAAATTGAACCTTTTGAAAAATGGGGATTGGACTTTGTTGGACCAATCTCACCAATGTCACGAAAGAAAAGATATATATTAGTCTATACTGACTATGTAACTAAGTGGGTGGAGGCAAAATCCCTATTAAGGGCCACTGAGAAATCAGTCATAGAGTTCATTTATGAAGACATTTTCACTCACTTTGGGATTCCTCGTGAAATTTTCACTCATTTTCACTCATTTTCTATTTATTCCTTAAAATAAGACATTTTTATGGACAAAATAACACATTTTTATTGTCAAATTTGTAAAAAAATCTAGAAAATAAAAACATTGAAAACCATTTACAATGGATTTTCAGAGATATTTTGTATTAAAACGATACTATTTTATATTATTTTCCAAAAAGTGACGATTCACATAACTTCAAGAAAAACTATACCGCATATTTGTAAATAACATATTAAAAACATTATTTATAAAAATTTTATTTCTAAAATAAAGTTTGAAAGTCAAAACATTACTAATATATCTTATCAAAAAGTTGTCAAATTTAACATTTTCTTCAAGACATGAAACTAATCTATAATACCAAGTCGACCAAATTCTTCATCGAAATTGGAATTTTTTGAGCTTGGCTTCCTTCAGGAACATCAATGTCCTCTTCCATTGGGTCTTCTATGTCTACAAGATTCCCAAAGTGCTCCTTTTGAAACATCCCTCCTAATGGGGTTTGATTCTATTGCATTAAAAAAAAATTAACTCCCACACCCAATAATTCCACCCCCCCCTCCCCAACATTAAATTTTAAAAAAATAACGAAATTTTAAAATCCCCCTAACCCTAACATCAACATTACTTAAAAATAATTAAAAAAATTAACCCCCCCCCCCCCAACATTACATTTAATAAAATAAAAATAAAAAATAAAACCCCCTATCTCCCCACAACGTTACATTAAATCCCTCCCCCTAACCCCGTAAACCACCCTCACAACATTACATTAAAAAAACATTTAAAACAAAAATACCCCTTAGCCCCTAAACTCCACCCCACCCACACAACATTACATTAAAGAAATATAAATAATTTTTTTTATAAACCCTCCCCCTATTCCCACAACATTAAATTTAAAACAATATTAAAAAATATTTTTTAACCCCCTAAACGCCCCCCTAAATATTATATTAAAAACAAATAAAAAAACTCTCACCCCTCGCTTCTCCCTCCTCCCTTCCTCACGTCCCTCCTCCATCCTCATCCACCTCCTCCTCCCCACGCCATCCTCTATGCTTGCAATGTGCCCGACCTATTGTAGCAAGAGCAACTAAAGTTAATTTTGCAATTGAAAATCATTTATGCCAAATTTTCGAAATTAAAAAGTTCTAAATTATTGGGTTGCCACATCTTCATCTCCTCTCTTGTGGGTTTTCAATTGTAATAATATGCATGAGGGATTGCATCTTTTCAAATGTTCACATGATGTTAATGTTAGTCATAGAGAGAGGGGTTGGGACCTTTGTCAATGATCCAAAGTTTGAGTGATCTACATCATTTTTGGTGTTTCCTTGTGAAGATTAATTTGGTATCAATCTTGGCCTTTGGGATTGTTATTTTTCCATTTTTTCTTTTTTGAGAGACCTTATTCTTTGGGAAAGCATCCTTCATATGGCATGCTTATCAAGAAACCCTACCCGTAAAAGTTTTCATTTTGGAATATAAAACCTAATTCATATTAACATTAGACAACAACATAGGTAGTTATTCCCTTTTGGACCTGGTTTGCTTTGGACTTAAATTTGTAGAATTGACATAAAGATAGGAAGATACTATTAAAACTAATTTTAAAATCCAATTAATTTTGTCATGTACTAGTGTTGATGATAACACAAGGGCATTGTCATTTGTTGTGGCCAATTATTACAAACTTTGCACAATGTCATATAACTTATTTGCCATACATAATATCACGAGCTAATATACATTCACATGTTCATAGAACCATAATATGATTAAGAGGAAATGGTCTACTCACATATTAATTGCACATATACATTATTTGCATATACAATCTCAAGAACTTTTGATTTTTTACCTCTTGGTCACTATAACTCTTTAAGTTGACTCCATAAACTAAGTAATTAATTTCTCTACCTTAACTAGGAATCCAAGTTGAATGTATATCTTATTATCTATTTCCTTATCTCTCTATTTCTTAATTTCTTAATTAGTTGCTCACCTATCGAACTCTTAAACCCACATACATAACAATTATGAAACACAAACGATTTACAAAACACACTTACATAAAAAAAATTCACGAACCCAAAGATTAGCTTTAAGGCACGTCCCCAATTTAATGTTATATCATTGTTTTTCACTCTAACCTATGTTACTACCATATCATTATTATTCTACAATGACCCGAAGTGATTCTTAGACATCCATTTTGGCACTTTTACAATATCATATAATAAAAATATTGTGAAAATATATTATCTTAAGAAATAATTATAACATATATATAACGAGGAAGGGAAGAGGGGAAGGAGCGCAGCCAAAGAGCCGCCCTTAACTAGTGGGGCGATTTACATATATATAACGAGGAAGGGAAAAGGGGAGGGAGCGGAGCTCTGCTCCCTTGGCAGCCAAAGAGTTGCCCTTAACTAGTGGGGCGATTCACATATATATAACGAGGAAGGGAAGAGGGGAGGGAGCGGAGCTCCGCTCCCTTGGCAGCCAAAGAGCCGCCCTTAACTAGTGGGGCGATTCACATATATATAACGAGGAAGGGAAGAGGGAAGGGAGCGGAGCTCCGCACCCTTGGCAGCCAAAGAGCCGCCCTTAACTTGTGGGGCGATTCACATATATATAACGAGGAAGGGAAGAGGGGAGTGAGCGGAGCTCCGCACCCTTGGCAGCCAAAGAGCCGCCCTGGGTGCGGAGCTCCATTCCCTCCCCTCTTCCCTTCCACATTATAAATATGTTATAATTATTTCTAGAAATTCCATAAAAAAACAGGGAAAAGGTTAGAACAAGTTGATATTTAACAAATTCAATTAGATGTAATATGAAAACAAGTCTTTCAAATTTAACAATTTGATTGGATATTTCCAAAATCTTTTAATGATTGAACATTTTATTAAACTTTTAACCACGTTTGCCGGGTAAACGGTCTTGTGCAAGCCCGTCAAATTTGATTCCCGATTCCAATGGAAAAAGAGGAGAAACAGCATGAAAAAGGCCCAAAACCGAAATAATTCAGAGTTGTAAGTAGTTGATATTTTAACCCTTAAATTGTGCGCCGCATTCTGAGTTTAACTAAATGTCATTATTGTTTTGGTCACAAATTCCCGTACCCATTATGCCAAGAGTGTTGATCATAAAGGCCAGAAGGGCCCACGCCCTTATAATTATAACATATATATATATATATATATATAATGAGGAACGGAAGAGGAGCTCCCTCCCGCCCCCTCTTCCTTCCTCCCTCCCTCCCCCTCTTCCTTCCTTCCTCCCTCCTACCTGATCCAAATTTCCAGATGCATTGTGATCCAAAAGGATCCAAATTTCCAGATGCATTGTGATCCAAAACATAAATGTATGTTTGTATGACTCCGCGAGCTTATCTGGTGGGGTATTGTTTCGATGCTCACTTGAACCTCGACATGGGAAATATTACCTCGATTGGGATACAGTTGAAGTATAAGATCAGTAAACAGTGAGTAGGAGGAAAGATTTAAAGACATCTCCGGAATGATTTCTACAAAAAGAGTTGTCCATCGGCAGAGATGAGAGCACGGTTGAAATAGTATTTATGATGTTTCTAGTAACAGTCGTTGAAATGTAGCAGATGCGCAAAATTAAGGCAATAATGGGTTCCCCCGATGTGAGGGGTTAGGAGCACCTCGTATACATCATACTTTATTACATAATTCAATAAGAAAATAAAACAATAAAATAAATCAAAACTAAACAAAATATGGAGTGCTGCAGAATCTATGGTTTTGTAGATGCTCGTTTTCAATGCATAAAAAGTAATGAAAACTAAAATATATCTAATTAAGGAAATAACAACAACTTATATATGCATTGCAATAGAAATTGGTATATGGGAACATTATTCATTCAGCGAAGGAGAAGAGACCAAGTAAGAAATAATCTAATTGTGTTGGATGGCTATTGGGCCGTGAGCTGCGAATGATAAGCATGTGAGATTGAATTGTATTGGGAGTGACGTGGGGTTTAATGGGACGTGATATGTGTAATGTAGGGTATTTTAGATTGACACAATCAAAACTAAAACTTATTTACAAGTCCATTGTTCAAAAGGCTATGGCATAAATACGGTGAAGGAACCTCCTGACCATAAAGATCCAAAAGCATCAATTAAAAAATAGATGAAATAAAATTTAGTTCATGACATCTTGAACATTAAGTGATAACCCGTTACATGGGTAGACAAGAACAAGTAATAGTACCATGTTCATAGTTACTACACAAGAGACTATTTAGAGACTATTTAGCGTCGGATGATGTTTAACCAAGAAATCAGTAGGTATCAAGTGTAGAAATCAAATTCTATATTTAAATGGACATTCATACTATCTATCAAATCATGCTTCACTAGGAAGAAAGGTTCATTGTAGTGAGACAACATTGTTGGCTATCTTCAGATTTAGTTACAAGCTGTTGCTTACTAGTATATCTTTCTTTTGTCATATAGAAAGTATTTTTTCTTTCATTGATATTAGAAAAAATAATTATGTGGATAGACATTTAGATATTTATGTCTATAGGCATTTAGATATTATCTCGGATTTTAGACTTTCTTGACCAAAGTGTAACAAGTGTATAGATTCATTTCATGGTAGCCATATCTTGTTACATTGATAGACGTTTTTATTTGAGATTTGGGGTGGACTATAGCCTATGTGTTTTCATATAAGGATGAGGATGAGACAAGTATACTGTCGAGATTGATTCTATGACAGTCACTCAAAATTCAAAATAAACAATTTGAGAACAAGAATATAAAAAATAACTCGTAGCTAACTCATGAGTGGATAGTTGGTTGTAATGCAGGGATAAATCATAGTTGATGAATGGATAACCAACAATTCATGGCAGATAATTAGAAGAATGTGACATAAAAAAGAAAAAGAATATAAAAAATAACTCGTAGCTAACTCATGAGTGGATAGTTGGTTGTAATGCAGGGATAAATCATAGTTGATGAATGGATAACCAACAATTCATGGCAGATAATTAGAAGAATGTGACATAAAAAAGAAAAAGAATATAAAAAATAATTGATATTTGATAAATGGATAACAAGAAAAATGTTGGTGATAACATGTAGCTAGGCATGGATAGCTCATAGTTGAACAAATTAACTAGAAGAATATGAGGAATAAAAAAATATTTTCCATTCCATAACTATCTCTCAACCATTTGATCCCTATCGACCTGATCCAACCACAAACTATGTGGGTGTGCTAGTTATGGTTAAATGCATCTTGATTAAGATTTAAATAAGATTAAGTTAAAGGATGGTTAAAGGAACCGGTAACAATTTGTTTTTGTTTTTGTTTTTTCTTATTAGTTTTTGTTCTTTTTATTTATTAAATAGTATTTGTTTTGTGTTTATATTAACTCTAAAGATATGTTATGAATAATGGATATAAAATTATATATTTTAGCCTTTGTTTAATAGCCAACTATCTTTACAAAACTAAGTGGTTGGTTGTGTCTATCGGCATTCACCGACCACTTTACTTGCGTTTGTGCTAGTATACATATTAGAAAATTTAATATACAAATTACAGATGATTCTCGTGCAATCCTACTAAAACAACAACTTTACACACTTGTATTTAATTAATTTAAAAGATTAGTGATAAATTGATTGTATATTACTGTTTAGATATATCGGCCATGTAGATTTCAAGTTCCAAGGCAGAAACATTTGGATGAAAATTGGAGAAATTGAAGTGAACTCTCAAAGAATTTACATAACATCATGGATTGAGAAGGTCTTCTTACAACATTAATAATGTCCAAAGACACAATGGGGTATGGTGATTCTAGTTATATATATTGATGGAATTTTTATAGGTAAAACTAAAGTTATGCTTAGCTTTTCACACAATAGATGTAGGTCATTTGTATTATTCATTATAAAGTTCGAAAAATAGATAATTATATTTTTTTATTCACACACAAAATATGGTAAAAGTTACTTACACAATTTTAAGATGACAAATTGTAAAATCTAATGTATACCTAAAAATTTGATAAAACTTTTAGTCAAAACTAATTCAAAGGAAAGTTACAAATCAATCTACAAGAAACTAGTGGATACCTTGATCGATTATTCCCAAAAAACCTTAGTTGAGTTGTGCATTTAGAATTTAGAGGAGGGAGGGGGCAATGTTTTAAATTTTTCAAATGTAATGTTGTTGGGGGGTTTAGGGGTTTAGGGGGTTAGGGGGGTGCTTAAATTTTTTTTATATGTAATGTAATGCGGGGGGATCAGGGGGTTAGGGGTTTAAGTTTTTTTTTAATTCGATCCAGTCGTTCATCTGCAAAAAATATATATTATGATGGGGTGTCAAAATCCATGGATGAGTTTGAATAATTTCACATGAAACATTTTAGATGTTTTTTATTAGTAGGTTGTTTGTAATTGAAAATATAAAGGAGTTTTTGATCATTTATATGAATAATTTGTTCTTGTAGGGTCTAATATATGATTCCATTGTGGATCACGTCATAATTTGTTTGATTTTAAATGGTTAGAGTGGTGAAATTATTTGTGAAATATTTGTTTTTTTTTAATATGCAAGTTTCAAAAAAGTTGTAATTTATCTCTTGAAGAAAAAAATCTTTTTCAAATTTAGGGGTTGATTTTAAAGTTTTTGTAAACAACAGTATGGCATGTTTAGGCCATGGCACTATTTTTTACCCAAAAAAAAACGCGTATACTGGTATCAACACTTTTCTATTTGGGGGGTGTTTTTGGTGTTTTTTATGCAAAAATCATCATTTTTATTGTTAGAGTTCTCGTTCTTTGTATAAAGTTCTCATTTCATAGTATAAGTGGTTAGTGACGGTTGATCCTGAAAATAGAAATAAATATAAATGGAATGCACAAGCAAAGAATGCCATATTATGCAAGTTAAATGATGTTGAGTTTAACAAAGTAATGCAATGCACCACAATTTAACAATATGATAGGATAAACTAAGAAGTATCTATTCGGACGATGACAAAGTTAGGAAGACAAAACTACAGACACTCTCAATGTAGTTTGAAACTCTCAAAATGAGGGAGGAAGAAGATGTCGCATCATACTTTCTAAGAGTGGATGAGATAGTAAACTCCATAACAACTGTTGGAGATATAATTAAAGAGAATTTAGTTGTACAAAATATTATGATAACTCTCCCTACATGGTTCAATCTAAAAGTGTCATTTTTAGATGACAAAAGTGATTTGGATGACCTAACCAAGGATGAACTATATGGAATTCTCACAACCTACAAGATGAGGATAGAACCTGGGAATCAATCAAGGAAAGAAATTGTGTTTAAAGCAACAGGGAAGGCCAAGTTCAACAAAAATGAATACAAGAATACAACTGACATATTGGACAAACAAGAGTCCAACTTTGTGAGAAGGCTGAAAAAGAGGACAAGCTAAGTACAAGGGAAAACTATCTTTCAAAAATTTGAAATGTGGTACAATTGGAAATTTTGCTTCAAAGTTCACATACGAGGAAAATCGAGACACTAAAAGCGAGGAAGAGTCAAAATATCAACAACGAAGAGGCAAGCATCAGTAGAACAAAGTTGTGAGCAAGAATAAATTTCAAAGGCAGAAGAAAATTATGTACACCAAGGAGAATAGTGCTTTAGATGAATAAGAGAATGTTGATAGTCCAAGAAATATATTGTTCATGGCCCTGATTTAGGGTGAGAATACAAGAGGAGGAAAATCGTCAACTAAAGGAGCTCCCGCTAGTATATCTAAAGCTGCAAAGGAATGGACGTATAATGGAATTTACTTTCCCTCTCCAAAATATTATGAAAATAAGAAATCAAGCAGCTCAAAAGAGCTATTCAAGTTGGAGAAAATGTCTAAAACAAGCACTCCTATGATGAAGTTACACAACCATTGTCAAAGTATGAAAAGTTCAGTTGCTATGAAGAAAGTTCAAAGTCTGAAGATGAGGACAATTTAGGTATCGGCTGGGAAGGTGAAATAATTAGCGCACTCGAAGATTTGAAGAGATCAAGTAAAGATAAAAGGGGGTTAAAAGAGACACTTGAAATAGTAGAAGAAAATGCTAAGCAGTTTGAGAATATGCATGAAGTCTTGAAGAAACAAATGGAATACAAGGAAGAGGAATTATTGTGTGCAAAATAAAGAATAAAGGAACTATAAGAAAATGAATGTGTGCTTGAGAAGTTTTGGAGCGAATCAGAATTAGAGAATGAGGTACTACATAAAAAATTTGCACTAAAATAATCATATGTCTCACACTCAAAATCAGTCAGTTGTAATACCTCGGTTTTGACCCCATGATATTGAATTGTACATGATGTAAATATTATATTGAATCATGAAAACTAGGTGCTGGCATTGATTGTATTATGTGTATAGGTGATGAAGGTTGATTCCTATGGTGATAGTGTTGGTCAGACACATAACATTTTGAATATCATATCAATATGCACAATTTAATAAAATACCACAGCTAGCTATGGAATTGTAATGTGAAAGATATGGGGGCATTATCGTCACACCCGGTTCCTTGGAGCCCTTACAGAGATGGCTTGTGCCTTGAAGCACATTGTACCCAGTTGACAAGGTCCCTGTACTCACAAGGTTGGATCTTGGAGCCACCACCTTGTTGAATATATTGAATAACATGTTGATGGTGTTGAAGACCCTATAGATGGTGTTGAAGCCTTTGTAGATGATGAATAAGCCCTATATGGGTTGGATAAGCATTAATGACCCATTATGTGGTCATTCATGCTCCGATGGTGTCATGGTACCCCGGGAGAAGGCCTAGAAACCCCACAGGTGATGTCATGATGGATATTGACCCTTGGAGGTCCCTTTGTGTGGTTAAGGTGGTTGAATAATCCCATGAAGTCTATTGCCTGGTTAAGAAGCTCTTGGAACCACACTTAGTGGTATGATGACCTTGGAACCATTGTTGAGATCATGGAACTCTTATGTTGAACATGACCTTGTATGGTCTTTGGCATGTTATTGAACCCGTGAACATGCCCTTGCATGTTGAAGAAGCACTTGAATATGAGGAAGCAGCCCTTTTTCACACTTGTTGTTATACTGTGAAATGGCACTTATCCGTCTGAGTACTGACATTGAGCTTATCGGTACACAAAAGGACATTATGGATAGAAGTTTCCCAAAACCTATAGATAAGCATGTGCCTTGATACACATTATTCCTTTCATCCTTGCCCATGTTTTTTGATGATATTAACTTGTAATCATGACTATTGACATTGCACCTCGTGATTCATTCATGGGAATCCCTATATGCAACCCGTGGTTATATCATCACACTGTGCATTCGCGAGTTTCCTTCACATGAGTCCCGATCCATTTGCAACCTGCAAATACACATACCCACGGTTACATTAAGCTAAAATATTAAAAATAAAAACATGATTAGTCAGGGACAGTTGGGTTCGTAATCATAACATCCCCAACCTCCCTAACCATCACAATCTTCATAACTCCCCCTGATCATAAAGTATAAATAGAGGGGAGGGGTAGATGTTGGGGGAGGGAATCTTAGAAAATCAAGGTTATGCTATAGGAATACCTTTAGAGATTGGAGCAAGAGAACTCACTACCTTGGATAGCAGAGGACGGCTTGTCTCAGATAAAGGTTGTATCATTCCCTGTTACTCATTAATAAAGAGAGATTTTCTTCCACAATTGGTGCATCAACGTTCTTATATGTTATGATTTATGAAATATATTGTTATCTCCTTTGTATGCAATTCTAATGTTTCATTTATCTTTATATAACATAAGAGATTTATGTAGGAAAGTATCTGTTTCTTTTACAGGTGTTGAGAATCTTGGAGTTTCTGGAGCATTTGGAGAAAGGTTCAAACCTAGGATCAACCTTTATAAATAAGGTGCAATTGCTTGCTACCCTATCTCTCTTATAAATATCTCTAGATTGTTGTATGTCTGCAAGTTGAATATTTGTATGATGGTGACCCGAGACCCTTTGTTCATAAGGTATATTCTCCTGAACAACAGAACTAATGACTCCATTGGGGTGTCTAGCTTGTTTTGGGTCTGTTCCATAGGTTTTTTAGTCCATTCTATTCTTTCTATTGTTGTAAGTGTCTTGCTTGTATTTTTCTTTCAGTTTGCAGTGTTTGGTGTTTAGGTTCCCTTGGCCACTATTTATTTTCTTTTGAAAATTTTTGGCTATAATCGCGGGTTGCTAGAATATACAGTCGCAATTTCATGTTGTAATCACGGGATGAATGTATATACAGTTGCAGTTCATTCACAGGTTGTTTAAGTAATAGTCATGGTTTCCTGTAGGGTTATGTTAGTTTTCTAGGGTTTTTCCTAGATTTAGCATTTTGACTCCTTGGGTATCTATAGGGTTCCTAATTTAGCATTGTATTGTGCTATTAGTAGATGCATTTCACTTTCACTTGTTGATCAAATGTATTTTGGGTAAGTTAGGTTTGAATATTTCTGTGTGGGTTTGATCTTTCCTTCTTGGTTGTTTGCTTCAAGTGTTGGTTTTTTTATAGGTTGTTGGTCTCTGTTAGTTCTTCTAGTGCACTAGTTTGCCTTAGATTGCTTTGGAAGTAATCTAGGTCTATAACTTTTACCAAGATTTGATCTACTATTCTCTTGGAGTGGGTAGTTCAATCCATTTAGGGTTTGAGTCATCTTGGATTTGTTTGCTGAACATTGTTACTTTGAATATATGAATGTTATCACTTGCATTTATACACGTCCATTTAGCTTAACTTACTTAGTTGCATCCAAATTGCATCAAAAATTTTAGTTTTTTGAAAAAGAAAAAGAAAAAAAGGCAGTTCAAGTTGCATGATTAGCCCTAGTGTAGGATCTTTGCATTAGTTTTTTTTTCCATTATTTTCAAAAAACCAAAAATATAAAAGTCTTGTGTTTTTTAGAGTCGTTTAAAAAGTTTCATTAGTTTCATAAAAAAAAACATTGTTAATTTCATTTATTTTGAAATTTTACATCATATTTGCTTTCACATGTTGAGTCCAAACATCATTCAGTCTCACTTCGCCACCTCTGAGTAATAAATCCTTAAAAATAATGTTTAATATAAAATTTATTAATAATATTTCTTTATCGGTTCGATCATCAACTAGCTTAGGCTAGGTTCTTGGATTAGGAAATTTTAACTATCGAAGAGCACTTTGATTTCAGACATAGTGTCCAATATTTAGGTAAATCCATTTTTACAAGGGATAATACAGAAAGCTCCTCTAACATAGGATTTAAGCACAAGGCCACATGACAGCTTGGTTGCGGAGATAAACCTCCAATACCTCGTTTGAACGTAAACCATGATTGTTGTGTGTACGGGGGTTCTATCAATACCACTTATTGGGCCCCATAAGGTGTCGGTATTGTTAGAATTTTGGGCTTAGATACCCTTCCCATGCACATCAATCAGGCCAGTGACTGTTTTGTTGGACTCTCATTGTAAATTTGGTAACCTTAGGGTTCAAACATTAGGTTCTTGCATGGGTGGCATTAGAAGGATGTTTCCAGTTCTCCTAGGGTAGACTTGGAAGGTAACCTCGGTTGATAATTTGGGAGGGAAGTTGGGTGATTCCAGTGGTTGCACCCAGAAAACTCATCACAAGACACCAAGTAAATACTCTTTGATATTCACTGGTGGTTCTGGGCCCTAATAATCCCAAAATTTCCATTGGAAGGTGTATCTATCGCCTGCTTGGGTTTGTGAGACTTGGGATATTTTTAGTGTATGCTCTTTGGAAGTTTCCTTATGTCTTAGTTTGGCCTTTTAGGTGCGTGCTTTTAATTTTTAGCTATGGAGGACCATCCTATCTGAAGGTCTAGAAGGTTGTAAAACCTTCTTCCATCTTCAATAGTGGAGCCTCCACTGCCACCTCAAAGGTGGAGACTTGAAACAGATGATTCTTTTGAACCAACCGGTGTTAGCAAAGTTCCAGGTGAACCAAAACTTATACTTACTCAGGAAGAAGTTCCACTAGTAAACATTGAAGATCTGCAAGATGATGAGTTTTCTAGAAACTATAATACACCTCTTACTTATTTGAGTGACCCTGTGATAGTCCAAGTCCATCCTTTTTGTTCATCCGAGTCTAGTGTTCCTTTGAGTTCAGATATGTCTAGTTAAAGAGAAGGCATGTCTACTCCCACTTCATCCATAATTGTTGATAGAGTCTCTCCTCCCCCAGTGAGTACTCCAAGACCTAGTGCATCTACTACACCTCTTTCTTCAAGTTCTTTAGTGGCCAATCCCTCAACACCTTCTAATCTTACAGGTCAGTCTAGTGGGGTGGGCACTAGGATACCCAGTACACCTTATACTTCTTCTCCTTTCATGCAGAATGCTCAAAGTGGTATGATTGGGTCCACTTCTTTTGTCCAAGGATAACCATGGAATGGAGGTCATATTCTTCCATCTACTCCATATGTAGGTCCATCACCTACTTATGTCGGTGTATCATCTGGGAACCAAAACACTTTTTCAACTTACAGCTTTTAGACTTCTAGTTAAGTATCGACCACTTCGTTTGGGAGCTCTCCTTTTTCACTATTTAGTGGGGGGATATCAACTCCTACTTTTCAAACTCCAGTTTCAGATGGAGTTATCCAAACAACTTATAACACACCACATGTCAATAATCCTTTAGCATTCGGGTGGAACCCGTTTCAAAATAGTGCTACGACATCACAGTCGATCGCTGGGGGAAACCCCACCTTTTCATTTGGGATCCCTAGGGAAGGTACTTCCTCATCCCAGACTCCTTAATACCAAACTCCTGCTAGGCCCAAACTTCCATTACTGACAACTTTAAACTTGCCATATTTTTCTAAACTAATGAACGAACATGTGCGCCATAATGCGGCATGGCCACCTGTTCGCATTTAACTGCCTTTAGACATTTCAAAGTTTGAAGGGAATACCGGTGAGGATCCAGGTGATCATATCACCACGTGTCATCTTTGCTTCTCTTCCAATTCATTGAATGATGACTCCGTTAGGTTGAGGCTATTTCAAATAACATTGACTAATGTAGCAACTAAGTGGTACATTAAACTGCCTTCAACAACGTATGATACTTTCCTTGACTTAGAAACCATGTTTTTGAATCATTTTCAAATTCTTGTTCGATACGATGCCGACACAGACTTGTTTTCTACTTTTCGACAAAACAAGGCCACTCACGTATCTGATCATATTCAGGAGTGGCGAAGAAGAAAGAGGCTTATCAAAGCCATCATCCCTCCCGAGTTCTTATTAGAGTGGTTCTTGAAATATTTACTGCCTTATGTTTCAAAGGACCAGTCCACATCGGGAGTTACCAGGAAGGAAGAAGCAATTCTCAGGGCTACTGAGGCGCCAAGGTGAGGATTCTTTAAGAAATTATGCCTGAGCATTCTTTATGAAATGATCCCTGAGGCGCCAAGGTCTACTAATGACCTTGATAAACCCAAGATTGGACCCCATGTCGATGGTGTGGTTGGTTTAGTAAGTACACCCACTATAGAATCACATGATAAGAAGCTCCATGAGCTTTCAGTGAAGCAGTATGCAAAGGAGGAAGCCAAGGCTACCACTCCCTCACCTCAAAGTGCTAATGTCTATTCTGGGCAGTCTTCCCAAAAGATTAATTAGCATCCCGGTGGGAAAAAGAACAAAGGGAAGAAGGGTGAGGGGAAACAAAATAAACAAAAACCCATGAGTAACGATGACGGGGGTAATAAATAGAAGAAGAAGGTTAAATTTACTTGCAAGTTGTGCCAAGGATACCATCTTACCTATCAATTCCCGTTGATAGATCAAGCAAAGAAGCTGCTTAAGAAATAACAATCGATTGTTCTGAAGGATCCCTTTACCCAAGGACAAAATGCAAAATTATGCTTCAAAATATGCTCAGGGGAACACCTAGTGCTCCTACTGATCATAATTATATCAACATGGTATAATCCAGTAATTTCTTACAAACAAGAAACAAAAACTATGAATCAGAGGCTCAAGAGAAAGGTAAGTCTACTGCTGAAATTTCAGCCCCTCTCACCATTGATAAATCTACTGAACCTATGCCAAAGATGCCTAAAAGCATCTTCAATAAGACATTCCATAGCCCTAATGCGAGGGCTACTTTTAACTACTCTGTGGTAGAAGACCTAGCCCAAACACCTTGTGCAATGTTGGCTCTAGAAGTGCTACAGAGTTTTCCTTTTTAGATGGATGCACTTTTAGCGGAAATAGGTAGTATGGACTCGGTGAGCCTGCTATCCAAATTTAATCTTTCTGAGTTTAAGACATGCTTTCCATACCATGTGGACTTTTCAATCAATGTTGTCCATGGTGGAAAAATGGTTGGAAAAACAGTGGTTGATGAGGGTGCTTCCACATGTGTTATGTCGATGTCTTGTTGGAAATATTTGGGATCCCTGGAGTTGGTCCCATCAAACACTTTTCTTACTGCTTTCGACGGAGTATCTTTCTGTCCACATGGTATCCTACCAGCTTTCGAAATAAAGTTGGCAGGGAAAGCAGTTTTTGTTGAGGTTGAAGTGATTGATGCTCCTTTGGACTATAATTTGCTTCTGGGGAGAATTTTCTTATGCCATGTGTGATATTCCTTCATCTGTCTTTCAAGTCTTAGTGTTTCCACATCAAGGGAAGTTGGTTACAGTTGACCAGTTGATTTTTACATGGAAGGGTCGTTTGGAAATTAATGAGTCCACTATACCATTAATTGATCAGTCGAAATAGGCCAATGAAAGCTTGGGAGTTGAAATGTATACCTCTCCTATAGTTACCTATGCAAATGAGATGATGGCATCTTGATGATGTGGAGGAAAACCCTAGTCTTAAGGACTTAACGTTGACTTTGAAGATACATGACTATAAACTTCAATGATGTGGCAAAGAGATGTGTAACAAAATTTGTAAAATAAAATGTGGTAATTTTAAATGGCTTGTGGACAAATGGTAAGAAGGTTGTGTGAAAAATAAAATAACAATACCTTGTTGACCTTGAAGAATTAGGCTAGCCTACAAATTTTTTAAAATAAAATTAAAAATTAAAAAAAAATATTTGTTATGATAGGTAGGCACAATTTTTTTTAGAAAACTAGTATAAATACAGAGTCAAACAATTCATTTTTGCAAGAAGATTTCGTGAATTTTGCTCTGAAATTTCAGATGTCAGAGGCAATGAAGGAGCACTGACTATGTGCATGATGAATGAGGAAATGCAGAGGTAATTTTCAGCTGTAGTCTGTGTTTTTTTATTTTTATGGAGGAGCATTCAATTGTAAATTTCAGAGGCAACAACAGTCTGTGTTTTTAATTTTTATGTAGAGAAATCCAATTTTTTGGGGGTCAAATTTTTTGGGGTTTCTTCTCTTGAACAATCTCGAAGAGCATGCACAGACCCATGCTTAGTGACATACCTGATTTTTATTTTTACACGGTCCTGATTGTTTGAGGGTTTGCACCACCACACAATTTAATATTTGAAGGCTCTCAGTGGTGAACTATTGCAGCAACTAGAGAAGTTTGGTCAAACAGTCAACAGTTTGATGACCTTTTACCTCATATATACAAGGTATGTATTGTGAATTATGAAGTTTTTGGAAATGAATATTCCATCGAAAATATTCTCATCCATGTCTCAGTCTGATGTTTGTAAAGAAGCAAAGTGGTGAAGAAGGAAATGAACTCTTAAATACATGATTGTTGACTAAGCAGTGGAAGGATTTAGGTATGATAATGATATATATATGAATGATGCATACCTTATGATAATTATGTGTACATGAGCAATATTATACCTTATGATGATGTTTCACACTAATGCACAATCAAGGTCTTTTGACTGAACCTCTTAGGGCTTCCTGCAAGGAGTGCTCAGACCGAGTGTTGACACACTCACACATTCCAAATTAATGTGATTCCTGAACATGTTGTATGTTTAGTGAAATGAATGTGCATTATATATAGTGGCATACAATGAATGTGAAATAAAAAAAATGGTGTATTGATGTAATTCCATTAGATACCTTTCAAATATGATGCTTTGATGTAAGAGGAACTTTATGTGATAAGAGCATACCTATATGCAGATGCCTAATGAGGTATGTAAACAATGATGTATATAGTAGATATGTATACTATGGTAAATGTTCAGTGAGTAATGTAGATTCATTTATGATGATTCCATATACATTATGATGAAAACCCCATGATGAAGATGCATGCTACTACCTTGACGATGATTGCTTGCTGACACATATAATGACCTTGTTGGTGATCCTAATACCTTGATAAATACCAGCAGTGTTGATGAACAATATGATGATGATGAGGTTGATGAGCAAAGATTGAGCAACAGTATTGAAGAGCAGATGTTGATGAACATAGGATATTGAGAAGATTGTTGCAGCAATGTTGACGAGAGTGATGAGATGACTAGCAGCATCAATGAGCAGATTCAGTGATGAGCAGCAGAGTGATGAAAATCAAAGATTGGCATCAAGCTTGCAAGAGGAATATTGCACTTGAGGAATGGACTCCTAAAACCATTCTTAGTTGTGTTTAGATTATTAATCCTCCCTTGTTCACATTTTCTATTATATTAATTATTGCCTAACTTCAGAACCTTAATTAAATATTTGTGTCCACTAGTACAATTGGGTCCACTTGGCCTAATGGGGCCACATGCACCAGTCATTGGAGTGTGGGGAACACTGCTAGAAGTTAACTGCCACTTACTGCATGTGCATGCATCGGTTTGGGTGCCTCCTAGACTAGTCCCTACATTTTAGGAGCCACTGGGAGTCCCGGCACCAACCTACTTCAGTTAATTGGAGTTAGTACTAGTTAGTCTCAGTTAGCCCTCAGTTACTTTCAGTTAGTTCTCAAACAGTTATCTAGCACATGTCTTGCATGGATAATGCATGGATGCATGTGGAGTAGGCACCTTTTCCCAAGCTAACTAGTTGTCATTGTTTGTTTGAGTTGGTTGGACATCTGGGAGTTGATTTTGGACTCCGATATTGATTGGGAGATCATGACACAACAGGATTTGAACCCGAAATCCAACGTCTGAATCTGACGTCATCCGACATTTCGCAGGAATTTGTCGGACAGCAATCAATCAACAGAATGCCGACAACAAAATATTTATAGCGCTGTCGATTATCCGACACATGGGCGTCAGATTTCCGACTCCTGTGATGGCAGTTATCCGACACTTCCAGGTCAGATCTTTGACGTTTGTGAACCCAAAAAATTTCGGTTATCCGACCCCAAAGCGTCGGATCTCTGACGAGCAGTATAGATTTTTTTATAAAAAAAAAATTAAGGTTTACATGATTTTAAATTTTATAGTCCCATACTTTCAACGGTAACTATGTTCAAGGCGTCGAATATCCGACGCATGCCATTATAAATATAAATTGTTTTAAAAATTTCGACATGTTTGTTGTAGAAGCGACGGACGATTGCGAAAATTATTTGTTCCTCGACGGACGTTTTCAGGAATTGTTTTATTCTTCAACGGGCGGTTGTGGGAATATTTTTTCATCGATAGACAGTTTGCCGGGAATTTTTTATTCTTTGACTTCTCTCCGTTTGACAAAACCTTGATGCATGGTTGATGCGTGGAACTTGATTCTTTAAGACAAACTGTTATATTCATTAACGAAGTTTATGACAAAATGTCAAATAGATTAAATATTCCGGGTCCAAATGAAGACAACTGACAATTGCTTGCTAGACTATGGGATGCAACGAAGTGAAGGGGCGATGGAAAATGTTATTGTCCATGTACTCAATGCAGGGAATTTAAGAGGAGAAGAATGTTGATCTCAACATCCACAAAACATTGCAGGGAACATGGACACACTGAGGGGGGGAATGAATATCGTCCATTTGTAGGTTTAGCATTATAAATATTATTATATTCATTTTTTTTTGTAATTGTATGTATTTTTTTTTCATATATTAATGTAAATCCATTGATGTTTCCATGTATTTATATAAAGGAAAGACACCCTATAGCATGTCGTCCAGAGGAAGTACTTTCAGAACAAGTTCAGGATCAGGATCATGGAGCGTGTATGTTTAATGGAGAACAAGTGAATGATCATATTGAACAAGATGATCATGCCGATGATGTAATTGAAGATGACGGTACAAATACATTGATCTATGATTCATTTAACGTTAGAATGGATGATGATGATGTTTATAATGAAAATGATGATGACTATGATGATGTTCACTATATACCTCTTCTCGATAAGGCATATGAACCCCTTTATGAAGGCTCCAAAACAAATCTTCTCTCTACTATATTGTTGATAATGAACTTGAAGGTTATGAATGGTTTTTCAAACACTGCAATCACACGTATTCTAAGGTATCCAATAATTGTATGATCATGATAAAATTTATTTGTATTCCTCTAATAATTGTATTGTTAACTGATTATTGATCATCGTACGAATGAAGCGTGTTTCATTAATATTATTTATTTATTACATTAACAAAAAAAAATTATAGCTTGATAGCTGAATTTTTGTTACCACCATCAAATATTTTACCTCGCACATATCAATATTTATCTTCCATCATGAAAGAGATTGGAATGCATTACGAAGCAATTCATGCATGCCCCGATGACCATGTTATATATTATAATTAGCATGAATTTGCAACAGAATGTCCGGAATGTCATGTAAGTAAATATCGTACAGATAAAGTAACAAAAAAGGTGCCTCATAAGGTTCTTCGTTATATTCCCATCATTCCACATTTGCAACGACTGTTCATATGCAAAAACATAGCGCAATTTATGGATTACCATGCCAGGAACATAAGTCAAGATGATGTTATCCGAATGCCTACAGATGGTACTACTTTTAGAGATATTGAGGAAAAGTGGCCTCACTTTAAAGAAGAACCATGTAATCTTAGTATTTCTTTGGCAGCAGATGGTGTTAATCCATTTGCACAGATGAAATCCATTTACATGGTGTGGCCTATTTTTGTTATCAACAATAACATTCCTCCATGGTTGTCAATAAAGAAGGAGCACATAATGTTGTCGATGATTATTCCAGGTTTTATTGACGAAAACTGTTTTATTTATAATGTAGTTGTGCCATCTCATTTTTCATAATATGTATCTTAATTTCATATATATATATTATTTTAATCTTCTGCATGGTTTATATATCTTAATGGTTCTCATAATGATATATTTTATATGTTCTTCAAATTATGAATCAGGTAAGTTCCAAGTCAAAGATATGAATGTATACATCGAACCTCTTATAGATGAGCTACTGAAGTTATGGAATGGCATAAATATTTATGACGTATCTAAACCAATACGACAAAGGCAATTTCAATTCCTTGCAATGGTTGTATGGACAATACACGATGCCTCTGGGTTAACTTCATTTTGTGGTTTGTAATTTTAAGTTCCACTTTAATTGCATTTAATGATATGGAGTAGTTAGAATATTTTATAAATGAATATATTTGACATAGATATTCCATATGTAAATATTGTAGGTCTTCAGACAAAGGGTAAATTTGCATGTCCAGTTTGTGGTCCTAAGATAAAATCTTGTCGTTCAAAAAGCTTAAGAAAGGAGGTGTTTGATGAGTATAGGCATTTCCTCTCTAAGAATCACAGGTATAGAACAACTGAAAGAAATATTTTCGATGGGAAGTAGTAGACTGCATTAAAGCCATGGAGAATGACACCTCACCTTTGGAAGATGCAATACAATAGAAATCGTCATCATGGTACGTATGGATCATCACATATGAATTTTTATGTATTTTAATTTTTATTGTGAGTTTTTTGTTGTAGTGGCCATATTTGATTTATGATGTAATTTATTAATTATAAACTAATATTCATGATGTCCATCGTGATCATGAAGGCATTAATGGTCTTCCACGAGGAATGAAACGTTATCCTATTCAATTCAGCAGGTTTCCCTACTATGAGCACCTACAAATTGCTCATTTGTTTGATACAATGCATATTGGAAAGAATGTTACTAAAACCTTATGGTGACTACTAGAGCTAAGGAGGGAGAAAGATAAAGTTGTGAAAGTGTGCAAAGACATTCAAGAAAGCAACCATGCAATGAAAGACGTCATCCAATTTCATACCAACGGAGAACAAGTTAATATAAAATCAATTCCATGGATGTTTACGGAGCAACAACGCAATGTTGTCAAAGAAGTAATGCGGAAAATTAAATTTCCAATCGGTTTTTGTGCAAACTTGAAGAATATCATAACTAAAAAAGGTGATTTTGCGAGGTTCAAAATACATGATTGGCATGTCTTCATCAAGGTAATTATTATTGTTATGTCCATATAATTTTTTCTTGTTTGTATACTCTTTTTTTAATAAATGGCATGGTTTGTATATCGATACAGTATGTTCTACCTCTCTCTCTCTCGGACAACTTCGACAACAATGTCAAACAAGTTATATATAATCTTGGTAAATATATGAGGTAACTAGCGATTACTTGCATGTGCTTAGTGTTTCTTTAATTCTCCATATAATAATTTATATTTGTTTTTTTTGTGCACCATTTCAGTATATATTGTAATTTAATGTTTATTTTTGTTAAATATCGTTATTGGTTTGCATCACTTGTAGATGGTTCACATCTAAAGAAATCCATAAAGAATATATAAAGTATTGGAGGAGAGAAATTCCTCGTCTCATGTGTGAAATGCAGAAGCATCTACCATCAGCATTTTTCAATGCATAGGAACACTACCTCATACACCAAGTTGAGGAGATTGAGTTGTGTGACCTGTGCACTCAAGGTCCATGTGGATGGTTGAGAGGCACTTGAAATTTATGAAGGGTTTGGTGAGACAACTAGCACATCCGGAGGGTTCTATGATGGAAGGATATACGGTATACCAAAACATGTTGTATGTTAGTGAATATCTTCCTATTTTAGTGTCAAAGCTCAATTTACATCGCATTTGTGATCCGGACTCCAATAACAAATTTGAAGGGGAGAAACTGAAGGGGAAAGGTATATTGAGGAAGATGAAAGGTAATTATTAGCTAGTGGACTTTTATTATATCCTTCATATTCTAATTGTATTTTCTAGTCATCATTGCTTCAATTAAGAGCATATACGTCTTTGTTCAGGAGATTTACACCTTTCTTTGATTTTAATGGTTATTGTCATTAAACAGTTGGTCGAGAATGGGATGCAATTCATTTATACATCACAAACAATCTTGATTGGATGAAGGTATGGATTGAATGATGCGCACAATCGAGTCATGGAATATCATGGGAAGGTGTGGCTTCATTGGTAAAAGCAGCACAACGCAATGGAGATAACAATCTAACAGAAAGGGAAATCAATTTGGCATATGGTGTAAAAGATAAAATGGCAAGTATATAATTAATCAAATATCCCTCTAAATCTTTTATTTTGCAAATTACTTTTTGACGTACATGTTCTTTTTTTCCATTTATTGTTGCGTAAGGACTGATTGGTTGTGTAATTTTTTCGTGTATTGCTTATTGCAGGTAAAACACCATAAGGCTATGGTCTACAATGGAGGTAGATATCGGATCGAAAAACTAGATGAAACAAAGAAAACATCAAATTCAGGGGTTTCGGCTGTCTTTGAGGTTACCAATGTTTCATCTAGAACTGACAGACATCCAGAAGTCTCAGAAAATCGATACTATGGCTATTTGGAAGATATTATATAGTGTGACTTTAAATCCTTTAAGGTAGTTCTATTCGTTGTCAAATGGTACAGGTTATGATTGAATCAACGTGATCCTGATATAACTATTATTGAACATGATAATGGATTTACCATGGTAAACACAAGGTTGTTTGAGCCAGAAACAGAGCCTTATGTTCTTCCAAGCCAATGTGAACAAGTATTTTACTCAGAGGTTCCAGGTAAAGTAGGCTGGTCATTTGTTGTGAGACACGATCCAAGGGGAAGGCCGGTAAAGTATAACCTAGATGATGGTAATGAAGAGGGTTCTCTGGAAGAAGAATATGATGACGAAGAGCATGATCAACTTGAGTTAGCAGACAATGCCAGTGAATATTATTTCAACGATGACACGATGAGCACAACTGATGATGATGATGATGACAATGATGATATGGCCAATCCTTACAATGTTGACTATGTATCTGATGATACAGATGATGACATGGATGAAGAAGATGATGAAATATATTGAAATTGTCATCATCATCATCATCAGTTTCATCGTCAACATCATCATCATCATCATCGTGGTCTTCATCATCATCGTCATCATCATCACACATCATCATCTTCATCATCGTCGTCGTCGTCATCACACATCATCATCATCATCGTCTAATCATAATCCGATCATCATCAACATCATCATCAACATCATCATCACCATGCTCACATGCTCAACTTTTTAATCATCCTTCAAAGCTATATTTTCATTTATCTAAGATACTCATCATCAACATCATCATCATCGTCATCCTCATGATGATGATAATCATCATCATCATCATCAAGATCATCATCATCTTCATAATCATCATCTTCATCATCGTCATCATCATCACCGTCGTCACGATCAACATCATCATCATCATCGTCGTCGTCATCATCATCATCATCATCATCGTCATCATCATCATCATCATCATCGTCATGATCAACATCATCATCATCTTCATCATCATAATCATCATCATCATCATCATCGTCATCCTCATGATGATGATAATCATCATCATCATCATCAAGATGATCATCATCAACATAATCATCATCATCATCATAATCATCATCATCGTCATAATCATAATCATCATCTTCATCAGCATCATAATCATCATCATCATCATCATTGTCATCGTCGACATCATCATTGTCATCGTATTCATCAACATCATAATCATCACCATCATCATCAACATCATCATCATCATCAACTTCATCATCATCGTCATCATTATCATCCTCATCCTCATGATGATGATAATCATCATCATCATCATTGTCATCGTCGACATCAACATCATAATCTTCATCATCATCTGTTACGGAGAGAAATTCCTATGGCTTGGGGTACCACAACAGACAGCTTTGACTCCAGAAATCAATCTTTCCCAATATGAAATAGAAATAAAATGTCTAACACTAAAGGATCAGACCTCGTACCTTATTCTGGATGGTTGAAGTAGATCCCCATTGAGCTTTTCAATCTTCAGCTTGAATTGATATAATACTTCCTCAACAACAAGTAAACAATACAAGCATACTATATATCATGGTGTTAGATCTATTCTAGCATATATAATCAATAATGTAAAAGCATTTGACATATTCCAATGGATACAATATTTAATCAAATACACATCATAGGACAAGAAAAGATATTTCCATTAATATAAATCAGAGATTACAAGATAGATACAACCTCTGATGGCACGTCTGCAAACCGGAGAAACTGAATCCCCCACTTGGGCCTCCACCATCTCAATCCTCCATCTCACGATAGCAAGCTCACTAGAAAAAGGCAAGCTTGGGAAGAACACAAAAGTGCTCCAAGGGACAAAGGGATGCAGACTCAAGTACAAATTCCGGCAACAATGGACTATAGTTTCTTTGCTCTCAATATCTCTATATGCCTTCAATGTACCAAGGGGTTCCTTATATGGCTTCACAAGGGATAATGAAGGGTCGAATCCGAGCGATCTCAAGGCATATGGAAGGCCAAGAGTCGAATGAGTCGGATCCATGTCAAGGAAAACTCCAAAAGGATTTGGATTATGCACACATCTCGATGTACGCAGTTATAGGGTTCAAACCCGCGTATGTACGCGGTTATTGGGTAAAAATCCACGTATATCATTTTTCATATAGTTTTAGGGATGATCAAGGAAACATCAAAGGATAAAACATGGTCCATGGGGTCTAAAGAGTCTGCAATGGGACAGGGGAAGTCCATACAAAGTGTGATTCACCTAGAGTGGTGAAATCTGCTATAACAGATGCCCCCTAATGTGTGAGGTCAGAGGGGTCATACGATGGCCGAAATACATTATAAGTCCATCCCAGAAGTGGAGTGATGAAGGATCCCAAATGGAAGACCAGCCACCCAATCAGCATAGTACAATAATACAACTCTGCATATAAATGCAAGTACATATAGCAGTCCCGTATACATAAGAGTACAGTGGCCATGACTAGGCATAATACATGATATCACATATGTGGTCATCACCATGTACAATATACATATATCAGAATCTCCATGATGAATATATGCAAAGGATCATAATATGCAATAGATCAAGATCTCCATAGTGGCTAGAAATATCTGTCATATACTGGTATCAAGTCACGAGAGCTGAAATCTCATGAACAATGGCACGATCAAGGAGGTAGCGTATAAGAGATGCCACCA
This sequence comes from Pseudotsuga menziesii, assembly GCA_001517045.1. Lineage (NCBI taxonomy): Eukaryota > Viridiplantae > Streptophyta > Pinopsida > Pinales > Pinaceae > Pseudotsuga > Pseudotsuga menziesii. The sequence continues at coordinate 183,576 of LPNX010890306.1, read as the reverse complement.
ATCTGGAAAGTCTTCTACACCAACCACTACGAGTACATGTCCTACTATGCGAATAGAGGTGTCAAGGTCGAACATAGTAGTCCATCGTCTGATTACTGTTCATTGATGTATACCATTAACAGACGCGAGATTACCCACCGATAATGAAAATGGGAATCAAGGTACTAGAGTGCAAACTAACAAGTGTGAATAGATGTGTTGAGGTCGAACACTTGAGAGAATCCATCGATCAGGGGACATTGATGTATTCTCAAGAAACTGTCGATGGCGAGAGAACCTGCCATTGATGACTGCAAGTCTCAAGGAAATCAAAAGGACTCTAGATTCCAATCCCAGAATAAATGATCTGAAGTTGATGGGATGAAATCCACTAGAAGGAGGGAATTAAGGTATCCCCCATCATCCAACACGAGGTACTCAGCAAAGCTGTCTAATGTGGAAGGACTCGATCATAAGGTGCACGAACGAGTAACTATACCGGGAATGGCCGACATGCAAAGTCAAGATAACTGAGGAATGGCCGACACAGGTTTCAACTTCCTTAGAACAAGAGCATAACGGCGTATGGTGACTGAATGAAGGTAGCATAGACTCGATATACAAACTGGGACATCTCTGTGACACAGGAGGCATCAACAGAGGCTCCATAGGGACTGGAAGCTTAACCAGTCGGTGGAGATAAATGAGTACAACTCCTAAAGTCAAACTATAACCCAACCAATGGATGTGATATACAGTGCTCTGTTCGAAGGTGACATGACTCAACAGCTGCCAAAGATAACATCTTTCCTTGTCCGGCTTTTTGGTTTTTCAATTTTTTTTTTTGGACTTTTTCAGTTATTTGAAAAGCTTGAAAAAAGAATAAACTAGCTTTATAGTTACAAACTAGGAGGAGACGAGTGTCATCAGGGCAAACAAACTAGTTCCAAGCAGTGGAACATACCTATGCTCAATGCAAGGATACATGTGTAGGATATCGACACTCGGGGGAAGATCCCCTCCCAGTACAAAGGGAAATCAAGCTGCGAAGGATATATAAAAAATGGGTCTGCATGGCTAGACATGACACAAGCTCGGGCTATATGGCTGAAATGCAATGTCAGGGGAGCCGGCATAAAGCTCAATAAGGCAGGAAAAGCTCATGATAATGCATTCACAACTTGACATAGGGGGATTCCGGAGGGAAACAGGCTAGCATAAGATCAAGAGGAGTATGAGGCTCTTGCGAAATGTCATGGCAGTACTATACAACGGACTCCCATACCCTAAAGGGGAAAACATTGGCATGGGCACCAAATGCAAATAAGGGGCTAACTAGGTTACCCATGTAAGGTGAAGCTCTACCACTTGTATTATGCCACTTCTAAAGCAACAAGAAGGTTCGGTGACATAATAGAGTGGGTTCGTACCTAAGGTCACGGTGACATGGTCATAAGGTCATGCGAAATGAAAATGGTGGTGAACCTAACCTATATGCCAGTGTAGATGTTATACCTGAGATCAGTATGAACGGGTCAATACAATGGCTGAAACGGAACTGAAAATGGTCTTCTACATCACAAATTATGTCAGAAACGGTCCAAAATGGTTAGAAACTGTCAAAACTATAGGAAAGGGGGTAAAAATTTTCAAATATTTGAAAATTTTTCTATAAATAGTAAAAAATATAAATCATTTGAAACTTTTACCCATTGGAGCTCTGATTTTCAACTACAAATTCAAGGAGATCCAGCCGGCGGAATTCACAACCGTTTCTTCCAGGTATTTACTCATGCTCTCCTCATGCATTTTAATATAATTTTTGTTGATTTTCATGGTGAAATGAGGTTGTTTAGGCCATCTCTACATGAGCGTTGTGTCCCACATGGATATCGAATCTTTTTTCGCGTATAGGGATGGCTATACGCGAAAAAGAGGCTAGAAACCGCGTACATACGTGGCTGTTTGCAAAACAGTTGTGTATGATGCCGCGCAAGTGAATTTATAAGAATATAATGGGAAATGTGGAAATTTCTCTTGCAGGATGATGTTAGAATGGAGAGAGCATGAGCATGGTGAAGTAGAGGAAGTTGTAAGGGCCGACGCGATGGATCAACAAATTCTTCGAGCATGCGAACTCTACAAGTTTTGGTGTCTTGGTGGTCTAAGGGCCAAACCAAGACTGCTAGAGATGCTGGTAGACTATTGGGATCCAGACTCAGAGTCCTTCTTGATAGATGGGATGTCTCTCACCATAGAGGTGGAAGACATATATTTTATCACAGGTCTATCTGGACGAGGAGAGGTGGTGAACCTTCGTTCCCGAGGTGGGCCAGGCGGTGGGCTTACTATTGATGAGTATGTAGCTATGTACTGCTACCCAGATACTGAGAAGGTGGGAAGTCAAGTCCCCACCAATGCTATATAGGTGCTGGGCCTAAAGGCCATACTACTGACGCTGGGCAGGATAGCAGGCTTAGCCTCACTCCATCAGGCCTCGTGGCCACTGATGTTCTATGCGGTGGAGTGTATGAGACCGACCATATACGACTGGAGTACTACACTACTAAGCAACATGAAACACCAGCTCAGTGATTGTAAGGCAGGAAAGATACGAAACTTCAGGTTTAGTAGCATTCTGAGCACGTTTTTCTTCGAGCGTGTTTCGGGATTGAGCCCTAGAGTGGACGTTCCTCTCCACGGGGTTCAAGATCCGGCCCAACAGCGTTGGGTAGATGCTATGCATAGACTAGGGGGTGTTATGGTGGCCAACCCATATCCAACTGACTTCTTTCCATGGTGGTGACAACAGATTGTTGCCATAGATGACTACCCCTATGGAGGGATAGATTTCCGGGGGGATCCGAACATGCCATTGCCACCAGGATCGGCATATGGAGAGATAGGTACCGAATCTAAACTCTCACTCTTTTTTATCAAAATTTTTTTAAGTTATTTAATTTTTTTGTATTTTCTTTGATTATGTGGAATCAAAAAGACATGTTTTGGCATGAAAACACATAGTGACATCTACTATTTATGTGCAGATGTGGGACCACAGCGACCAGAGGGCTTCCCACGTCATAGACGGAGGGGAAGAGGGGATGACATCACAGGTGTGGATGCAGAGTGAATGCTCCAGAGCATTCATACCAACTTCGTGCGACTGACTCATAGATTTCCCGTCGCGCAAGTCGAGGACTTGCCTGAGGCCATGCAGCGACAGGTGGTGGGCGTGCCACGCGCATGGGTGCATTTATTCCGACGGCTAGCTAGAGCCGTAGTGACGTATCACGATCACAACCCTCCTCCTCCACAGGATTAGATACCTGGGAGTGTATATGTTTTGTACGACCGTGTATTATATGATGGAAGCTTTGAAAGCTCCACTTTTGTATATGACACTATGTATTACCACATTTTTGATATATATAAAAGGTTTTATGGCGATCAGTTTATTTATTTACATGTGTAAAATTGTTTGTGATTAATTTATTATGAATGAAACAAATGCCAATCTAACACGTAGTTAGCATATGAGTCAGCAACTTGATTATCATTTCTTGGAATGTGTATATATGTGATACTGTCAAATTGTCGTTCTAACAATCTCACACGTAAGAATCTTCTCAATAACGTCGGATCTCTAACATGGTACAAACCATTGAGCTGTGACACTACTAAATCCGAATCAAGACGTACCTCAAGAGATAGAACGCCATGTGAAATGGAATCCCGTAGAAGCTCGATAACGGTGCTATACTCAGCAACATTGTTGGAAGATGGCCGTAGACATACACCTCCTGAAGACAGTACCTGACCCATAGGAGTATAAATCACCCAAGTAGCAGAGGCTGAGTGCTGAGTGTGACGGCTTGCACCATCCATGAATCCTATGTAGGTGGAAGATTCCATTGACATCTGCCAAAAGAAATGGAAACTAATCACAAACCCGATCACGATAAGAAAAAGACCTAACTATGCAAAGTTGTACACTAATATACAACAAGCAGCCTTGGCTAAAGATCATGCATAGTATTTTTTGAGATAGAGCCCATTTCTAGGCTCCGCCAAAGCTGTGCCTTCGTAATCGACTAACTCATAGGAACCCTTCTCTAAGACACGCTTGACCACATAAGGACCACGCCACATAGGATTAAATTTCCCTGCCCCCAAGGGTTCTTTTGATTGATCCCACAAAAGGACCAAGTCTCCTTCACTAAACACTCTTGGACAGACAGACTTGCCGTATTGGACCTTAACGCGATGTTTATTAACCTCTAGAGCCACCAAGGCATCTTGACGCTGCTCATCAATTTGCTCGAGGTGGACCAAATGCTCTTCTAAAGGTGAAGTGTCTAGTAAGAGTTCCACAGCTAGCTTCAACGAAGGAATCTCGCATTCAACCAGAAATATCGACTCCACTCCATGCACAAGCTGATATGGAGAAAAACCAGTGGCAGTCTTAACCGCGGTTCGATATGCCCACAAAGCAGGGTATAACATAATATGCCAATTCGTCTTGCTCTGTGCGATGGTTCATTGGAGAATGGACTTAAATGATTTATTCACTGCTTCAACCTGTCCATTCACTTGGGGGTAGTAAGAAGAGGAGTGCTCTTGCTTATACCCTAACTTGGATGCCAACTCTTCCATCATACGGTTCTGAAAGTGCGAGCCATGGTCAGTGGCAAGCTCTTTCGGAATCCCGAACCGAGTAATGATTTGGTTGAATATGAAGTGAGCGGCTGTCTAACCGTCGGATTTTACTGTAGGCATTGCCTCAGCCCATTTTGTGAAATAATCCACAGCCACTATAATATGATGGTGCCCCCCAGCCGAAGCTGGGTTGCAATCCATAAAATTGAGCCCCCACTTGGTGAAGGGACCGACGGTGATAATGGGATGTAACGGGGCAGGCTTCGAGCGCATATTTCATGCGAACACCTGGCAAGGGTGGCACCTCTTGACCGCATCAACACAATCTTTAAAGATCGACGTCCAGAAATAACCCGCTCTCAAAATATTTTGAGCTGTAGAAATCCCAGATAAATGACCACCACATGCCCCTCCGTGGCAATCATTCAGCACAAACTCAGCCTCCTCATAAGTTAAACAACGTCGTAAAATGGAATCTACCCCACGGCGGTACAAAGTATTGTCCACTATAAGGTAGTTCTTAGAGACGTGACGTAATCGTCGTCGTTCATCTCACGAGAGGTGAGTAGGGGTCCTTTGTGTTTGCAGATATACTATGATATCTCCATACCATGGGTCAGACGTTTAGATTAAGAAGATGTGTTCATCGACAAACGTATCTTCACAAACCAACTCCTCGGCCTCGCTCGGGAAATCCGATATAAGCTCTGCAAAAATTAACGACTTCTTCGACTTTGCTGAAACAAATTCGAGATCAAATTCTTGCAGAATGACAATCTATTTATTATACTTTCCCTCAATCATCCTTCGTGTGAGGATGAACTGAAACGGATTGACATGGGCCACAATCAAGGTCTGGCGAAGGAGAATATAATGTCTCAAATGCTGAACCGCATGTACGGTCCCTAAAGCAAGCTTCTTGACATGAGAATAACGAATCTCTACATCAATAAGGTTTCTACTCAGATAATATATGACATGCTCTTGGAGCTCCTCATCCTCCTGAACCAACACCATACCAATCGTCTCTAAAGACGCGGCCACATATAATAGGAAATCACGGCTATAATCCGGAGGACTAATCACCGGGGCCGATGCTAGGGCTCGCTTAAGTGCATCGAAGGACTCCTAAGCTCGCACATCCCATTCAAAGGGAGTATCCTTCTTCAAAAGACGCATGAAGCCTCTAGTCAAATTGGCAAAGTTGACAACAAATCTTCGTAAGAAGTTTGCCATACCTTGTGTTTGTGCCAGAAATTGTTTCTAAAAGAAACAAGCCAACACAATCTCAAATAAAACTCAATTATGTAAACAAAGTTTAAGGGTTTCTGAAATGTTTTCTTGGTTGTGAACTTTGGGAACAAACAGGGAATACACTCATGAGAAAAATAATAACTGAATCATAAACAAAAGAGGACAAAGATGCATAATATATTCAATAAGATCCAACAAAACACAATATTGAAGTTCATTCATAAAAGATAAGCATCACCAGCATATAAACATAAACCAGTAATGAATATATCCATTAAGCAACTAAACAAGCTGAGCAATGAAGCCAACACAAAAACTGAAGGGTAAAAAGTGTCATATATCTCATTTCGATAAATCTTCAGCAAACCCTGCTTTACTTGATATTTGTTCTTCACCTACTGAACAATCAATTCGGAGTCGCCATATGCAGAAATTTTTTTGAATGCCCAAATTTTTGGCAGCTTTTAATCCCAACAGTAAAGCTTCATATTCAGCAGTGTTATTTGTAGTAACAAACTCAAGTTTGTACATTAACTTTACTGTTTCACCTCCAGGAGATATAAGAAGAACTCCAGCACCAGCACCTTCTTTACAAGAAGATCCATCAAAGTATAATTCCCATAGCTGATCTTCTTCTTCTCTGCTATGTTTTACTGGCTGCTCTTTCTCCACCTGTAACAAACCAGCAGAATTGTTTTCATCACTGAAATGTAACATGCAAGTTCCCAAGTCTTTGTCAATAGCATATAGTGGATGATTGGTGGGATTTTTGTCATCTGTCACTATGTAAGCAAACTGAAGCTCTCTGTACAGCCTTCTATTTTCTCCACCAAACACAGGAATGGTAGCATAAGAGAGGTCCATTTGTAAGGTTCCTCCAACCTTCTTTGCCCATGACCTGGAAATAAGTAAGCCAAACTTTGGTGTAATGTCAGCTACCACAACATCCATTATCACACTTTTCATGGGCAACTGAGCCAGACTGACAACCATGTCTTTTATTACTCCTAAACGCTTCACTGCTCAGGAATCAAAGGCATACAAATCATGATATGGTTTGGTAATACTCAGGCCCAGAGCTTCCATAATAGCCTTTGGCATCAAGTTGTGGGATGCTCCTGAATCTAACAAACAATTGTGTATCATCTGTTCATGGACTGTCAAAGTGATATAGAACGGAGGTGAAGCTCCTGCTTCATTTTCAGTCTTCTCAGCCAAGGCTGATCCAATGAAAATATTACGACTCTCCTCTTGTAAATTAACTGTGTCAGAGACAGGCTGATTGCTAGTTGGATTAAGCATTTTAAGGACTAATTCCTTATATGAAGGATTTCTTATCAGTTCAGTTAAAGGTACAGGAATCTTTAATTTACTTAATTCATTCTCTAAACTGAAATTCTGAACAGACTTATTTACCTCTTCAACCTCTGTATTCTTCTTATGTTTTTCTAAACTTTGCTTCTTTTTTGCTGCAGGATCAGATGGCTGATTAGTAGGGATAGCTGCCTTCTTCTTTGTAGCTTGTACCACCTGTTTCGGACCTGATCTCAGATATACAGTGTTTTTGAGATTATTTTGACAAATAGGAGTAGTTACAGCAGTCTTTTCAAGACCTATATCATTTTCTGTTTTGAACATATCAGCATCATAAATTTTAGCATTCATAAACTCCTCTTCAGTAACAAAACCTTCAGACAATCCTTCTGTTAGAATAATCAAACCCATAGTATTACCCACTTAGACATTAATTCATTTATTTTTGTCTTATTTGCCTATTTCATGAGTCCCACCATGTGCAAGTTGATAATTGCCTATCCATAGAGGTCAAACTTGCCATCTTTGACTCATGTAGTGCTTAGGAAAGCCTTAGGAATCAAATCTGCTTTATTCCTGGCCTCCTAGGCGCCCTTCTGCTTTTTCAGTGTTTTAAGGCACATAGGAAAGCAATACTAGGTGAGGTGAACTTGTTTTTTTCCCCTTTCATCCTCCACTCTTTCCTCCATGCAAAAGCATGTATGAGCTGCCATTCCACCACTCATTAGCTTTCCCATGCGCCCTTGCCAATTCGTGAGCCTCATGACAGATTTGGGATTAGCTTTTTACACCTATGGGGGATTTGCCTATTTTGGGTAAGCCTGCTTTATGCTAGTTTTGGATGCCTCCTTATGCATTCGATCTCTTGATGTATTCTATATATTCAGCAACCTATGTTATTACAGGGTTGGCTATTGTACACTCAGTTAATATAATTTTGTGTTACAGCTCCATATTCAGTCTCCATTGTTAGCAATTTTGCATGATCAATTGATAATTGTTGTGGGTAAAATTAATCTATTGCTGGCCTGAATTTCTACATGGTATCAGAGTCATTATAGGTTGTTACTCTCCTTCAAAAATTGTTTTCCAGGTTCGACATCAAGACTGGGAGCCTTCTACTGATAGCCGGGACAGATTTTCTAGAGCTATGGATCAATCACAGAAAACTATCTTGACTCCTTTCAATTTATTTGAATGGAAAGAAGAGATGGAGATACTGTTGAGAGCGAAAGGCCTCTACAGGGTGACTATGGAAACAGAAGCAGAGCCCAATGCAGCTATAGAGAAGATCAAATGGCACAATCGGAGAGATGAGGCTTATGGCGTCCTATGTCTCAATATTTCCCGAGACCTCCTTTCCCATCTCG
>LPNX010890306.1:147525-164073 GCA_001517045.1 Pseudotsuga menziesii | reverse complement strand
ATTTAAGAAGCCTAAATCGGAGTCGCAGAGCATCACTGAACTCAAGGAGATTCAACAGCGGCGCGGTGAATCAGTCTGGGACTTTGATCAGAGATTCAAAGTTCTATTGGACCAAGTCAGCTTTACCATTAGTCCTGCGTAGCACAAGGAATGGTTTATTGTAGCATTGTTACCACATATCCGAACTCCACTCATGCAACAGAAGGTTGCTGACCAGCAAGAGGCTCTGGAAATCGCAATGAAACTAGAGACTGCCCCTGTCGGAGATGACTCTGGTATTGCTCAAATCCAAGCGCAGTTAGCTGCGATGGCCCTATAACTTCGCGAGATGAAAAAGGGAAAACCTGATCGCGAAGAGGTTTGGTGTACGCAATGTCGGACCGAAGGTCACGACAAGGAACGGTGCCCTCTGGTAAACAAGTACCTGCAGACCGGTGCGCCAAATCCCTTTCCACCACAAGTTCTCTATTGTGAGCTCTGCAGAATGAGAGGTCAACACCGACCTGAGAACTGTTACCTGCTGCAAAGGTATGGGCAGGGACCTAAGAACTCCTACTGTAATTTTTGCAAATCTGTAGGTCATAATGAGGATGAGTGCCGCACCTATGATGCCTACCGGGTGCACACTGAAGGCCCAAGTAACAATAGTTATGGTTACCAGGGGGGTGCCTCTGGACGAGGTACTTCTGGAGGCCGTGGAGGCATGGCTGGGCGAGGCCAAAGCCAATTCGTGTGTTACAATTGTAACCAAGTTGGGCATTTGGCTCGCGACTGTCGGAACCCCACTACGACGTGTCGGTATTGCCGCGCCATAGATCATGTGATTGAGCAGTGCCCCCAGTTGATCGCTAAGATTCAGGCACGACAGACTACCCCTACTCCGAGCCTCTAGATTATTTCTGTGGAGCCCCGCCCTGTGGCGACCATCAATGTCGTTACAAGAAGTGGAGTTACGACACACATCCAAAATACGCCAAACCGACCTGTTGAAGCTCTAGTTCGTAAGGCTACTGAGAAAATTCCTGCATTTGATATCATCAGAGAGAAAGCGACATTCATGGAGGCCAAGAAATATTTTGCTGGCCCTAGCCCACCCAGCGCGCCTGCGCAACCTCAGTCGCCACCCTGCGACGCATTGCTGGATAAAGTAAGTATACTATCTACCTTTTTGCAAAGTTGCCTCAAACTTTTAAGAAATCAAGCTGCTCTAAATGAGCTGCAGACCGTCATCGCTTCCTGCGAATCTCTGCAAAGTTGTGGTCAGGACAAAATTGTTCATCGAGTCAGCAGGACCGGTAGGGAAATGCGATTGAATGCTCAGATAGGGGCATATGATATGACCGATGTTATTCTGGACTTAGGGTCCGATGTAAATGTTTTAACCAAACAAACCTGGGAATAAATGGGGAAACCTACCCTTGCCTGGTCCCCTATACAGTTGAGGCTATCCAACCAGCAAAAGATTGTACCTTTAGGAAGATTCCTGGATCTCCAAATAGATATTGACCGAGTCAGCACCTTTGCAGACTTCGAATTAATTGAGATCATTGATGACAGCAACCCTTACCCGGCCCTGTTAGGAATTGAATGGGCAATGGCAAATGCCGTAGTCATCAACCTAAAGAAGAGACAGATGGTCTTCAAGGGGAAAGACTTTAGGGTCATCCCGCCCCTGGATCCTTCACAAGGGGAACCGTACACCGAGCCACTCCACCATGAGGATCAAGCTGATGTGGAACCTATATCTACTATCACGGCGCAGGAAGAAGGTTATGCGGATCCTCCGGCCGCAGGGTGGGAGTCTGGTAGCTCCTGTATGATTGACTCTGAAGATGAATTAGAAAGTTGGAAACACCGATTATCTGAGCACCATAGGGGCAGCAATGCCTGCCTTACCAAGTCTCTCAGATGGGTCGACTCACAAACCAGAACTATACCTGTGTATGATGGTTCGACAGATCCTGAACTGTTTATTGCACAATTCTCGGATCAGATACCTGACCTACAGAAAATGGAGGCCCTAGAGTCAGCATTCAGAGCCACAGCAATCAAATGGTGGACGAGCCATAAGAAGCAGATCCCTACCTGGAAAGCATGTCAGAAGCTCCTTCACCTGAGATTCTCAGACCAGTTGGCAAAGGCACGAAGCAATTTTGATGGGAAAACTTGCCCCCAGGACCACTTAAGCAAATGCTACGAGGCATGGAAGTATGTACCTCAGGATGAGTGGGTACATATATTTGTGCACACGCTGGGACCACTAGCGAAGAACTGGTACGCGGAGGCTGAACTTCGCCAAGATACTGTAAGTTGGGACTATCTTGTTCATAGCTTTATCCATACTTTCTCTACTAATGATGTCTATCCAGCCCTCGATGCAGCTATCAGGATCATCCATACTAAGGTATTTAACGAACAAGAAGTGACAGAAAATCGCCCTGATTGGGCCACACAAGAATCCCTCGCAGTCGAATGTTATAACTTCACAGTCGACGAGGAGGAGGACCCGCGCCGTCTTGATATCCCTGAGTCAAAAGGATACTGCAACGTACATGGACCGGCAGTCGAAGTTCCCGAAGTGACGCAGCCCTTGAAGACGCGCACAGTTAACATTGGATCCGAGGCACAGCCTAAGTTTGCTACCATTAGCGACTATTGGGATGACGAGATGGTAAGCAAGGTAACTCAACTTCTCCACGAATACCAAGATCTTTTTTCAACAAAGTTCTCTGAAATGAAAGGTATCTTGGGAGATATCGGAGTAATGAAGATCCCCCTGAAGCCTGATGCAAAGCCTGTGAAGCAGCGCCCTTATAGATTGAATCCAAAATACAAGGAAAAGGTTAAGCTAGAGTTGGATAAGATGCTTGCTGCAGGAATAATTGAACCTGTTGAAGAATCTGAGTGGGTCAGCCCTATGGTCATCCAGGAGAAGAAGACTAAGGGTGAAATCCGAATCTGTGTCGATCTAAGGAAACTCAATGATGCCTGTCTGCACGACCCTTTAACCACTCCCTTTACAGATGAAGTGCTCGACAATGTCGGAGGTCAAGAATTATACTCTTTTACCGATGGGTTTTCGGGCTACCATCAGATCCGAATTGCTCCAGAGGACCGTCACAAGACAACCTTTGCTACCGAAATGGGATCCTTCCAGTATACTGTCATGCCCTTCGGGCTGAAGAATGCACCTGCCATATTTTCTCGAGTAGTCATCTCCGCGTTTAAGGAATACATACATAAATTCCTAGAAGTTTACTTTGATGATTGGACTATTTTTGGGCTAGTAAAAGACCATATAACTAGTTTGAGACTTATGTTGGACAAATGCAGACAGCACCAAATCTCCTTGAACTTGAAAAAGTGCATTTTCTGTGCACCCTTTGGCATTCTACTTGGTCATGTGGTATGTAAGCAGGGATTGATGATGGACCCTACGAAGATCGCTATTATTGTGAACCTGCCACCTCCGAAGTCCGTCAAACAACTTCACACAACGCTGGGTCACACCGGTTATTACAGGAAATTCATCCAAGGATATGCCAAGATTACCGCCCCAATGGAAAGGTAGCTAAAGAAGGATATTAAGTTCGAATGGACACCAGAATGCCAAGCAAGCCTCGACATTCTGAAAGAAAAAATGGTCACCGCCCCTATCCTAGTATTCCCTGACTGGAACAAGGAGTTTCATGTGCATGTTGATGCATCCTCTATTACTTTAGGTACTGTGCTCGCCCATCCAGGTGCAGGTAATATCGATCACCCTATCTCTTTTTCCAGTAGAAAGTTATCTACAGCAGAGAAAAATTATACTACGACAAAACGTGAAGGTCTTGCTATGGTATATGCATTACAAAAATTTCGACATTATCTGCTAGGATCTCATTTTAAGATGTTTACTGACCACTCTGCTTTGAAGTACTTGGTTAACAAACCTGTGCTAGGTGGAAGAATATGCAGATGGTTAATTCTATTTCAAGAATATGATTTTGAGATCATTGTTAAGCCTGGAAGACTTAACCTAGGACCTAACCACTTGTCGAGGCTCGAGTCAGGCGAAGAACCTACCAATATGGACGAAGGCCTCCCCGATGCACAATTATTTGCTATACAGATAGTTGATGAATATTTCCAGGATATTGCTCAGTATTTGTCTACATGTATCCCCCCTTCAGAGATGACCACACAGTAGAAGAAGCAGTTGGTGGTTTGAGCCACGGACTTCACTTTAATAACAGGACAGCTGTATAAAATGGGACCAGATGAGATACTGTGCAGATGTGTTTTGGAACACGAAAAACCTCTAATATTGGCTGAAGCACACTCTGGTGCAGCAGGAGGTCACTATGCAGGCAAAGCCACAGCGCAGAAGATTTTGACAGCCAGTTTATGGTGGCCCACACTTCACAAAGATGCAAGAGAATATTGCCACAGCTGCGACATATGTCAGAGGACAGGTAAACCATCTAGGAGGGATGAAATGCCCCTAGCTCCGCAAGTAACATTGCAGGCCTTTGAAAAATGGGCCATTGACTTTGTTGGTCCTATCAACCCCCCTGCGAAAAATTCAGGAGCTAGATACATCATTACAGCAACTGATTATCTTACCCGTTGGGCCGAAGCTCAACCAGTCAAGACCTGTAGCGCTGCTACTGCGGCAAAGTTCATCTTCGACAACATCTTATCCATATTTGGGTGTCCCAAAGTTCTTATGAGTGATCAGGGGTCACATTTCCTGAACAGGACTATTGAAGTATTGACTGAAGAATTTCAGGTGTATCATCAAAAGAGTACCGCATATCACCCACAAGCAAATGGGACTATCGAAGCTTTTAACAAAATCCTTGAGCATGCCTTGACGAAGGTTTGTAACGCTAACAGGAATGATTGGGATCTTCGAATTTCAGCGGTGCTATGGGCTTACAGAACTGCTTGCAAGAAGTTGACAGGCCATACACCCTTTCGACTAGTTTATGGGCAAGAAGCTGTCATGCCCATGGAATACATTGTTCCCAGCCTCCAGATATCTACTTTCACCGAGATGGATGACCCAGCCATAATCACAGAGAGACTGAAATAGATATTAGAACTTGAAGAGGATAGATTTGTCGCAGGCTTCCAACAACAGGTGCAGAAAGCTCGAGAAAAAGCATGGCATGACAGACACATCAAGAAGAAACATTTTCAGTAGGGTGATCTTGTGCTCCTTTATGACAGCAAATTCATGAAGTTCCCTGGAAATTTTAAGACACATTGGAAAGGACCGTATGTAGTACAGAAAGTTACTGACGGGGGCGCAGTCGAGCTAGCTAAGTTAAATGGTGATATTTTCCCCTCTATGATAAATGGGAGTCGTTTAAAAAAGTACACGGGCAGGCCAGGTACTCAGAACAGGAGGTAGCACCAAGCACATAAGTGAAGATGCTTGTCGTACTATGGATTATCGTAGTCTGTTTTGTCTACAGGATGCGAAGCTACAAGTTGGTCATAGGTCGCAGGGTCAGGTTGTGTCGAAGTCTAAGGTTTTCAAGGTGTGTCGCAGCCCAAAATGTGACGGATGGGACATACTGCATTCGGCGGCGCTGGCACGAGAGCTGCTCTCATTACTGGTCATAATGGGATTTTGGGAAAATTCGGCGCTGTGTGGAGAAGATTTCCGGAACTTCATCAAATTTGGTGTCATTACTACAAATTCCACCTCGGGATTCTATAAGGAGCCATCTCCACCTGTGTTTTCTGTCTTAAGCATCTGTGAGATATTCAGCCCGAACCATGTCGAACGACTGTAACGTTCAGGAGCTAGTATGAGAAGTAAGGGATAGAGGTCTACAGCACCTCCTGAGTACTCCGCCAGTACAACCCTACTTGGCCAAGTACATCGACAGGCAGGAGTTTGCTCTAAATTTGCAAAGACGGCCAGGAGTTTGCTCTAACGTAGAGAAACCAAGGGCATGAGGTCTCGCAGAAATACTCTGGGGAATCCCACCATGCAATCTTTCAGCGTAGCAGAACCATGGCAGCTATGTTCCTTCGGCAGTGTGGCACGCAATCCCAGCGGATCCCAAAGTTGTGGATGGTCAGGCATCGGCAATTGGAGTGAAGGATGGTGTTGCAGGTGGTTGTAACGGCTTTCATCAGTAAAACTTCTAGAAAGGACAGAAGTACGTAGCCGGCCGCAGCATGGAGAGCTTCCACAAGCAGTACACTATGCTTCATCAGCGGAATTCTGCCACCAGAGAAACTGAAGAGTGTCCCGGGACGGGCCACTGGTGAGTCTTAGGGGCCTGTTGGGGGTGCGCACTCTAATGACCCATAAGATGGATAACTCCGCGAGTGGGGACTCAAAATAGTCTTAGGGGTTTCGGGGTTAAGTTAAAACTCCTTTGTTGTAATAAACCCTTGTTTGAAATCCAGGGTTTAGGGTTTTGGGTGCCCATGGTTTAAGGCCATGGTTTTGTAAAAATGCGCAGTATAAATAAGTTCTTGTGTAAAGAAGATAGGTTAGGTTTTATGATGAAAGAAAGATTAAGGCGAAGTTAAGGTTGATTTTGTAAGAAAAAGGTTAAGTCCCAGCTGTGTGCGTGGACGACCTCTGCAGCTGTGTGCGCAGAGGGTTTTTGTAAAGAAGATTGTAAGGAAAGACCTGCAGCTCTGTGCGCAGGGGCCTGCTGCTGTGTGCGCGGATTTTTGAGGACTGAAGGGATCTGCAGCTGAGTGCGCAGATCAAACTGTGGTTTCGCAGCAAGTTGAATAGAACACAGTTTGTGGACGTAACCCCTACATTGGGGGTGAACCACGTTATATCCGGTGTTGTGGTTTCTTGTGCTGTTTCTATTTCTGTTGTCTTTTATGCATTAATAACTGTATACATCTGATAAATTAGATCGCTGCTAATATTTATCTTCGCTATGAATTCCCTGTAGTGGGTTGGGCAAGTCACGACTGTTTATTTATCTGCGAAGTTGTATGTGAATGAATGGTAAAGCTTTATGATTATTAATTAATAAGGTTATTAAAGGCTAAGGTACAGTAATCCCCCTCTCTGCTTGCAGAAACCTGATTCTGCGGCACCCCATAGCTGTTTCGGGTGAGACTGCAACCTGCGCGCAGGTTGTTGCCAAAAGGGCCAACACTGTGGGTCTTTTGTTGGTGTGACA
Organism: Pseudotsuga menziesii; assembly: GCA_001517045.1. NCBI lineage: Eukaryota > Viridiplantae > Streptophyta > Pinopsida > Pinales > Pinaceae > Pseudotsuga > Pseudotsuga menziesii. The sequence goes on along the minus strand of LPNX010890306.1, from coordinate 156,916 downwards.
CGAAAGGATTAAACTTGGGTCTACCCTATTTCCCAACAAAGTATTGCCTCAACCTTTAAGGGATCGACTCTTATGCCCTCCTTTGAAACGATGAATGCTAGTAAACGACCTAACTTCACACAAAAGATGAACTTATGAGGATTTAATCGAACCGAATAGTGCCGCCATCTTTCGAAGACCAATCTCAAGTGATAGGGATGACACATTCTCATATGAGAATGAGCAGCGAGGTCATCCAAAAATAATTCAATAATAGACTTGAGATTGTGGAAAATCAAGGTCATCGCCCGCTAAAATGTAGCTTCGGTGTTTTTAATGCCGAAAGGCATTTTCCGATATGCAAACATTCCCCAAGGACAAATAAATGTAGTATTTTGTTGGTCCTTAGGTTTAATCTGGATCTGATTATACCCGAAAAAGTTGTCCATGAAGGAGAACACCTCGCTACCCGCACACTCATCCAAAATATGATCTATAAATGGTGTGGGGAAGTTATCCTTAAGACAGGCACGATTCAAATCACGGAAATCAGTGCATATTCGGATCACTCCCTGCTTCTTATCCACCGGAATGGGGTTTGAAACCCACTCCGTTAAGGGAACAGGATAGATGAAACCAGCTTTCAACAGCTTCTCTATCTCTGCCTTAATGGTGGGTGCTTTCCTAGGATTCACAGCGCATAAACGTTGTCGAACAGGCTTAGCGTTGGGGTAAGTCTTAATCTCATGTTCAACAATCCGATGGTCGATACCTGGCATCTAATCAGAAGACCAAGCAAAAACATCATGGAATTCCTTGAACAGCTCAGTATATTCGAGAATATCAGCATGGGAACATTCTGTCCCAATATAGACATTCTCAATGGTGCCAGGATTTCGAGAGATGTTGATAGAAATCATGGAAGATATGTTCGCCATGTTTCCATCAGCCATCTGACCAGGAGAGCTTAATGGAACCACGGGACTACCAACTCTCTGACTAAGAATCTCCCTATAATCCTCATGCTCCAAACGGTCAAGCGGTGGAAGGAAATATGATCTATGATGAAGTTCCTCCCATGGCGGCTCAACGCCTGACATAGCCTCGATGATCGCTTCATCTGAAGGGAAAACCGTATCAAGGCAATCATGGGCATGAGAATACTGTACTGCCCATGCCAGTAGCACATAGGGGTCTTCCTCTTCCGTCCGCGAAGAGGAAGAACAAGGCTCTGCAACATTCTTAAGATTGGCTTGATAAGCTATCATGGCTACAGGAAGCAGCACGTTGGTCTCAACAGGCTCACTCAAAATACTCAGTGTAGGAAGAATCCAAGGATCTTCCATATGAGTCGTGTGAAAAGACACCGAGGTCATAGAAGTCGAAGCCTTATCGGAACAAGATCCTATAATGAGGACTGGTGCAGGACAACTAAAGCTTCCCATGAGGGATGGATACATGCCTACACCCACACTCCCAGTTGCCGGCTAAGAGTGTTCAACGATCGAGACCAAAGCTCCCAAAGATGCAGTAACAGGGGAATTCTTGGATGTCATTTGATCAATCGTTACAATCTTCCCGTTATGTGGAAAGCATACAACGCGGAACAAGGAAGAAGCAACGGTTTGCATACTATACATCCAGTTCCTACCCAGCAAGAGATTGTAGTCGAGGGGCGCATCAACCACCTCAACCTCTATCGCAATGGTCTTCCCCCCCAAATGGACTTTAAGGGATGGAAGGATGCCGTGCAGCCTAAAATATCTCCCATCAAAATCAGTTAACATAGTCGCTGATTTCGACAACTCAGGAGAACCAAGACCCTTCCAACAGGACAAAGACATCACAGATGCAGTAGCGCCCTCGTCAATCACAGTGCGCTTGATGATCATATTAAGACATTCTACGTGTACCAAAAGCGACACATAGTAGGGCAAGTGAGGTTGATGTCCTGCGGTTTCAAATTTGATCACTAAGGAAGAATCATCACCGTTCACACCAAGAGCAGAAAGCAAATCCTTCCTTTGCGAAGGACAACTCTGAAGCACTTCCAATGCAGACATCTCACAAGGAGTATGGCCCAAATCCTTGACAACTGAATAATTCTGGGCGGCTCGGGCATTTGGATTATGCCACGAGCGCTTAAGTACCCCCTTAGGAATGTGAGGTGCAGCCTCAGGTTTATCCGCAGGGTTATCAATGCACAAAGGGGTTCCTGGTGGATCAGGTTCTTTGCCTGGGCTGGGTTGTGATGATCCATAATCTTTCGCACGAGTCACAACCTTGGCAGCATGGACCATGTTAATGCATCCACGAGCACTAGTCTCTGGTGGATCATTCTCACTAGATTGCTCCTGGGACTTCGAGTTCATATTCTGGTTATGTGGTAAAGGGTTCGTTAGCACAGCTGGGCCTTGTGCTAAGAGTCTCGAAGCTTCATCAATTTGAGGGCACAAGTAAGTGAGGTGATCATCCTTACATATCTTGCAAGGGAACTTAACCTTACGTTTCGCTTGCTTGTCCCTGCCAGCATTATGACTGTTCTTGTCATTATTGGTAGCATTCTCATTCCTATTCCCACCCTTTCGATTATTATTCTTACCCTTTCTTCTATTCCATCCGGGCTGCTGGTTACCCTTCTGGTCTGACAATTGCATAGAAAGTACATTCACCGTTTGGGTGGGTTGAGACGAAGGTGTAGCTTGTCCCGAAGCAGACTAGTTGAGCGACAATTGACTAACTTGTTTTGCAACCGAATCCGCAGGTTTCGCACTTGCACAACCCACAATGCCATCGGCATGTGGTCCAAGTTTGACCTTGGGATCAAAACTGGAACGAGGAGCGTTGGGAATAATCTCATACAACAAGTCGGACTGAGCATAAATCAAGTCCAGTTCCTGCGCCCTAAAGATTGCGTGTTCCTCATTCTGCACTACGGATGTGGAACATCCTTCGCGATATATGGCAATAAAGACTTGAGGAACCACTCAAGAAGGAACTCCGGCGGTATAAAAGATTTAATTAATCTCTTCCATCTATGCCTCTCCTGAATATGATCAGAAATATGGGTGGCTTTATCTTGCCAAAATGTCGACAAGAGTTCTGTACCAACATCATAGCGCACTGGTAGCTGGAAGTGATTAAGAAAAGTCATCGCAAGATCGTCGAACAAGGTAAAAGCTCCCTTTGGTAACTCTATATACCATTTCGCAGCAAGCCCCATGAGGGTACGTTGAAATAGTTGCAAGCAGACTGAGTCCTGATGTAACGAATTCGAAGAGCACCAAAGGTGAAACGTGGTAACATGTTCGCTCGGATCCTCTCCCGGTTTGCCTTCGAACTTAGGTATGTCCGAAGGAAGCTTGGTAGGGACAGCTGGCCAAGCCGGGTCATGAGCCACGGGATCGTTCGTAAGTCTCGATAAGTCAGGAAGGTTAAGCGTCACAAGGAAAGGGAGCCTAGGATGATGAGGTCGATGGACCGTTCCCTGGTTCACATAGGTTTGAGCACCACCATGGCCTTCGCCATAGTGTCCTCCTCCTGTCTGACATGTATAGGGTGACGTGGAAGTACCATAGTAAGGTGGACCTTGACTAGTAGGAGCTACGAAGCCATAATTAGGAGAGTAAGCAGGTTGTTGATACCCACCTCCGTAAGGTGAAGAAACCTGTCCATACTGCATCCCATAATAAGGTCCATAGGTCATCGCATGCGATGTCCCATGGGACACTCCGTAGGTAGGAAGATAATCTCCGAAAGGGGGAACATACATACCAGAAGTAGGTATATATGCCCCAGACGTAACAAGGTGACCACTATAAGCGTGAATATAGCCTCCCGAAGCAGCGGGTAGTATATGAACTTGAGACACAATCAGCCTAGTAACCGCAGTATGGACCTGACTCGTAGCCATATATCAGCTCGAAGGACCACGTGAATAAGGTGGAGGATGTACATTTGAAGAACTCGGAACCAAGGATGAATGAATCTGAGTAATAAGATATGTGCTACCGCCTATTATCACCCGTCTCGGACCTGGTATCCTAATCGGATCGCTAACCCTAGACCTAGGAGGGAGATGAGATGTAGCTTCCACCACTGGGATGAAAGGTGCAATGTGACTAGTACTCCCAAACCTCTCCGTAAGGTAAGGAATGGGATTGTCCCTAGGCATAGTGCTAGGCTAGAAGTCGGATTCGACATGAAATGTCAAATCGTGCATAGGAAAACCAGTCGTAGCATAACTACCGTAGCTAGTGCTGGAAGGTTCAAAGTGAGTCTCGGCATCTTCCGGCATTCCATACCGGTAATGTGTCAATGGGGAATCAGCCCTAGGGTGAGTAGGTCTATCGTGCAAATATCCTATTTTGGAAATCACTGGACCGAACTCAGCTAGGTCAGGTGAAGGATCGTATGTAGGAGTAAATTCCCCATCGTCAATACGAATGGGAGGAGGTGGCTCAGGAATAGTCTCTGAATGATCCTCCATGGTGTGTGAATCAGTGTGTGACATAGTCCACTTGGACTATCTAGGTCTCTCTCCCAAAGGAGGAGGAGAAGTAGAAGGCGGAAGTCCTGCTAACAGACGAGAACGGTGTGGAACCGCACTCAAATCCACAATGACTCAAAATAAAAATAGCAAAGACTCTCTATTTACGTAAACCCTAGGCCAACTAGCGTGCATAGAGCAATCACTAATAAAATCTAAAGCCAAATGCAAGAAAATAAGGGCTGGATAAGTGAGCTCCCGAATGAAGCAGGTATGTCTCGCCTAGGAGAGGCCTGAGACTCCCATACACAACAAGTGGAGGTATGTAACCAATTATTGTGGCCCTCGGCTTCAATGCGTAAAGTGACTGTGCTGTCCGACCCCAACCTGGCCGGGACACCTGCAGAATAACCTCTATAAGTACCCCCTCGATATCCTAGGTAAGGTCACTAAGGTCACCTCAATATAATCAAAGCTTAGGCAGATAGTCGCAGGCGGGATTGACCGTATGGGGAGGGTAGCAAAGCCCGAAACTCTCGAAAGAGCCCCCAAATACGAATACAATACTGGAAATATCTCCGGTGCTACTCAGTTATGACTAGGGGTCATCCCAATCGATAACCGCTCACACTTCCTCATGCTTGACTCCCGTTTGAGAGGAGGATCCTGACAACGATGGTTATATCAAGGATTTCACACACTCCCTGGACAGACACCTAGATGTTGTTGTTTAGTGATCTTGGAGAATTGACTTACAATGAACTATTCCAAGATCCTAAAACCTAAGCTTGTTGGTGCACCCTAGAAAAGAAAAGAGTGTAATTCATTTTAATTAGCATTGATTTTAGTTGGCTTTATTACTCAAAAATAGGATATGGTCGTGCAACTAGTGGTGTTATGACGCAACATGAAGTAAAATGCACACCGTAACAATCAATGCAAATGCATTGTGTCCATGTAAACAGGGTATGCTACTATGTGAAATGCACAATTCTTCTTCAAATGATGAATGTAAATTTTTCCTATATGAATTCCTAACTAGTACTCCAAAGCAAATCTAGATCTAGTGCAAGTACAATGCAAAGTGCAAAATGCAATGCATTATGATAAGCAAATGTTTTTGGATTTTTTGAAAATATAAGAGATGCAAAAAGCAAAAGAATGATTCTACCACCCCCAGAATCTGCAAACACACATAAACAGCATCCAAGCAAAGCACTAAGGTAAAAGAACTCTAATGCACTAATCTCAAACAAAAAATCAAAAATGGCATGACAAGAACTTTCCTTAAAAAAAAAAAATTTAGGCTAAAAAAACGTTTCCAGTCAGATCAGAGGTCAAAACAGACTCAGGCAGTGCCAAAGGAGACTCAGCAACTAACAGCATTCACCCAGCAACCAATTATCTTCCACAAAAAGGGAAAAACCAAGGTATACGTGACTGTTCGCAGTAAACCCATGTGTATACACGAAAATCACAGAGAAAACCGCGTGTATACGTGACTATAAATCAAAAACCCACGTACAGGAAGAAAAGGTGCATAAAACAAGGCAAACAGACAGGCTGAGACAAACTTCACTCCAATCAGACTCTACCAGGCATACATGTCCCCAGACCCGACACAGAAACAAGAGAGAAAGAGAAATTCAAATACATTGAATGCCGAGAAAATCACCCCCAAAGGACAACTACTAGGAACTCCCCAGCGGAGATGCCAATTCTGTTACGGAGAGAAATTCCTATGGCTTGGGGTACCACAACAGACAAATTTGACTCCAAAAATAAATCTTTCCCAATATGCAATAGAAATAAAATGTCTAACACTAAAGGATCAGACCTCGTACCTTATTCCGGACGGTTGGTTGAAGTAGATCCCCATTGAGCTTTCCAATCTTTAGCTTGAATTGATAAAATACTTCCTCAACAACAAGTAAACAATACAAGCATACTATATATCATGGTGTTAGATCTATTCTAGCATATATAATCAATAATGTAAAAGCATTTGACATATTCCAATGGATACAATATTTAATCAAATACACATCATTGGACAAGAAAAGATATTTCCCTTAATATAAATCAGAGATTACAAGATAGATACAACCTTTGATGGCACGTCTGCGAACCGGAGAAACTGAATCCCCCACTTAGACCTCCACCACCTCAATCCTCCATCTCACGATAACAAGCTCACTAGCAAAAGGCAAGCTTGGGAAGAACACAAAAGTGCTCCAAGGGACAAAGGGATGCAAACTCAAGTACAAATTCCGTCAACAATGGACTATAGTTTCTTTGCTCGCAATCTCTCTATATGCCTTCAATGTACCAAGGGGTTCCTTATATGGCTTCACAAGGGATAATGAAGGGTCGAATCCGAGTGATCTCAAGGCATATGGAAGGCCAGGAGTCAAATGAGTCGGATCCATGTCAAGAAAAAATCCAAAAGGATTTGGATTATGCACACGTCCCGATGTACGCAGTTATAGGGGTCAAACCCACGTATGTATGTGGTTATCGGGTAAAAAGCCGCGTATATCATTTTTCATATAGTTTTAGGGATGATGAAGGAAACATCAAAGGATAAAAGATGGTCCATGGGGTCTAAAGAGTCTGCAGCGGGACAGGGGAAGGCCATACAAAGTGTGATTCACCTAGAGTGGTGAAATCCGCTATAACATCATCATCATCATCGTCGTCGTTGTCGTCGTCGTTGTCGTCGTCGTCGTCGTCATCATCATCATCATCATCATCATCATTTTCATTGTCATCCTCATGATGATGATAATCATCATCATCATCATCAAGATCATCATCATCATTGTCATCACAATCATTATCATCATCATCAGGATCATCATCATCATCATTGTCATCATCGTCATCAACATCATCATCATCATCATTGTCATCACAATCATTATCATCATCATCAGGATCATCATCATCATCATTGTCATCATCGTCATCAACATCATCATCATCATCAACAACATCATCAACATCATCATCATAATCAACAACATCGTCATCATTGTCATCATCGACATGAACATCATAGTCATAATCATCATCATCAACATCATCATCATCACCATCAACACCATGCTCACATGCTCACATGCTCAACTTTTCAATCATCCTTCAAAAATATATTTTCATTTATCCAAGATAGGGATGCGTCGTTATGTAGATGGTTCTTCCCTCATTAATGTGAAGGTTCTTTATTCAAGTTAGGATATAATAAAAATATCCTAATACTATTATGGAAATTTATATAATATAAAATAACATATAATAAAAATAAAATACATATAATATAAAATAATATATAATAAAAATAAAAAACATATAATATATAATAACAAATGACAAGTTGCCCCAAGAGTTAGCTCAATCGGTCGAGTACTCGTAGTTAGGCCTCCCAGCATGTGAGGTCGCGGGATCCATTCTCATTGACTCTCTTGGGGTTAGGCACGCAGCGGCCGTGGGTGTGAGGCCCCTTCGGGTGGGTCCGCCAAAAATTATTCCATGGATGTAGCCCGTCGGTCAAGCCGGCGCGTGAACCACATTGAAAAAAAAAATGACAAGTGTATTTGGACATTGCTACGACTCATTTTGGATAGTTCAGTTCAATTTGGAGGTTTTTGTGAATTTGGGAGTCGGTCCACTGGAGCACAAGGTTCAGAATTGGAGCTCACCGTTGATAATTGGAGCTCACACTTGAGAATTGGAGCTGACGGTACAAATTTGGAGCACACGGTTCACATTTTGGAGTTCCAGTTTTGGATTTGGAGCTCATGGCTCAATGGGTAAGCATCATGACCTCCTTTTTTTGGGCATGTTGTGACAATGGTTTTTGGGCATCCTGTGACAAGGGTTTTTTGTGTGTGCTGTGATTTTTTCTCCTTTGTGGGACAAGCTTGAATGTAGATAGAACCTTCCTCATTTAGTGGGTTATTCAGGGATTCAATTTACAAACCTTTTTACCTTACAAATGAGAAACTCGTTGTTCAGGTCATGAACTTAGAATAGGGCTTCGCGCCTCACCCCCTCTCGTATCTGTGAGTCACTATTATAGTGATCATTCATTTTGTAGCGCATCTATTGATGTAATTACGCAATTTCTCTATTTTTGCATAGACAGGCTTGATCAAAGAAGTACTTCAAAGAGACTGATTATTCGGACCTATCGAATGGTTAAAATAGAACTAGGAAATTGGGGCCCCTGACTACAACTAGTAAAACCCCTCTTAAGGTAAGGAAGGTCAGACTATCTTATGGGAATAATAAGGGAATAAATATTTCCACAATGAGGAGGTATTAATTCACTAGACCAGTTCATCCTCATATTCAACCGGTAAGGTCAGATACTACAGGGAATAGAAGCCCTTAATCTTTTAGAAGGAAAGAGAAATAAGGGGTAGGGGTTGACTTTCATGTTTCCATCTCAGGCAAGTCAGAAGGCAGGAAAGGAAAGTAATAAATAAAGTAATAAGGGGGTGCCAATCACCTGCCCCACCACAGGGTACCCATTCTGGCGGTGCCAATAAAGAGCAGGTCTTAAGGCAGAGAGCGGTACCATATCTAGGGAACAACCTTGGATCAATAAAAAATATACCATAGGGAACAGACCCTCTCAAAGCCAGTACCTTGAAAAACACACTAGTTCAGGGACAAAAGTTTGGGAACAAAGAAGTTGAAATAAGTAGCGACTTTTAAAAAACCAAGGCAAAGCAAACAATTTCTTGGTTGGGGTAGTTATACACCTTAACAAGTTGGAGAATACAGCACAGACAACCATTACGGGAAGGGTCTAAGGTCGACAATTCAATGCCAAAACCCTCAAGGATTGGGGTTAGGAAAATTGGGGTGACAAACTAGGATGTGTGCCCAAAGTCTTGTTAATATCATCATCAAACA
>LPNX010890306.1:114917-147365 GCA_001517045.1 Pseudotsuga menziesii | reverse complement strand
TATTCCCCTAACTTTTAGAACTCAACCCTAAATTAAACCCCTTAGTTACTTCGAAAGAAAAATATTTACAAACACGATTCTCATATTGATTTGGTAAAAAACTATCCATGTAAAAGTCAATCTTTGACCTATTAGCTGAGCTAGAGATAAATTGGAAACTTCTGCAATGTCCCCTATTCAATTTTGTCCTTTAGTGCTGCAAAACTGCGTTTCCATAATTTTTGTAGCATTTTCCCCTGTTTTACACTGCAGGCACTACAAAAGTTTCACCTTCAGAACTTTTGTAGAATTTTCGTTGTTTTTACACTGTTGGCACTGCAACAGTTATGAAAACTGCATTTTTTGTGCAAAAACTTGTCTGGATGCTTTCAAACCTTTTCCAAGGCTGTAATACTAAAATTTAAGCATGTTATGGTCTAATTTCATCAAATTTATCTCTTGCCTCAGCAAGAAGTTTTAGATTACCTGCACTGACCTCATCTTTCAACATTTGCAACTCTTTCTTCATATTTTTTTTTTCTGCTTTAAGGTATTTGTTATGCTTATATAAATTTTGAACTTGTTTATGTAATGGGAATATTCTCCTTAGAATCTCTCTAACATCCATCAAAGCTTTTTCATATAGGTCTAGACTTCCATCTACTTCAAACCTATGTTTTATGTCTTCTTCTTGCAACTGAACAATCATCAACTGGGCTTCTTTTAACGGTATATTTACCTTCTTCACCTCTGGATCATCACTCTATGTCTGTTAATATGGTTGTACTTTGGAGATTTTTTTCTTTTTTGTTTGGATAGATTGCTCAAGTGGAGTCTCTGATGTATCTTCTTCCACATATTTTTTTCCATTTTGTTGCTAATCTAGTCCTAGGTCTCTTAACCTCCACCCTTTCTTCAAAAAAGTCCAACTTTATTCCTTTCATTTTATTTTTACTCTTTTAAAATTCAGGTCTCTCCTCTATATCTATAACAACCCTAGGTTTTTTCTCCATATGAATCTTACCGTTTCTCTACTCATCACTCGTGCCTTTTTCTCCATCATGTTCTTTGCTTGAGTAGTTGTTTTTTTCTTTGGAGCTTGGAGTACATCTCCTTGCTGAAGGAATACCTAGCACCTCAAGATCATAACCAACAAGGAAAAGAAACATGTTATAATCCCTACTCATTTTCCTAATCTCTTCAAGCATGAGCAATTTGATTAATCCAAAATGAAATAAACTAGTGTTCTACCTTCTTAGGTTTCGACTGCACCTATGTGCCATCTTTCCTAGACTTCTGTACAAATCAAAAGGGATGTCTAAAAATGTTTTTCCAATGGAATGTAACAACAATAAAATAAACAATTTCAAGACTCTTGGTGAGTAACAACAATAGTTTCAACAAGTAACAACACTAGTTTTAGGAAGTAATAACAACATTTTCAGCAAGTAGCAACAACAACATAAATTAGTTTAAAACTGCTAGTGAGTAACAGTAGCAGCAATGATTAGTTCGAAACTAATGCTTAATATAAGACTCAACTTAAAAACAAGTTTATTAATTTGATTAACGTACTTTAAACTTAATAAACCAAACTAATTTCAACCAATTACAAATTATGGCTTAAACTTGGAAAATAACAACATGAAAATTCCTCATTAATAGCATGGCTTAGTGAACAACACTTCCAACCATTCCTATGAATTTCTTACTCTTCATAAACTTAAATTTTGGTAAATCTTCTCTCATAAATGAATTTCATTCATTAAAAATGAAGAAAAAAAACTGTCCATGAGGACAGAGTTCAAGAACTCTGTCCACATGAACTATATCTCACAAAAGATAACAAGTGTTCAGCCAAGCAATGGTGACGACTCGTGGTATTATGCCTCACTAGTTTGCGATGTTGCAACCCCATGAAACATAATACCATGAGTTGTCCCCATTATTATCCAACACTTATTAGCTATTTTAGAGTTAGTGAATTGAAAGTGGTTGAGGCAACGCAAAAAAGAAAGGTAATAAGTTTGACTAAATAAACTATTTTGATAATTGTACCTACATCTTCCACTATTTTGATAATTTTACCTAATAAACTATTTTGATAATGGTGATGATTCTTGGTATTTTGTTTCACAAGTTTGCCATGTTGCAACCTAATGAAACATAATACCAAGAGTCGTCACCATTATTAGCCAACACTTATTAGCTATTTTAGAGTTAGTGAATTGAAAGTGGCTAAGTCATCATGCAAATATGAAGGACGACTAGTTCAAAGAATTGCCCAGTGCGGATTACATGAAGCTTGGCTTCGAACATGGCTTTGACGCCATTGTTGAACACCGGAGAAGCTTGTCTGTGAATACTACACGATCTTCTTCTGATCCATCTGGTGCCCAGGTATGTGAAAAGTGTATATTTTAATGATAATTTATTAATGCTCATGCAATTTGTTCCTTATAAATAAACTAACTTAAATTATTTGTTCCTTTTTGTGCAGGAAAGTAACGATCCCGTTCATGTCAGGGATGAAGTACATAACCAACCAAACGAAGATCATGCTTCTCATCCTGGTAATGAATTTATTAATGTGCTACTATTTTTTATAGACCATTGCAGATGATGAACATTAATTCTAATTCTACACAATTCAACTACAGAGCATGTAGCTGCAGATCATAACATGGAACAGGTTGGGCCAGTATGAGATAATGTTGAACATGTTGATGTGCACATGGCAGGTAAAAACACACACTCGTAATGTTTTTTTAATGAATTACTCATATTTATCAAAATATAAATATATTAATGAAATATTTTGACATTATTGCAGAAATTCATTGCCCCTCACCTGAAGTTCAACCTTGCAAGTAGACTAGTAGGGATATCGATGATCAGATTCCCGAAGATGTGACTCTAACTAAATATTTAAAGAGAATAAACATAAAAAGGAAGTGACTAAACAAATTTTGAGTAATTCTTATTTATAAAAAAAAAAATTAATGCTTTTTTCCTCTGTTTTATGAATGAATGCTTTACTGAATTGTTTACTGATATTTTTTTTTCTGCCATTGACTAAATTAATGTTTTAATGAATGAGTTAATGAATGGTTTTTTCAGCTGTTGAATGATTGAATGGTTTAATGAATGTTATAAAGAATGATTTAATGAAAGAATTTTTCAACTATTGAGTGAAATAATTTGCATTGTAGATGCATTGTTATTTGCATTGTGAAATAGTGAAATAAATTGTTTTTGCAAGTATAGCCATTGGGTTTGGGGAGTTGAGAGTGATGTGAGGGGGGGAAGGGGCCATAAGAGCTTCTACCTTCACGTGGTTGGTCATGTTTAGTAGAGAATATTAAATTATTCTCGAAACAGAAAGGAGCTCAATGAATGGTAAGGAAGAATACATTAAAAAACATCTATTTCTATATTTTTACTGTGTAATTTTCACTATTGCTATTTGACTCCTCCATTGGAACTTGTTACATATAGCGTTGAGAAACATTTCCATAGTTAAGAGGCAAGAAATGGAGTTTTGATTAGATCGATGGACTTATATACATAGTATTTTTGGTTATCCATGTTTTATCAGGTGATATATTCTTACTAATTATAATTGTTTGCTTACATAATTTATGTTAGATCATTATATTTTAAATTCCTTGATTAGATTAAGCAATTGAGTGTCATTTAATGTTGCTTGATGATTTTAAAGAACTAAGTTACTGTTGCTTGAGGATTTTAAAGAACTCAGTTACTTGAATTGAATTAGTAAATGATAGATGTTATATAACATGTTTATATAAATGGTTGGGCATGATAGCTTCAGAGATAGATTGTTTGAATACTTGGTCAATTGTAGCAGGATGCATTTATTTTCGCAACACACTCATGTCTTCATTTTATGTTTTCAAGATGCTTTTGAACAAATAATGGCTTGTTTCTACATCATAAGTCCACATTCAATGTTTTCAGGATGCTTTTGAACAAAGAATGGCTTGTCTCTACATCATAAGTCCACATTCAACAGCCTTTGCAACAAGAGTTTTTATATACCAAAAAACTAACATTCATTCTTTACTTGTTTATGGATTTTGCAATCCTGCAGATGCAAGATGTCGACAATGGTACACTATTAAAGTGGACTCTTCAAAGGTTACCTTGGAAAATAGGGCAGCTCTTCTTCAATGAGCTGAAGTTCGTGTGTGTGCTTTTTATATAGAGACAACCAAGCTTCCTTTGAAGTTCCCTGATGCCAAATATGACATGATAATGATGATTTCACACATGGTGGATGGGCAAGGCTATCTTATTAAAAATCAAGAGGTAAAAACACTTGGCATTGTTTTATGCCCATTGATCATCCTATCCTTTGTTTTGGGATTTCTTTCATCTATGTTTTGGGATTTTTATTGTTTGCAGATTGATGTTGCATTGATTGTTATGAACATCGTTGCTCTTCTTTAGTTTTTCAATTCCTTTTCATTTGTTTCCTGAGTGTGTAGGGGTGGGGCATTGAAGACTTGGAGTACACTCTAAAACCAAAATTTGAAGGAAATTTCAAAGTAGCAAATGTGCCAAATGAGGTATATCTACCATTCACTGTTTACCCTAAGACTATAATTCTAAAAACAAGTATTGATCCCCTAGAAGTTTGCTATGTTTTCCAGACAGATCTTCTTAGGCGGTGGTTCAATCACATGCAAGAATTGAATCCTGGGATTTATGTCATGTATAATGGATATTTCTTTGATTAACCTTTCGTCGAACAGCAAGCTAAGCACCATGGAATGAAAATGAGTGATGTATGGTAATTTTTTTATCTAATATACTGGCATCTTATGCTTGCTGACTGTTGCTGGATTTTCGCTCAATTCTATGTTTAATTGGAAAAGGAGTTTATTATTTAGTGTATTACAATGAATGTATTGATCCACAGAGTGGACATCTCAGGGCCCCAATGTATACTGTGTTCTTGAATCCTTTAGAATTTTTTCTCTACCTCTTAAAATTCTTGGATTGTTTTGCAACCAAGGATAGGTTTTTGACCATCATTATAAATTTTGACCCCTCTATTATCTAGCCACTTCATTTAGCAAGAACAATGTGTGCTTACCTTGGTTGTTTGGAATTTGCAAGAGTGAATTTAAATATCTACTGTACATTATTAATAATGATTTAAGGTAACATAAGCTGTTGTTTCTTTGTCTCTTTGCTATATGAAGTGGTTATGTATTTGTAGGATTCAATCTTATTCTATATCCCTTCCTTGAGCAAAGATAGACTATTCTAAAATTATTGAATGCCTCTTGGTCAGCAAGTTTATTTATGTTTTTTTTTATCTTAGTTGTTTCCTTTGGTCCCCTCTGTTTAGAGACTCTATAGGTTCAGTGTCCTCCATCATCACTTATTAAGATTGGGGATGTAAAGCACTCTTTGCATGAGAGCTCTTTCTTATACAGGGAGAAACTTATGCAAATACTTATACAATTAGCACAATGCATATGAAGGATAAACACAATTATTTAGACCCATTTCATCTTAATCATGTTATAAAAAGCCACCCTTTAGAACTTTAGTCAACTCAAAATGGAGGTCAGGGACACAGACAGTGTATGGGGACTGCTTCATTCCACTTTCCAACTAATAGTCTCACCCAGAGAAGCATTGCATTGTGTTCAAATAGGAAAACTTGATTGCAACCAACCTTTCTCCGACTCTCTCGAAAGCCAAGTCACATAGGCCATTTCTAAGTGGGTAAGTTGGAACATGCGGGCATGGATTACGTGACCTTTGTACATGTGGTTCACACTACCTAAGTTACTTGGAGAAGTGTGTAGGCAGAAGTTGTGTTGTAATCACCTACACTGAGCACATGTAATGTCTCTAGTTAAGGAACATTCTCTTAAAGTGTTCATGGATTGGTTAGATTGGAATTTGTCTTGTTAAGTGGTCCACTTGTAGACCTAGTACAGGGTTTGCTTGTAATTACTCTCTTCCTTATTCCATAAATAGAAAGGACGGTGCTTCTCTTGAGGATATTGGGTTTTCTATTTTGCGAAAAGTAAAGTTAAGAGTAAAGTAGTTGTGATAACTCTATGTGCAAGGATGAAATATATACTTGACATAGAATCCTCTAGTTTGCTACCAAGCTTCCTTCAGTGGTCAAATTCTAGGCTGAAACCATGTGGCCGTAAGTGAAATATTTGGATTTTTTTTTTAAATCCATCAACAGGAGTCGCTTTTCTGACGTTCTTTCGACACTCCGGTCAACCCATCCGACGACCATGCCATGACTACGATGCTTCTGCCCATCAGACGACCGATGGTCAAAGTGTCGGACTTCGTCAGAAGGCCAACTATTCTAGTGTTGAAGTGTCGGATTTTTGACACTTCCTGAATTAAAAACTGACGACACCACCATTTCTCCGACACTTCTGTCCGTCGGACGACTGACACTGCAAGGGTCGGAGGATGTCGGATTTCCAACGGGTTATGCAATTTTGGTTGGCACTTCGAAAGGAAAAATGGTCGAATATGCGACACAATTGTCTATCAAATCTTTGACCCACATCAGTAGACTGTCAAAGATCCGACGTTATGCCACCAACGCCAAAAAAAAAGTGTATGTGTCAAAAATGAGACAGAGAAGTGTCGAATTTCAGACATGCAAGGCATCGGATTTTGGGTTGAAATTCTGTTGTGTGAGTTAGAGATTCAATTAGATATAGTCATATCCACTTGGGACATTTGAATTCATACCGCATGCATCCAAATTATTTCTATGTAAACTATTGTAACACCGAATATTATTATTGTGAATGATAATGTAAATTCCTGAGCAATACTTGTTCGATTCCTGTGTGGTTTGTTTTGTTCAGTTTGTATATTCATTCTCCATCTATTTTCTACAAACATTATTAGAAATAACTGCATGAAGATATAAATGGCATTCAAATTCTAATATGGTATTTGAGCCTTCTCAGGAAGGTTTCATGCTTGTTTCTCCCCATCGAACATCAAAAGCAGCTGGGTTTCCACAGAAGTCCCCTATGAAAATGTTTTAGCTCTGGATGTATTCAGAGCAGCGGAGAGGGCATGACGGACCCTGAAAAAATGTTCATGCTGGGAGGAAAATCATGATTCTAACAGTTCATATGTTTTAGTGTGTTATTGCAATGAAATTAACAAGTGCTATGTAGCTTGTGAGAAGTATTTGCAGTCTTCCATCCGGAGCAATTATGAGTTCTTGAACTCCTAAACCACAGATCCTCACAACTTCCAATTATCTTTATTGGAGGATTGATATGCACCTGGCCTTGCACAAGCATGGCTACCACGGGATCATACATGGATGGGAGGATGAGCCTCATCAGCCAGTAGAGTGAAACAAGTTCCTAAACCATTGTGATGAAGCATTTGGGAACTTATGTACATATATTTCTAGAGATATCATATTCGATCTAGAAGGATTGAGGACTCCCATAGAATCCTGGGAGAAGCTTGATATCTTGTTTATCAAACAAGATGAGCTTTGGGGACACATTCTAGAGAATGAGTTGGTATATTTACATCCCAACAATTTTGAGACTATTGAGCAATTATTTACTAAATTCAAGTCTCTAGTACTCTAGTACAAACAGTACGAAATAGAGCGGAAGGATGAGAAGAATGTCCTTTCCATACTCAGCAAACTAGGCCCTGAGTATTCTGTGTTTGTTTCCATATTTCATTCCAAGAGGGAAAGCTTTCCTGATTGGAAGGTTCCTTCATTAGATTATTTTTCCGAGTCCTTAATCAAAGAGCAAGACAAATTGATGAGAATGGGAGTCATGAAGACATCCAAATATCAAGCTCTTCTAGTTTTTAACTCTTCCAAAGTGCAAGCGAAGGGAAAATCAAAGAAGAAGGATCCAAAGGTAGCTGATTCGAATCCTAAACAAAATCAGAAGCTTTCGAAGGGGCCTCCGGCTCTAAAAAGAAGAAATTTGAGAAGAAACTATGTCCATACTATGAAAAAGGTTACCATCTTGAAGAACATTGTATGAGGAAGCAAATTGATGAGATGACTACTCTTATCAAGCAGCATAACATTGCTTCCACACAAATAGAAAATAAGTCATATAATGGACATGAAAGATGTCATGCTTTGAAATTAGGACTACCTTGGTCTACAACCTATTTGATTCTAGAGCATCCAATCACATGGTGGCCTCTAAGGATCTCTTCTCCTCTCTTAATATCAATGAAGGGCCCACTATTCACATGGGAGACGATTCCCAAATTCCAGCAGTAGGAAGAGGCACCAACAGAGCGAAGCATGTTGTGTTCAGAGATGTCCTATATGTGCTATCCCTTGCAGCTAATCTATTGTATGTTTACCACATGACTCACAATGGCTCACCAAAGCAAGTCTTGTTTGGACCTGACTCAGTGGATATCACAAAAATATCAATTGGGAAGCTTGTAGCGGAAGTAATTGCTGATCATGCATCCAAGGCATATATTTTCTCTCACTTCATGCCATACACTGTTCCAGCATCACCCCAGCTTTCATTCAAAGGTGATGAAGGTATAAACATTCCTTCACTTCCTATTGCAGTTTCAGTTTCAAATCCTGACATTTCAGATTTAGGTTTAGAAGAGAAGTCATCCCAGCATGATCTAGACATTGAGCTTACACCTCAAAGGGATCTAGATCCAGATCCAACATCCACCTCATTCTAGCAGCTTAAATGGGCTCAGAAGCTCATAGAATAAGCTATAGATGGTGTTGGGGATCCATATGAAAAAAGAAGAATGAGGTCTCAGTATCAGAAGGAGAGTGTTGCACTGTCTCACAAATATCCTCTTCTTTCTAAGAGGTGTTTTATGATGTTTGGGTCATATCCTCAATCCTTCAAGGAGGCTTGCCATGATCCTAGATGGTAGGCAACCATGGATGAGGAGTTTGACTCGCTACATGACAACCAGACCTGGGAACTTGTCCCCTTACCTCCAGGAAGGAAGATGGTACAATGTAAATGGATATACAAAACCAAAATAGTTGTTGATGGGACCACAACCAAGTACAAAGATTGGTTGGTGGAAAAAGGGTATTCTCAGGTCCAAGGCTTGGACTACAATGATAAATTCACTCCAGTAGCTAGAATGGACTCCATCGGGATGGTATTGGTCATTACTAATTCCAACAGATGGGAAGTACATCACATGGATGTGAAGAGTTCCTTCCTCCATGGTGATTTGGAGGAGGAGATATATATGAAACAACCTAAGGGGTCTATTGATGATCCTTCCTTAGTCTGCAGACTGAGAAAATCACTGTATGGACTCAAACAAGCCCCAAGGGCATGGTACTCCAAGATGGATTCCTTCCTCATCTCTCAGAAGTTTGAGAGGTGTAAATATTATTGCAATGTCTACATGAAGAAGAAGGAGGGATTCTTGGTTCTAGTTGTATTGTATGTGGATGACTTTCTCATTAATATCATCTCTATTGCTGGATTGAGCAACATTAAGTCTGCTCTTAATAACGCATTCGCTATGACTGACTTAGGACTGTTAAGACAGTTCATTAGTCTCGAAGTAAGTCGAAAGATTTTTGGAATCATGATCTCACAGTCCAAGTATTCATCAGACATGCTTAAGAGATTCCACATGGAGGATTGCAAGGTAGCCCCCTACCCTTTTCTATCAGGCATCAGGCTTGAAGAAGGTAGTTCCACACTTTTTGTGGACAGAAGTCTCTACAGATAGCTCATTGGAATCATTCTGTATCTCACTCATTCGAGACCAAACATACCCTATGCTGTGAGTGTTGCTACCAAATACATGCAGGAGCCACATGAGTTGCACTGGAAGGAACCAAAGAGGATGTTGCACTATGTGCAGGGTACTATTGATTATGGGATCCACTATGCTGCTAGAGCACAGTTTAATCTCACGGGATTTATAGACTCAGACTGGGCAGGAGATGGAAATGATAGGGAATCCACCTCAGGTTTTGTATTCATGATTAGATCTAGGCCAATTTTTTAGTCCAACTAGCCCTTGCACTTTCTTCAGCAAAAGTAGAGTATCAGGGAGCTGTGAATGCATCTATTCAAGAAGTTTGGTTGCATGGAATCTTGACAAAGTTCAGGATTCATACTTCACCTACAGTAGATATTTATTGTGACAACCAGAGTACAATCAAGATCTCCAGTGATCCTGTTCAGAAGCAGAGGACAAAGCACATAGAGGTTCAAATGCAGTACATTTGAGAACTGGTGCATAACAGAACCATCACACTGCACTACTGTCTAATAGATGATCAAATTGCAGATATTTTTACCAAGTATTTTATCGAAAAGAGATTTGTCTTTCTTAGGTCTCTTTTGGGAATTAAAGCTTGATTCCCAGTTCCTATTTTGAGGGGGGTTTTCCCAAGAGTTTTTCCTACCTCATTTTTATTATATCTCTTAGATTGTATATTGGGTGACCTATGTTCTTGTTACTAGGGCCCACAGTTTTCCAAGTTAGGATTCATGGGGGGTGTTAGGATTATTAATCCTCCCTTGTTCATAATTTCTATTAGATTAATTGTTTCCTAACTTAGGAACCTTAATTAAATATTTGGGTCCACTTGGCCTAATGGGGCCACATGTACCAGTCACTGGAGTGTGGGGAACACTGCTAGAGGTTAAATTTCCACTTACTGCATGTGCATGCATCAGTTTGGGTGCCTCCCAGACCAATCCCTACATTTTAGGAGCCACTAGGAGTCCCGGCACCAACCTACTTCAGCTAGTTGGAGTTAGTACTAGTTAGTCTCAATTAGCCCTTAGTTACTTTCAATTAGTTCTCAAACAATTAGCTAGTGCATGTCTTGCATGGATAATGCATGGATTCATGTGGAGTAGTCGCCTTTTCCCACCTAACACACTTAGTTGCACTGAGTTAACTAACTGTCACTATTTTTTTGAGTTGGTTGGACATCTGGGAGTTGATTTTTGACTTCGATATTGATTGAGAGACCATGAATTAGAGATTCAGTTAGATACAGTCATATCCACTTGGGAGATTCGAATTCATACCCCATGCATTCGAATTCTTTCTATGTAAACTATTGTAACACCAAATATTATTATTGTGAATGATATTGTAAATTCCTGAGCAATACTTGTCTGATTCCCGTGTGGTTTGTTTTGTTCAGTTTGTATCTTCATTCTCCATCTATTTGCTGCAATCATTATTAGAACTATCTACTTGAAGATATAAATGGCATTCAAATTCTAATAAGTTGGAGCTAAGAAAACCAGGCTAGGTCCTATTACATGATTTGGTGCTCTTTTCATCAGTTGGTGCTGATTGTAATCGAGAATATTGTAGTCTTCCATGTACAATAAATAAAGATCAAAATTACATATATTCTTGTTTCTCTTTGTTGGGGCGCGCACCCTAATGACCCTTAAGATGGATAACTCCACGAGTGGGGACTCAAAATAGTCTTAGGGGTGTCGGGGTTAAGTTAAAACTCCTTTGTTGTAATAAACCCTTGGTTGAAATCCAGGGTTTAGGGTTTTGGGTGCCCATGGTTTAAGACCATGGTTTTGTAAAAATGCGCAGTATAAATGAGCACTTGTGTAAAGAAGATAGGTTAGGTTTTATGATGAAAGAAATATTAAGGCGATGTTAAGGTTGATTTTGTAAGAAAAGGTTAAGTCCCAGCTGTGTGCGCAGAGGGTTTTTGTAAAGAAGATTGTAAGGAAAGACCTGCAGCTGTGTGCGCAGGGGCCTGCTGCTGTGTGCGCGGCTTTTTGAGGACTGAAGGGATCTGCAGCTGAGTGCGCAGATCAAACTGTGGTTTTGTAGCAAGTTGAATAGAACACAGTTTGTGGACATAACCCCTACACTAGGGGTGAACCACGTTATATCCGGTGTTGTGGTTTCTTGTGCTGTTTCTATTTCTGTTGTCTTTTATGCATTGATAACTGTATACATCTGATAAATAAGATCGCTGCTAATATTTAGCTTCACTGTGAATTCCTTGTAGTGGGTTGAGCAAGTCACGACTGTTTATTTATCTGGGAAGTTGTATGTGAATGAATGGTAAAGCTTTATGATTATTAATTAATAAGGTTATTAAAGGCTAAGGTACAGTAATCCCCCTCTCTGTTTGCAGAAACCTGATTCTGCGGCACCCCATAGCTGTTTCGGGTGAGACTGCAACCTACGCGCAGGTTGTTGCCGAAAGGGCCAACATTGTGGGTCTTTTGTTGGTGCGACACTAAAGGATTAAACCCGGGTCTGCCCTATTGCCCAACAAATTGGTTCCGTTGCCGGTTGAACTCAGTACCTGCTCAAGAGGGGTTTACATCGTACCTCAAGGGCTATGTTCTGGAGGCCCTCTGCGAAGGAAATCGGTGATTGGTTTGCTGAGATCTGTTTGAAATTTGTGCAGCAAGAGAACACCAATCCGCGGTGTAGTGCAAGTGACTTTTTACAAAGGTATGTTTTTGTGATGCTTATGAAATTTTCTTAGGTAGTATCCACATAGAGTTGCACCAGTGGTTGTCTAGGTTAACAGAGAGAAGGACGAACTTCCAAGCTCGACGGGTTCCCACATGGACCCCTGCGAGGGTCAATCTTGTGCAACACGTGAACAATGAGGTATCCCGCACTGTTGATTTCTGGACGACGCGAACGTTGGAAGCCTTTGTGATAGAGTTTTCCCTTGACGCAAGTAGCTCCTTGAACGAAGCTGAACGACAGTTCATCAAAGGGCCCCGCGGTAAGTTTTTGAATTTATTAAGCTTAAGGATTAAAATAATATTGGCCAAAAAGGGTATATTGCTGTTTGAATCGGACTATTAGTTTAGTCGTACTAACATATGTTTGCAAGTGACACTCCCTTCGACGAGCAAAGTGGGTTCCTGCGAAACGAAAAAAGGTATAAGAGATATTTTGACCCCTCTTCCTTAGGTCAGGCTACCGTGTCCACCCCTGTAAACCCTGAAGAGTCAGATTCTGAAGAAGACCCTTCGGTTGGAAACCCTCCGGTCACCCCGCAACGCCGCTCCGCTACCCCTGAAATTCCATCGCAGTCTGAGAGTCAACCAGGCCCGAGTATTTCGGCCACAGGCCAGTCTGCCCCTGTAAATCCCCCCTCATCGACATCTTGTCCCCCTCCCAACCCCCCCAGAAACTCCATGGCCCACCTCGTTGATGACATTAAACTCCCCATCTTTAAAGGCATGGGATCAGAGGACCCAGAACAGTTCTGGTTTCTCTGCGAAGCAGTATGGAACGTGAAGAAAATTACAGATCCGGATGTGCGAGCCGCGCAGCTCATTACTTCTTTTCGGGACCGGGCTCTGACATGGTTCATGAAATTTTCTAGCACTCAGAGCCCTACTTTAGGCGAGATCAAGGCGGCCATAATCAAAGAATTTAAGAATCCTAAATCGGAGTCCCAGAGCATCACTGAACTCAAGGAGATTCAACAGCGGCGAGGCGAATCAGTCTGGGACTTTGATCAGAGATTCAAAGTTCTACTAGACCAAGTCAGCTTTACCATTAGTCCTGCGCAGCACAAGGAATGGTTTATTGCAGCATTGTTACCACATATCCGAACTCCACTCATGCAACAGAAGGTTGCTGACCAGCAAGAGGCTCTGGAAATCGCAATGAAACTAGAGACTGCCCCTGTCGGAGATGACTCTGGTATTGCTCAAATCCAAGCGCAGCTAGCTACGATGGCCCTAGAACTTCACGAAGAGGTTTGGTGTACGCAATTTCAGACCGAAGGTCACGACAAGGAACAGTGCCCTCTGGTAAACAAGTACTTGCAGATCGGTGTGCCGAACCCCTTTCCACCACAAGTTCTCTATTGTGAGCTCTGCAGAATGACAGGTCAACACCGACCTGAGAACTGTTTCCTGCTGCAAAGGTATGGGCAGGGACCTAAGAACTCCTACTGTAATTTTTGCAAATATGTAGGTCATAATGAGGATGAGTGCTGCACCTATGATGCTTACCGGGTGCACACTGAAGGCCCAAGTAACGATAGTTATGGTTACCAGTGGGGTTCCTCTGGTCGAGGTACTTCTGGAGGCCGTGGTGGCATGGCCGGGCGAGGCTGAAGCCAATTCGTGTGTTACAATTGTAACCAAGCTGGGCATTTGGCTCGGAACTGTCGGAACCCCACTACGACGTGTCGGTATTGCCGCCCCGTAGACCATGTGATAGAGCAGTGCCCCCAGTTGATCGCTAATATTCAAGCACGATAGACTACCCCTACTCAGAACCTCCAGATGATTTCTGTGGAGCCCCGTCCTGCTGCAACCATCAATGTCATTACAAGAAGTGGAGTTACGACACAAATCCAAAATACGCCAAACCGACCTGCCGAAGCTCTAGTTCGTAAGGCTCCTGAGAAAATCCCTGCATTTGATATCATCAGAGAGAAAGAGACATTCATGGAGGCCAAGAAAGATTTTGCTGGCCCTAGCCCACCCAGCGCGCCTGCGCAGCCTCAGTCACCACCCCGCGATGCGTCGCTGGATAAAGTAATTATACTATCTACCTTTTTGCAAAGTTGCCTCAAACTTTTAAGAAATCAAGCTGCTCTGAATGAGCTGCAGAACGTCATCGCTTCCTGCGAGTCTCTGCAAAGTTGTGGTCAAGACAAAACTGTTCATCGAGTCAGCAGGACCGGTAGGGAAATGCGATTGAATGCTCAGATAGGGGCATATGATATGACCGATGTTATTCTGGACTTAGGGTCCGATGTAAATGTTTTAACCAAACAAACCTGGGAACAAATGGGGAAACCTACCCTTCCCTGGTCCCCTATACAGTTGAGGCTAGCCAACCAGCAAAAGATTGTACCTTTAGGAAGATTCCTGGATCTCCAAATAGATATTGACGGAGTCAGCACCTTCGCGGACTTCGAAGTAATTGAGATCTTTGATGACAGCAACCCTTACCCGGCCCTGTTTGGAATTGAATGGGCAATGGCAAATGCCGTAGTCATCAACCTAAAGAAGAGACAGATGGTCTTCAAAGGGAAAGACTTCAGGGTCATCCTGCCCCTAGATCCTTCACAAGGGGAACGGTACACCGAGCCACTCTGCCATGAGGATCAAGCTGATGTGGAACCCATCTCTACTATCACGACGCAGGAAGAAGGTTATGCGGATCCTCCGGCCGCAGGGTGGGAGTCTGGTAGCTTTTGTATGATGGAATCTGAAGATGAATTAGAAAGCTGGCAACACCGATTATCTGAGCACCATAGGGGAAGCAATGTCTGCCTTACCAAGTCTCTCAGATGGGTCGAATCACAACCTAGAACTATACCTGTGTATGATGGTTCGACAGATCCTGAACCGTTTATTGCACAATTCTCGGATCAGATACCTGACCTATAGAAAATGGAGGCCCTGGAGTCAGCATTCAGAGCCACAGCAGTCAGATGGTGGATGAGCCATAAGAAGCAGATCACTACCTGGAAAGCATGTCAGAAGCTCCTTCGCCTGAGGTTCTCAGACCAGTTGGCAAAGGCGCGAAGCAATTTTGATGGGACAACTTGCCCCCAGGACCACTTAAGCAAATGCTACGAGGCATGGAAGTATGTACCTCAGGATGAGTGGGTACATAGATTTGTGCACACGCTAGGACCACTAGCGAAGAACTGGTACGCGGAGGCTGAACTTCACCAAGATACTGTAAGTTGGGACTGTCTTGTTCATAGATTTATCCATACTTTCTCTACTAATGATGTCTGTCCAGCCCTCGATGCAGCTATCAGGATCATCCATACTAAGGTATTTAATGAACAAGAAGTGACAGAAAATTGCCCTGATTGGGCCACACAAGAAGCCCTCGCAGTCGAATGTTATAACTTCACAGTCGACAAGGAGGAGGACCCGCGCCGTCTTGATATCCCTGAGTCAGAAGGATACTGCGACGTGCATGGACCGGCAGTCGAAGTTCCCAAAGTGACACAGCCCTTGAAGACACGCACAGTTAACATTGGATCCAAGGCACAGCCTAAGTTTGCTACCATTGGCGACTATTGGGATGACGAGATGGTAAGCAAGGTAACTCAACTTCTCCACGAATACCAAGATCTTTTTTCGACAAAGTTCTCTGAAATGAAAGGTATCTTGGGAGATATCGGAGTAATGAAGATCCCCCTGAAGCCTGATGCGAAGCCTGTGAAGCAGCGCCCTTATAGATTGAATCCAAAATACAAGGAAAAGGTTAAGCTAGAGTTGGATAAGATGCTTGCTGTAGGAATAATCGAACCTGTCGAAGAATCTGAGTGGGTCAGCCCTATGGTCGTCCAGGAGAATAAGACTAAGGGTGAAATCCAAATCTGTGTCGATCTAAGGAAACTCAATGATGCCTATCTGCACGACCCTTTTCCCACTCCCTTTACAGATGAAGTGCTCGACAATGTCGGAGGTCAAGAAGTATACTCTTTTACCGATGGTTTTTCGGGCTACCATCAGATCCGAATTGCTCCAGAGGACCGTCACAAGACAACCTTTGCTACCGAAATGGGATCCTTCCAGTATACTGTCATGCCCTTTGGGATGAAGAATGCACCTGCCATATTTTCTTGAGTAGTCATCTCCGCGTTTAAGGAATACATACATAAATTCTTAGAAGTTTACTTTGATGATTGGACTATTTTTGGGCTAGTAAAAGACCATATAACTAGTTTGAGACTTATGTTGGACAAATGCAGACAGCACCAAATCTCCTTCAACTTAAAAAAGTGCATTTTCTGTGCACCCTTTGGCATTCTACTTGGTCATGTGGTATGTAAGCAGGGATTGATGATGGACCCTGCGAAGATCGCTATTATTGTGAACTTGCCACCTCTGAAGTCCGTCAAACAACTTCGCACAACGCTGGGTCACACCGGTTACTACAGGAAATTTATCCAAGGATATGCCAAGATTACCATCCCAATGGAAAGGCAGCTAAAGAAGGATATTAAGTTCGAATGGACACCAGAATGCCAAGCAAGCCTCGACATTCTGAAAGAAAAAATGGTCACTACCCCTATCCTAGTATTCCCTGACTAGAACAAGGAGTTTCATGTGCATGTTGATGCATCCTCTATTGCTTTAGGTACTGTGCTCGCTCAGCCAGGCGCAGGTAATATCGATCACCCTATCTCTTTTTCCAGCAGAAAGTTATCTACAGCAGAGAAAAATTATACTATGACAGAATGCGAAGGTCTTGCTATGGTATATGCATTACAAAAATTTCGACATTATCTGCTAGGATCTCATTTTAAGATGTTTACTGACCACTCTGCTTTGAAGTATTTGGTTAACAAACATGTGCTAGGTGGAAGAATATGCAGATGGTTAATTCTATTTCAAGAATATGATTTTGAGATCATTGTTAATCCTGGAAGACTTAACCTAGGACCTGACCACTTGTCGAGGCTCGAGTCAGGCGAAGAACCTACCAATATGGATGAAGGCCTCCCAGATGCACAATTATTTGCTATACAGATAGTTGATGAATATTTCCAGGATATTGCTAAGTATTTGTCTACAGGTACCCCCCCTTCAGAGATGACCACACAGCAAAAGAAGCAGTTGGTGGTTCGAGCCACGGACTTCACTTTAATAGCAGGACAGCTGTATAAAATGGGACCAGATGAGATACTGCGCAGATGTGTTTTGGAACCCGAAAAACCTCTAATATTGGCTGAAGCACACTCTGGTGCAGCAGGAGGTCACTATGCAGGCAAAGCCACAGCGCAGAAGATTTTGACAGCCGGCTTATGGTGGCCCACACTTCACAAATATGCAAGAGAATATTGCCACAGCTGCGACATATGTCAGAGGATAGGTAAACCATCTAGGAGGGATGAAATGCCCCTAGCTCCGCAAGTAAAATTGCAGGCCTTTGACAAATGGGCCATTGACTTTGTTGGTCCTATCAACCCCCCTGCGAAAAAGTCAGGAGCTAGATACATCATTACAGCAACTGATTATCTTACCCGTTGGGCCGAAGCTCAACCAGTCAAGACCTGTATCGCTGCTACTGCTGCGAAGTTCATCTTCGACAACATCTTATCCAGATTTGGGTGTCCCAAAGTTCTTATGAGTGATCAGCGGTCACATTTCCTGAATAGGACTATCGAAGTATTGACTAAAGAATTTCAGGTGTATCATCAAAAGAGTACTGCATATCACCCACAAGCAAATGGGACTGTCGAAGCTTTTAACAAAATCCTTGAGCATGCCTTGACAAAGGTTTGTAACGCTAACAGGAATGATTGGGATCTTCGAATTCCAGCGGTGCTATGGGCTTACAGAACTACTTGCAAAAAGTTGACAGGCCATACACCCTTTCGACTAGTTTATGGGCAAGAAGCTGTCATGCCCATGGAATACATTGTTCCCAGCCTCCGGATATCTGCTTTCACCGAGATGGATGACCCAGCCATAATCACAGAGAGACTGAAACATATATTAGAACTCGAAGAGGATAGATTTGTCGCAGGATTCCAACAACAAGTGCAGAAATCTCGAGAAAAAGCGTGGCATGACAAACACATCCAGAAGAAACATTTTCAGCAGGGTGATCTTGTGCTCCTTTATGACAGCAAATTCATGAAGTTCCCTGGAATGTTTAAGACACATTGGAAAGGACTGTATGTAGTACAGAATTTACTGACGGGGGCGCAGTCCAGCTAGCTAAGTTAAATGGTGAGCTTTTCCCCTCTATGATAAATGGGAGCCATTTAAAAAAGTACATGGACAGGCCAGGTACTCAGAATAGGAGGTAGCACCAAGAAAATAAGTGAAGATCCTTGTAGCATTATGGATTATCGTAGTCTGTTTTGTCTACAGGATGCGAAACTACAAGTTGGTCATAGGTCGCAGGGTCAGATTGTGTCGAAGTCGAAGGTTGTCAAGGTGTGTCGCAGCCCAAAATGTGATGGATGGGACATACTGCATTCGGCGGCGCTGGCACGAGAGCTACTCTCATTACTGGTCATAATGAGATTTTGGGAAAATCCGGCGCTGTGTGGAGAATATTTCTGGAACTTCGTCATATTTGGCGTCATTACTGCACCATGATGACAAATTCCGCCTCGGGATTCTATAAGGATCCATCTCAACCTGTGTTTTCTGTCTTAAGCATCTGTGAGATATTCAACCCGAACCATGTCGAACGACTGTAACGTTCAGGAGCTAGTACGAGAAGTAAGGGACAGAGGTCTACAGCACCTTCTAAGTACTTCACCAGTACAGCCCTACTTGGCTAAGTACATCGACAGGAAGGAGTTTGCTCTAAATTTGCAAAGACGGCCAGGAGTTTGCTCTAACGTAGAGCAACCAAGGGCATGAGGCCTCGTAGAAAGACTCTGGGGAATCCCGCCATGCAATATTTCAGCGTAGCAGAACCATGGCAGCTATATTTTTTCTGCAGTGTGACACGCAATCCCAGGGGATCCCAAAGTTGTGGATGGTCAGGCATCGGCAATTGGAGTGAAGGATGGTGTTGCAGGTGGTCATGACAGCTTTCATCAGCAAAAATTCTGCAAAGGACAGAAGTACGCAGCCGGCAGCAGCATGGAGAGCTTCCACAAGCAGTACACTATGCTTCATCAGTGGAATTCTGCCACCAGAGAAACTGAAGAGTGTCCCGGGACGGGCCACTGGTGAGTCTTAGGGGCCTGTTGGGGCGCGCACCCTAATGACCCTTAAGATGGATAACTCCGTGAGTGGGGACTCAAAATAGTCTTAGGGGTGTCGGGGTTAAGTTAAAACCCCTTTGTTGTAATAAACCCTTGGTTGAAATCCAGGGTTTAGGGTTTTGGGTGCCCATGGTTTAAGACCATGGTTTTGTAAAAATGCGCAGTATAAATAAGCGCTTGTGTAAAGAAGATAGGTTAGGTTTTATGATGAAAGAAAGATTAAGGTGAAGTTAAGGTTGATTTTGTAAGAAAATTTTAAGTCCCAGCTGTGTGCGTGGACGACCTCTGTAGCTGTGTGCACAGAGGGTTTTTGTAAAGAAGATTGTAAGGAAAGACCTGCAGCTGTGTGCACAGGGGCCTGCTGCTGTGTGCGCGGCTTTTTGAGGACTGAAGGGATCTGCAGCTGAGTGCGCAGATCAAACTGTGGTTTTGTAGCAAGTTGAATAGAACACAGTTTGTGGACGTACCCCCTACACTGGGGGTGAACCACGTTATATCTGGTGTTGTGGTTTCTTGTGCTGTTTCTATTTATGTTGTCTTTTATGCATTGATAACTGTATACATCTGATAAATTAGATCACTGTGAATTCCCTGTAGTGGGTTGAGCAAGTCACGACTGTTTATTTATCTGTGAAGTTGTATGTGAATGAATGGTAAAGCTTTATGATTATTAGTTAATAAGGTTATTAAAGGCTAAGGTACAGTAATCCCCCTCTCTGCTTGCAGAAACCTGATTCTACGGCACCCCATAGCTGTTTCGGGTGAGACTGCAACCTGCGCGCAGGTTGTTTCCGAAAGGGCCAACACTGTGGGTCTTTTGTTGGTGCGACACTAAAGGATTAAACCCAGGTCTGCCCTATTGCCCAACACTCTTTTGATGTTATGTTGTGCTTATGACGCATGACGTATTTGATTACGCAATTGATGACATAATGATTGCTATACTCTGATTGATTAAAAGAAGGTAAAAATTTTAGAATTTCTCTCACACTGATTCACCCCTCCTCTCAGTGTGGCCATTGTGTCCAACAAATTATTGGGGTTCTATTATCTCCCAAAATAATTTATTTTGACAGTATGAAGAATTTAACTCATGTGATGAAGGATGTGAATATCACTGACAGTTTGAAAGCCGTTGTTTTTTATTTGGGTGAAAAATTCACAAGTTGTAGATTTCGGTGGCTTAGGCGAGGCTCAGAACATCTCATTAGCCACCGAAAAGGGTCATCTTCGGCAGATTAGAAAGGAGTGCAACATATACACTAACCACCGAGAGAACATTTTTTACAGCAATTTGGAGGTTTAATCCTCTACGACACCAACGTTTCGGAGGTTTAGTCCTCTATACCGCCGACACTACGAAGAATCTTGCGATTTGAAGCGCTGACACATTCAGTTTTGGGGTTTCGATCATCGACAATTTAGTGGTTTAAAGCACCAACGGGTTCAGTTTTGAGGTTTCGATCGACGACACATTAGTGGTTTGAGGTGCCGATTGCCGACGCATCAGTGGTTATAGCTTCTGATCACCGATGCTTAACCATCGCGACAATAGTGGTTTGAAACGCTGACATTGCGGTAGCGTTCAGTTTTGTGGTTCCGATGTTTTAGTGGTTTGAGGTTCCGATCACCGACACATTAGTGGTTAGTCTTCCTGACCTCCGATGCTTAACTGTCACAATGGTAATGGTTTGAAATGCCGACACTATGGCAACGTTTAGTTTTGAGGTTCTGATTGTTCAAGTTAGATATTTTGATCGTTGATGCTTAACCATCACGATGGTAATGGTTTGAAACGCTGAAACTTTGGCAGCGTTCAGTTTTTAGGTTTCGATCGTTCAGGTTAGAGCCTCCGATCGCTGATGCTTAACCATCACGCCGGTAGTGGTTTAAATTGCCGACACTGTGGCCACATTCAGTTTTGAGGTTCCAATCATTCAAGTTAGAGCTTTCGATCGCCGACCATGACGACAGGGTAGAAAATTCCATTGGATTAAGCAAGAAAGATCATGTCAGTTAACCGCTGAAATGATGGCTTTTGGTGGCTAATTTATAGTGGACCAGCAGCAGTGATCACTAGCAACTACTTCAGTTATTTAATGTTCAAATCAGTGAACTAAATCTTCATCATCGTTAGACAAATAGTTAGGTAGGGTTTGAAACCCTAATTTGGAAAAACTATCACCTTTGAGCATTTTTGTGAAAACAGATCGAAGTTTCAGGATATGTACTTTTGTAAAAAGGCTATAAATCCTAAAATCAAAGGGATAATAAAGGTTCAACTTCAAGGATTTATAAGCCTATTCTATTTTCAATCTTCTCATCTTGTTCATTCTGAAATATAAGCTCTTTTGTTATGATTTGTTTAGCCGTCATCTTTATCTTTACTGTACTTATGCCTAAATGTGTATTTAGGTTATTTTCAATTTGATTAATAGCTAATATCTGTCATCCTATTGGTTAGTTAATGTGATTTGATTTATAAGTACCATCGTTGTCAGTATTTAGCCATTTATATGCATCTATTTTCTATGTAAGTCTGCCAGCTTGATGAGTTCTCCATCCCTGCACCTTATTGTCAAACTACTGAACAAGTTGTAACTAAAATCCTTGTAATTGAGTGAGCTTCATGCGTGTCTTGAGAGTGGTAGGTTATATAGGTCACCTGAATTGATCCATATCAGAAAACCCTAAAAACATTTTAAGTTACCAGGCATCCTCGAGTTACAACCTAAAGGATTTTCCTGGAGTGATAACAAATTGGCACCATTGTCGGGGAGAGGAGACTGAAGCTCAGCTTCCCTGGGAGATGACATAGAACCTTGCTTTGATGATAGACAAAGCTCAGACACTATTCTAGTTGTAATCATCTATCTGGTGACTCCACTGATATAAGGTGGCTTCAAGAATACCAAGTACCAGAGCAAACCCAAAGGGTCCACCAGCAACACCAGTTTCATATCCAGAATAAATTTTGAGAAGAGCTAGGGCTTTACTAAGACAGACCAGTAGTGCTACACAAAAAGCTACATCAAGTATTTCAAGAAATCTTTCTGCTATTATTTCTTCTGCTGAAATTCTTAATTCCCAAGAATTTTTAGATACATCAGAAAAATCTAGGGTTTGGCCATCTTCAAGCACTACTTCTTGTGAAGATCCAATCCCTGGTGACTCCACTGGGATAAGTATACCACCACCTTCTCAGCAAGTATCTCCATTAGTGCTGCCTTCTTCAACCCTGCCCATACCCATTTCCAATATGGCTTCCCCTCAATTGACCAAAATGGAAAGGATCCTGGTAGCTAGGTATGCACCCCTAATTTTTCGAAATCCCCTCGCAGCCATGCCTACTGGGGATTATCTCAAGTATATGCCTAAGTTTACAGGGGAAGGGGATTTCATTGCTGAAGAAAATCTAGAGGCATTTTACAGCTATGTTGAAAATATTAACATAGAACAAGAAGATGTATGGACTAGGGTGTTTGTGCAAAGCCTAGATGGCCAGGCTAGGAAATGGTTTAAGGAACTGCTTGCTGGATCAGTGGCAGGAATAGAGGCCCTAGATGACATTTTCCTAAAGCATTGGGGAGAAAGGAGAGACCACCTCTACTATATCACAGAATTCAGCAACCTGAAAAGAGAAAATGGGGAGTCTATCTCCAACTTTACCAAGAGATTCAACAATATGTATAGCAATATCCCTACTAAAATTAAGCCCACCGATACCTCAGCTAGGATAACTTATGCAAATGTCTTTGACTCTAACTTCTGCCTACTTCCTAGAGAAAGGAGGTCTGCCTCCTTATCACTCATGCGGGATGCTGCCCTAGAGGTAGAGTCAAACATTCTGGCATCTCAGACTCTAGTGGGGCTTCTACATCAGAGAACAAGATTGACAAGATGACCAAATTGTTAAATAACCTAACTGCTGAAATGTCTAAATTGAAGGACCAAGGACATATACCTGTGAGGGGTAAAGGGCCAAGTGAATTTTCTCCTCAAAACCCAAATTTTGTTCCTTATAGAAGAGGAAACCCCCCAGTTCAGATTCTCAGAAGGGAGAGAAATCAAGGGGAATATCAAAGGATAAGAGCTCCATTTCAAAATGTTGTATTAGAAGAAGAGCCAGAATCCGTTGAAGAAGAAGGATAAGCTGAAGACAATATCCACTGCATGGAGGATGAGGTAGACTATTCTTTTCTAACACAGGTAGAATATGAGGAAGCCCTGATTGATGAGCAGATCATTGAAGAGGCTGTCTATCAGGCTGATTGTCAGGGAGGTTACAAAATGAGGTTTAGGCTGGTTGCTCCCCTCAAGAAGAATGTTGTACCTGTCAAGCAGCCTGCTGCACCATCTAGAAAGGTTGTTGTTTTACCAAAGAAGGGAGTTGTCCCATCCAAAGCATTGCAGAAACCAGCACCTTCAGCCACACCTGATCAAGTCCATCTCAAACCTATAGCTCATGAGGTAAGGTTTCTAGATAGGCTGCATTATTCTTTCAACCTTGAGTCTAAAATTCAAAAATTGAAAATCCATTTCCCTTTAATTGAGCTAATGAAGAATGATGCATTCAAGTCCTCCATTATGAACTCCCTTCAGCCCAAGGTGCACATTGACACTAACTTTGTGAACCTGCAAGATGACAAGACTATTGTAACCTTGGGCCCCATGATCGAAGACCTAAAGGACTCATGCCCACCATTCTACATATCCTTGAATATAAAATCCTCCATAACTGCCTGCTAGATTCAGGAGCCTCTCATAACCTAATGCCAAAGGCTGTGATGGATGAGCTTGGCCTCAGCATCACCAAGCCCTACCATGATTTATTCTCCTTTGACTCCAGGAAGGTCAAGTGCTTGGGGCTCATCAAATACCTTGTTGTAAACCTAACTCAGCTACCTTTGAAAAGCATTATGATGGACATTGTAGTGGATGATATTCCTCCAAAGTTTGTTCTCTTGCCATCTCGATCATGGAGCAAAAGACTAGGTTGAACCCTTTAGATGGATCTCACATATTCCACCATTCCCATGTTTGGAGGAGAGACTAAGATGTTGTATAGGGAAAATCATCTCACATACATTATAAGCAAGGAGAGAAACTCAGTGAATCACCCCATATATGCAATGGACACTGATTTTGGGTCATGCATTTTGCAAATAGATGATTCTCAGCAGAAATCAGTCCATCTCACTAAGCCCACCTGTCAGCATCCCGAAGAAGGGACCACAAAAATCTGGACCATGTATTTTAATGGGGCTATCACTCAAAGCTTAGCAGGTGCAGGTGTAGTATTGATCTCCCCATCTAAGGAAAACATCCACCTGTCTTATAAGCTTGATTTTAAAACCACTAAGAACATAGCAGAATATGAAGCCTTGCTGCTAGGAGTTAAAGCTGCCAAGGAGATGGGGATCATGTCCATAAATATTTTTGGAGATGCAGACCTCATCATACAGCAGGTCAACAACACTTTTCAGACAAAAAATATCAGACTAAAGGCCTACAGGGACGAGGTATGGAAACTCAGAGACTCATTATTTTTTTGAACTATCATATATTCCTAGGGCTTTGAATCACCTGGCTGATTCGCTAGCTGTATCTACAAGTCTGTTTGTTCCTCCTTTACCCCCTAAGCTCAGCTATGATGTTTAGGTCAAGTACAGACCCTCTCTACCAGATAATGTAAAATTTTGGAGGGTGTTTGAGAATGATGATGAGATTAGTAAATCCCTTCAGTTAGTAAATGAATTCTTTGACATACACATAGACCAGGAAAACCTAAACATGGAGGAATCCAAACATCTCAAGTTAAAATATAAAGTGTCTGATCAGAACATTGTCCAATTGCCCAGCAACTACATACCCCGAGGTCTAGTACCACTGAAAGAACTGTTTGATCACAATGACATCCCTTTCAATCCTGCCAAAAAGGAGCTAGATCCTGCTATCCAAGAGCAAAACATAGGTAGTCAAAGCCATCCTAAACTGATAAATATTTCGATGGGATTGA
The DNA here is from genome assembly GCA_001517045.1 of Pseudotsuga menziesii. Classification (NCBI taxonomy): domain Eukaryota; kingdom Viridiplantae; phylum Streptophyta; class Pinopsida; order Pinales; family Pinaceae; genus Pseudotsuga; species Pseudotsuga menziesii. Next base: position 121,644 of record LPNX010890306.1, on the reverse strand, counting down.
ATGCTGATCAGAAATCTAAATTATGCAGCTTGATAAAAGAGTTTGCTGATGTTTTTTCCTGGGAGTATAGTGACCTAAAAACTTATGACACCAATATCATCCAGCACAGAATTCCTTTGGAGAAGGACACCATTCCTTTCAAACAGAAGCTGAGACCCATCATCCCTCTCCTATTGCTGTGATTGAAAAAGATATCCACAAGCTCCTCAAAGCCAAGATCATAATCCCCCTTAGGTATTCCAAGTGGATTGCAAACATGGTAGTGTAAGAAAGAAAAATGGAGAAATCGGGTTGTGTGTGGATTTTAGAAACCTAAACAAGTGTTCCAAGAAAGACAACTATCCACTGCCCAAGATGGAACACCTATTGTAGAAAGTCTCGAGGGCTAGGGTTATTTCCTTCCTTGATGGCTTCTCTGGATACAACCAAGTTGCTGTGCACCCTGATGACCAAGAGAAGACTGCCTTTACCAACCCCCTAGGGCACCTTCATGTATGCTAAAATTCCATTTGGGCTAATGAATTCCGGGGCTACTTTTCAAAGAGCCATGGACCTAGATTTTGTAGGGCTAAAAGATAAATTTGTGCTGATATATTTGGATGACCTAACAGTTTACTCTTACAGCCATCTTGACCACTTGCAGCATTTAAGGAACGTATTTATGAAGTGCAAAAGGTATGGAATATCACTAAACCCCAAGAAGTCCCAGTTTGCATTCAATGAAGGAAAGCTCCTAGGCCACATAGTCTCAACTGAAGGTGTAAAGATTGATCCGATAAGGGTGGAAGCAATCCAAAATCTATCAATACCAAGGTCAAAAAGAGACATTCAGTCCTTTTTAGGCAAGCTAAACTTTGTCAGGAGGTTCATTCCTAATTTCTTCGAGCTGGTAAAGCACATAACAGTCATGCTAAAAAAGGATGCAGAAATAAAGTGGACTGACCAGGAAAGAAACTCTTTTGAAGACATTAAGAAAGCTATCATGGAGGCCCCAACCCTGATTAGTACCGACTACACCAAGGGCTTTTACACTTTCTCTTTTGCATCTTATGACACAATGGCAGTTGTACTATTACAAAAGAATGATGAGGGTCTTGATCATCCAATTGTATTCTTCAGAAGAACCCTGAGAGATGCTGAGGTGAAGTATGACCCAATTGAGAAGTAAGCTTATGCTCTCATAAAATATTTGCAAACTTTTAGAATCTACATTCTCCATGCAAAGGTCATTGTATATGTCCCTTCAGCTGCTGTGAAGGATATTTTGACTCAGTCAGACATTGATGGGAAGAGGGCTAAGTGGATTTCCAAACTCATTGAGTTTGATATAGATGTGAAACCCACAGGCTGGTAAAGGGACTAGGTCTGGCAAACTCATGGCCAAAGAAAACTGTGAACTGATGGGAATAAATTTCACATGTGTCAAATCAGCAAAGGTGCAGACTATGGTAGCAGCAGAAACAGGAGTAAATCAAGATCAAAATGACATTCCATCAGTAGCTGAGAACATATCTTCATGTGAGTGATACTTAGGTATCATTCAATTTTTGCAAAAAATAGAAGTTTCTCTTGATCTCACTCCTAACCAAGCATGAGCTCTTAAGTTGAAGTCTGTTAAGTTTTTCATAATTGACAAACTATTGTACTAAAGAGATCAGTCTGGAATTTTGCTAAGGTGTCCAAATAAAGAAGAAGCAGAGTAAGTCATGCATCATTTTCATTACAGCACATATGGGGAGCACCACTACTGGAAAACCACAGCCCACAAGATCTTAAGAGCAGGGTACTATTGGCCATTCCTCTTTGTGGATGTATGCACTTTTTTAAGGGCCTGTGACCAATGCCAAATATTTATAGGGAAATAGCAGCTCAATTCCTTGCCCCTTAGGTCTATTGTGGTGAATGGGCCTTTCCAGCTCGGGTCTGGATTTCATAGGTGAAATAAATCCATCTTCTAGTGGATATCATAAATGGATCTTAGTAGCCACTGACTACTTTGTCAAATGGATAGAAGCAGTACCCACCAGGAATGCCACTCATCAGGTCATCATGAGATTTTTATATGAGAATATCTTTAGCAGGTTTGGTTGCCCAGTAAGGTTAGTAACTGATAATGCACCAACTTTCAAGGTCGGGGAATTAGTTAAAATGTGTGAATCAATGGGTATTCAACTAGTGCACTCCACATCCTATTATCCCCAAGGCAATGGCCTGGTTGAGTCATCCAACAAAAGCTTCATCAAAATCATCAGGAAGCTGCTAGAGACAAATCAGAAAAGCTGGGATTCAAAGCTTAAGTTTGCTTTATGGGCTGATAGGGTAAAAAACAAAAGATCCATACGGACTTCTCCATTCAAGCTAGTTTATGGAACTGAGGCCATTTTTCCTATCCAGCTCATCCTTCCAATGGAAAAGTTCTTTCAGGAAGAGGAAGATGAACCAAATGATATGGTGAGGAGGATGATGGATTTGGTAGAGTTACAGTAAATAAGGGAGCAGGTTGTAGGAAAATCAGAAGCTCATCAACAGAGGATAAAGGGAATGTTTGAAAAAATACCAAAAGTAGACAACTTCCAGGTCGGAGATTGGGTCCTCAAGTGGGATGCTGTCAGACAGGACAAGGGAAAACATGGAAAATTCGACTCTTTGTGGATTGTCCCTTTTTTTATAGCCCAAGTACATAAGAATAACACCTTCAAATTGCATAATCTGGAAGGTGAAGAGGTATTTGATGGCCTAGTGAATGGACGGTTATTGAAACTCTATTTTATTTGAGGCTCTGAGGCCTTATTATTGTAAATTAGTAGATAGTAGGTTGTTTTGCTTTCAGAATAAACTACATGCCCAATGGAACAGTAGATAATAGTGTTAAGTTACTTATTTTCTTTTAGGGAAGGGCATTTTTGTTCTAGGATTCTTGGGACCTCGCTGGGAGGTTCCCATCCCCAAGTAGGAGCCATATGTTATCTCCCAAAATAATTTATTTTGATAGTATGAAGAATTTAACTCATGCGACGAAGGATGTGAATATCACTGATAGTTTGAAAGCCGTTGTTTTTTATTTTGGTGAAAAATTCACAATTTGTAGCTTTTGGTGGCTTAAGCAAGGCTCGAAACATCACATTAGCCACAGAAAAGGGTCGTCTTTGGTAGATTAGAAAGGAGTGCAACATATACACTAACCACCGAGAGAACATTTTTTACAACAGGTCAAAGGTTTAATCCTCTATGACATCGACATTTCAGAGGTTTAGTCCTCTATACCACTGACACTACAAAGAATCTTGTAGTTTGAAGCGCCGACGCGTTCAGTTTTGGGGTTTCGATCACCGACAAGTTAGTGGTTTAAAGCATTGACACGTTTAGTTTTGATGTTCCGATCGTCGATGCATTAGTGGTTTGAGGTGCCGATCGTCGACGCATTAGTGGTTATAGCTTCCAATCGCTGATGCTTAACCATCGTGATGGTAGTGGTTTGAAACACCGACACTGCGGTAGCGTTCAGTTTTGAGGTTCCAATGTTTTAGTGGTTTGAGGTTTTGATCGTCAACACATTAGTGGTTAGTCTTCCCAACCTTCAATGCTTAACCGTCGTGATGGTAATGGTTTGAAATGTTGACACTATGGTAGCGTTCAGTTTTGAGGTTTCTATCATTCAAGTTAGAGCTTCCGATCACCGATGCTTAACCATCGCGACGGTAATGGTTTGAAATGCCGACACTGCGACAGTGCTCAGTTTTGAGGTTTCGATCGTTCAGGTTAGAGCCTCTGATCGCCGATGTTTAACCATCGCATTGGTAGTGGTTTAAATCGTCGACACTACAGCCACATTCAGGTTTGAGGTTCCAATCGTTCAGGTTAGAGCTTCCGATCGCCGACCACGATGACAGGGTATAAAATTCTGGTGGATTAAGCAAGAAAGATCATGTTAGTTAACCACTGGAATGCTGGATTTTGGTGGCTAATTTACAATGGACCAGCAGCAGTGATCACTAGCAAGTACTTCAGTTATTTAATGTTCAAATCAGTGAACTAAATCTTCATCATAGTTAGACAAATAGTTAGGTAGGGTTTGAAACCGTAATTTGGAAAAACTATCACCTTTGAGTATTTTTGTGAAAATAGATCGAAGTTTCAGGATCTGTACTTTTGTAAAAAGGCTATAAATCCTAAGATCGAAGGGAAAATAAAGGTTCGAATTCAGGGATTTATAATCCTATTCTATTGTCAAGCTTCTCTTCTTGTTCATTCTGAAATATAAGCTCTTTTGTTATGATTTGTTCAGCCGTCATCTTTATCTTTACTGTACTTATGCATGAATGTGTATTTAGGTTATTTTCAAGTTGATTAATAGCTAATAGATGTCATCCTATTGGTGAGTTAATGTGATTTGATTTATAAGTACCATCCTTGTCAGGATTTAGCCATTTATTTTCATCTATTTTGTATGTAAGTCTGCCAGCTTGATGAGTTCTCCATCCCTGCACCTTATTGTCAAACTACTGAACAAGTTGTAACTAAAATCCTTGTAATTGAGTGAGCTTCATGCATGTCTTGAGAGTGGTAGGTTATATAGGTCACCTGACTTGATCCATATCAGAAAACCCTAAAAAAAATTTAAGTTACTAGGCATCCTCTAGCTACAACCTAGAGGAGTTTCCTGCAGTGATAATAGGTTCATTACTCGTACACATGATACCTTTCCTTTTTCCACCATCAAGTATTGTGAGTAATATATTCATGGCTACTCTCAACCTTCTAGGTTTCACTTTGGGTATTACCGTGTGGTACCTTGATCCCCCCACCATTCCATCGACTCCACAGGTTGTGCTGACTCCCGTCCAACCTATTTAGATGACGTCGCACCCACCTCCTAGTACACATATGATTGCTTCTTGTTAGCCGGAATATTTCATCTCCTATGGATAGCAAGGTGTTCCGCTAGTCTGAATTGTTCAGATCCAGAACAAATAGATCACAGAGGCTGATAACTCTCCCTAGACGCTATAGATATATGGAGTACAAGGCTTTGATATTCCACCCGTGTACCTGTAATCAAGCTCAACACGAAATGAATCAAAGCAACCAGAATATGATCTACTAATCTATGCTGGTGACTAAGCAATCTAGCAATATATATCTGAAATCAAACATCAACAATATATATTGGACAGAAAATCAACTTGCATTAGAAATATGAAGAAGTTTACAACCAAGCCTTACTGTTGACATGTGTCTCCATGAAACCAACTCTTCATCCCCAAAAGCTCCGACTCTAGCTCTCTATGCTCTCTCCAAATGATCTTGGGCCAAGAATCAATCCAACAGCATAATAGTACCTTCAATGTTCTCCCCTCAACCATGGCTATGAGCTCATATTTATAGGGATTTAATGGATAGAGATGGTTGAGAAATTAGTGGGTGAGGTGGCCTCTAAGATCCTAGGATGAGAGATCTCAAGCTCAACCAACCCACAACAGTAGGGATAAGGGATATCTCGTGGCTTATCATCTAGAAGCCTCAAGAAGCTTCTCTTTTTCCCTTTTTACCCAGGGTACCGTGTTTCTCCTTCTATGACAGAGTAGTTCTGGTAATAACCTCCTATGGACCAAGGGAAATGGGTGGTGGCATCACTTGTGTACAACCGATGAAAGGCGGTGCGAGCAAGGGTACCACTCCTAGATAAAGGGGCATGTGCGGTGCTGGGAATTTGTATGACATACTAATAAAAACCATTTAGTCTTCACTCCAGAAGCTAGGATTCAGGGCAAGTAGGTACGTCAAAGGTATTATCACATGATGGTGACATGATTTTGGTATAACAGGATGCCCCCCAAAGCATGAGTCTTAGAGTGATACAATAAACAAGAGCTTTGAGAACAAGTCGTTGCCAGGAGATGAAAATGTTGGCTTGATCAGAGCATGCAGTCAACTAGGCATCTGTAGTACATCACTATGTTGACTCATAGACACAAGTAACCAAACTCATAGCTGAATACCAATACAAGGTAGATCCATGAGTGGAATAAACAAGCATGGCTACTAGAATACAACGTAGATCCATGTGATAGAGGACTCAAACTTGGACATAGCTACCAGGCATACAACGTAGATCTATGTCATACAGACGCAAATTTGAGCATAGCCATGACCATACAAATGTGTATCCATGCTAGATATACAAAACTCCATCGCAACCTGGGGAAAAATCAATGAGCGCTTTTAACCAAATGCCCTGGGTCTTCGTCTCGTCTTCCACAAAGTATGATTCTATCCATGTGATTACAATGATCTGAAGTCGAACATGGTAGAAACCACTTGATTACCGACCAATGATGTGAACCGTTAACAAGTGCGAGGGAGATCACCATTAATGTCAATGATTCCCAAGGTACTCTAGTACAATATACTGAATGCGAATAGATGTCTTGATGTCAAACACCCAATCGATTCTATCAATCAAAGGTCAATGATGTGAACCTATGTCGAGAGTGAGAGAAACTGTCATTAAGGCATACAGATCTCAAGGTACTAAATATTGTTTCTAAGACTATTTCTAGAATATTGTGAATCTAGCAACCATATGACTGACTCAAAGATACTTGTTACGGAGAGAAATTCCTATGGCTTGGGGTACCACAACAGACAGCTAGACTCCAGAAATCAATCTTTCCCAATATGCCATAAAAATAAAAACATCTAACACTAAAGGATCGAACCTCGTACG
>LPNX010890306.1:101864-114513 GCA_001517045.1 Pseudotsuga menziesii | reverse complement strand
TTCAATGTCTCAATGGTTCCTTATATAGCTTTTCAAAGTGATACTGAAAGGTTGAATCCGTGCGATCTCAAGGCATATGGAAGGCCAGGAGTCATATGAATCGAATCCAAGTCAAGGAACGCTCCAAAGGATTTTGGATTATGTACACATCCCGATGTACGCGACTATAGAGGGAATATCTGTGTATGTACGCGGTTATCGGGGAAAAGGCCGCATATTATAATGTTTTTAGGGATGGTCAATGATACATCAAAAGACAAAAAGTGATCCATAGGGGCTAATGAGTCTGCAGCGGGACAGGGGAAGGCCATACAATTTGTGATTCACCTAGTGTGGTGAAATCCGCTATAACAGATGCCCCCTAATGTATGGGATCAGAGGGGTTATACGATGGCCGAAATACATTAAATTCCATCCCAGAAGTGAAGTGATGAAGGTACCCAAATGGAAGACCAGCCACCCAATCAGCATAATACCATAATACAACTCTGCATATAACTGCAAATACATATAGCAGTCCCGGATACATAAGAGTACAATGGCCATGAATAGGCATGAAACATGATAACACATATGTGGTCATCGCCACGTACAATATACATAGATCAGAATCTCCATGATGAAGATATACAAAGGACCATGATCTCCACATAGGCTAAAGATATACAACAGATCAAGATCTCCATAGTGGCTGGAAATGCCTGACATATACTGGAACAAGTCACGAGAGCTGAAATCTCATGAACACTGGCACGATCAAGGAGGTAGCATATAGTGGATGCCAACAATCTGGAAGGTCTTCTACACAAACCGCTACAAGTACATGTCCTACTATGCGAATAGAGGTGTTGAGGTCGAACATAGTAGTCCATTGTCTGATTACCGGTCATTGATGTATACCGTTAACAGACGCGAGATCACCCACCAATAATGAAAATGGGAATCAAGGTACTAGAGTGCAAACTAACAAGTGTGAATAAATGTGTTGAGGTCGAACACTTCAGAGAATCCATCGATCAGGGGACATTGATGTATTCCCAAAACTGTCGATGGCGAGAGAACCTGCCACTGATGACTGCAAGTCTCAAGGCACTCAAAATGACTCTAGACTCCAATCCCAGAATAAATGATCTGAAGTCGTTGGGATGAAATACGCTGGAAGGAGGGCATTAGGGCATCCCCCATCATCCAACACGAGGTACTCAGCAAGGCTGTATAATGTGGAAGAACTTGATCATAAGGTGCACGAACCAGTAACTATACCGGGAATGGCCGACATGCAAAGTCAAGATAACTGAGGAATGGCCGACTCAGGTTTCAACTTCCTTAGAACAAGAGCATAACGGCGTATGGTGACTGAATGAAGGCAGCATAGACTCGATATACAAACTGGGACATCTCTATGACGCAGGAGGCATCAATAGAGGCTCCATAGGGACTGGAAGCTTAACCAGTCAGTTGAGATAAAAATCAGATAACGAGTACAGCTCCTAAGTCAAACTATAACCCAACCAATGGATGTGATATACAGTGCTCTATTCGAAGGCGACACGACTCGACAACTGCCAAAGATAATATCTTTTCTTGTCCGGCTTTTTGGTTTTTTTATTTTTTTGGTCTTTTTCAGTTATTTGAAAAGCTTGAAAAAAGAATAAACTAGCTTTATAGTTACAAACTAGGAGGAGACGAGTGTCATTTAGGGCAAACAAACTAGTTCCAAGCAGTGGAACATACCTATGCTCAATGCAAGGATACATGTGTAGGATATCGACACTCGGGGGAAAATCCCCTCCCGGTAAAAAGGGATCAAGCTGCGAAGGATATAAAGAAAGGCTCTGCATGGCTAGACATGAGACAAGCTCAGGCTATATAGCTGAAACGCAATGTCAGGGGAGCCGGCATAAAGCTCAATAAGACAGGCAAATCTCATGATAATGCATCCACAACTTGATACAAGGGAGTCCGGGGGATCATGGCCAGCATAAGATCAAGAGGAGTATGAGGCTCTTGCTAAATGTCATGGAAATACTATACAATGGACTCCCACACCCTAAAGGGGAAAACATCGACATGGGCACCAAAATGCAAATAAGGCGCTAACTAGGGTACCCATGTAAGGTGAGGCTCTACCACTCATATCATGCCACTTCTATAGCAGCAAGAAGGTTCCGTGACATAATAGAGTGGGTTCGTACCTAAGGATATAGTGACATGGTCATAAGGTCATGCAAAATGTAAATGGTGGTGAACCTAACCTATATGCCAGTGTAGACGTTATACCTGAGATCAGTATGAACGGGTCAATCCAAAGGCTGAAACAGTGCTGAAAATGATCTTCTACATCACAAATTAGGTCAGAAACGGTCCAAAATGGTTAGAAACGGTCAAAACTATAGGAAAGGGGGTAAAAATTTTCAAATATTTGAAAAAATTTCTATAAATAGTAAAAAATAGAAATCATTTGAAACTTTTACCCATTTGAGCTCTGATATTCAACTGCAAATTCCAGGAGATCCAGCCGGCGGAATTCACAACCGATTCTTCCAGGTATTTACTCATGTTCTCTGCTTGCATTTCAATACAATTTTTATAATTTTTCATGGTCAAATGAATTTTTAAAGGCCAAACTTACATGAGCGCTACGACCCACGCAAGTATCGAGGCTTTCTCCACGTATAGGGCTAGATATACGCGCAAAAGGGGCCAGAAACCGAATACATACGTGGCTGTTTTGAAAACAGCCGCGTATGACGCCGCGCACTAAGATTTTCATGAATCTAATGGACATTTTGGTCAAATTATCATGCAGGATGGTGCTAGAGTGATGAGAATGCGAGCATGGTGATGTAGAGGAAGAAGTAAGGGCTGACAGAATGGCTCAAGAAGCTCTAAGAAGATGCGGACTCTAAAAGTTTTGGTGCCTAGGAGGCTTGAGGGCCAAACCAGGACTACTACAGATGCTTGTAGACTATTGGGATCCGGACTCAGAGTCCTTCCGGCTAGACGGCATGCCCCTCACCATTGAGGTGGAGGATATCTACTTTATCACAGGTCTATCACGGCGAGGTGAGATGGTGAACCTTCATGCCCAAGGAGGGCCAGGTCATGGGCTTACTATCGATGAGTACATAGCTGTGTACTGCTACCCAGAGACGGAGAAGGTGGGGATCCAAGTTCCCACCAACTCTATACAGGTGCTGGGCCTAAAGGCCATACTACTGACACTGGGTAGGATAGCAGGCTTAGCATCACTCCATCAGGCCTCTCAGCCACTGATGTTCTATGCGATGGAGTGCATGACACTGACCATCTATGACTGGAGCACATCACTGTTGAGCAACATGAAACATCAGCTCAGTGAGTGCAAGGCAGGTAGGATACAGAACTTCAGGTTCAGCAGTATCTTGAGCACGTTTTTCTTCGAGCGTGTTCCAGGATTGAGCCCTAGAGTGGATGTTCCTCTCCAAGGGGTTCGAGATCCGGCTCAACGACGTTGGGCAGACGCGATGCGCAGACTGGGGGGTGGTAGGGTGTCCAAGCCCTATCCAGCAGACTTTTTTCCATGGTGGCGACAACAGATTGTTGCCATAGAGGAATACCCTTATGCAGGGATAGATTTTCGGGGAGACCCAGACATGCCATTACCACCAGGATCAGCATATGGAGACATAGGTAACGAATCTCGACCCTTACTCTTTTTAAATTTTTTGAAATATTTAATTTTTTTTTGTGTTTTATTGATTATATGGAATCAAAAAGACATGTTTTTGGGTGACAATACATAATGACATCTACCATTCATGTGCAGATGTGGGACCACGGTGACCCGAGGGCTTCCCACGTCATAGACGGAGGGGAAGAGGAGACGATATCACCGGTGTGGATGCGGAGCGAACGCTCCAAAGCATCCATACCAACTTCATGCGACTGACTCACAGGGTTCCCATGGCGCAAGTCGAGGACTTTCCTGAGGCTATGCAGAGACAGGTGGTGGGTGTATCACGCGCATGGGTGCGTTTATTCCGGCGGCTAGCTAGAGCCGTGGTGACATATCATGATCACAACCCTCATCCACCTCCACAGGACTAGACACCTGGGAGTGTATCTATTTTGTACTACCGTGTATATGATGGTGGCTTTCAAAGCCCCAATTTTGTATTATGACATTATGTATTACCACATTTTTGATGTATATAAAAAAATTTTATGGTGATCGGTTTATTTATTTACATGTGTAAAAAGTGTGTTTATGATTAATTCATGATGAATGAAACAAATGCCAATATAACACATAGTTAGCATATGAGTCAGCAATTTGATTATAATTTCTTGGAATGTGTATATATGTTATGTTCTCAAATTGTCGTTCTAGCAATCTCACACGTAAGAATCTCCTCAATAACGTCGGATCTCTAACATGGTACAAACCATTTAGCTGTGACACTACTAACTTTGAATCAAGACGTACCTCAAGAGAGAGAACACCATGCGAAATGGCATCCCGTAGAAGCTCGATAACGGCACTATATTCAGCAACATTGTTGGAAGATGGCCGCAGACATACACCTCCTGAAGACAGTACATGACCCATAGGAGTAAAAATCACCCAAGCAGTTGAGGCTGAGTGCTGAGTGTGACGGCTTGCACCATCCGCGAATCCTATGTAGGTGGAAGATTCCATTGACATCTGCCACAAGAAATGGAAACTAATCACAAACCCGATAATGATAAACAAGACCTAACTATGCAAAAAAGCTGTACAATAATATACAACAAGCAGCCTTGGCTAAAGATCATGCATATTATTTTTTAAGATAGATCCCATTTCTAGGCTCCGCCAAGGCCGTCCCTTCATAATCCACTAACTCGTAGGCACCCTTCTCTAATACACGTTTGACCACGTAAGGACCACGCCACATAGGATTGAACTTCCCTGCCCCCAAGGGTTCTTTCGATTGATCCCACAAAAGGACCAAGTCTCCCTCACTAAAGACTCTTGGACGGACAGACTTATCGTATTGGGCCTTCACGCGACGCTTATTAACCTCTAGAGTCACCAAAGCATCTCTACGCTGCTCATCGAGTTGCTCAAGGTGAACCAAATGCTCCTCCAAAGGTGAAGTGTCTGGTAAGAGTTCCACGGCTAACTTCAATGAAGGAATCTCGCATTCAACCGGAAATATTGACTCCACTCCATGAACAAGCTGGTATGGAGAAAAACCAGTGGCAGTCTTTACCGCGGTTTGATATGCCCACAAAGCAGGGTACAACATAATATGCCAATTCGTCTTTCTTTGTGCGATGGTTCGTTGGAGAATGGACTTAAGTGATTTATTCATTGCTTCCACCTGTCCATTCGCTTGAGGATAGTAAGAAGAGGAGTGCTCTTGCTTATACCCTAACTTGGATGCCAACTCTTCCATCATACGGTTCTGAAAGTGCGAGCCATGGTCAGTGACAAGCTCTCTCGGAATCCCAAACCTAGAGATGATTTGGTTGAATATTAAGTGAGCGGCTGTCTCACCGTTGGATTTTACTGTAGGCATTGCCTCAGCCCATTTCGTGAAGTAATCGACAGCCACTATGATATGATGGTGCCCCCCAGCCGAAGCTGGGTTGCAATCCATAAAATTGAGCCCCCATTTGGTGAAGGGACCGGCGGTGATAATAGGGTGTAACGGGGCAGGCTTCGAGCGCATATTACGTGCAAACACCTGGCAAGGGTGGCACCTCTTGACCGCTTCAATACAATCCTTGAAGATCGACGGCCAGAAATAACCCGCTCTCAAAAAATTTTGAGCTGTAGCAAGCCCAGATAAATGACCACCACACGCCCCTTTGTGGCAATCATTAAGCACTACCTCAGCCTCATCATGAGTTAAACAACGTCGTAAAAGGGAATCTACTCCATGGAGGTACAAAGTATTGTCCACTGTGAGGTAGTTCTTGGAAATGTGACGTAATCGACGTCGCTCATCCCGCAAGAGGTGAGTAGGGGTCCTCTGCGTTTGAAAATATAATATGATATCTCCGTACCATGGGTCAGCCGTTGAGATCAAGAAAATGTGTTCATCAATGAACGTATCTTCGCACATCGACTCCTCAGCCTCACTTGGAAAATCCGATATGAGCTCTGCAAAGATTAAATATTTCTTCGATTTTGCCGAAACAAATTCGAGATCAAACTCTTGCAGGATGACAATCCATTTATTATACTTTCCCCCAATCATCCTACGTGTGAGGACGAACTGAAATGGATTGACATGGGAAACAACCAAGGTTTGGTGAAGGAGAATATAATGTCTCAAACGCTGCACCGCATGTACGGTAGCTAAGGCAAGCTTCTCAACCTGAGAATACCGAATCTCTACGTCAATAAGGTTTCAGCTCAAATAATATATGACATGCTCTTGGAGCACCTCATCCTCTTCAACCAAAACCATCCCAATCATCTCTAAAGACGCAGCCACATATAATAGGAAATCACGGCTATAATCCGGAGGACTAATCACCGGGGCCGATGCTAGGGCTCGCTTAAGTGCATCGAAGGACTCATGGGCTCACTCATCCCATTCAAAGGGAGTATCCTTCTTCAGGAGATGCATGAAACCTCTAGTCAAATTGGCAAAATTGACAACAAATCTTCGTAGGAAGTTTGCCATGCCTTGCAAGCACTGAAGATGGCGAATATTTCGCGGGGGAGACAACTAAAGTATTGCCTCCACCTTCAAGGGGTTGACTCTTACACCCTCTTTCGAAACGATAAATCCTAATAAACGACCTGATTTCATGCAAAAGATGCACTTATGAGGGTTCAATCTAACAGCATAGTGTCGGCATCTTTCGAACACCAATCTCAAGTGATAAGAATGACGCATCCTCATGCGAGAATGAGCAGCGAGGTCATCCAAAAATGCTTCAATAATGGACTTGAGATCGTGGAAAATCAAGGTCATCGCCCGCTGAAACGTAGCTCTGGCGTTTTTAAGGCCGAAAGGCATTTTTCGATACGCAAATGTTCCCCAAGGGCAAATAAATGCGGTCTTGTGTTGGTCCTCGGGTTTAATTTGAATCTGATTATATCCGGAAAAACCGTCCATAAAGGAGAACACCTCGCTACCCGCACACTCATCCAAAATCTGATCTAGAAACGGTGTGGGGAAGTTATCCTTAGGACAGGCACGATTTAAATCACGGAAATCAGTGCATATATGGATCACTCCCTGCTTCTTATCCACCGGAACGGGGTTTGAAACCCACTCCGTCAAGGGAACGGGATAGATGAAACCAGCTTTCAATAGCTTGTCTATCTCTGCCTTTATGGTGGGTGCTTTCCTAGGATTTACCACGCGTAAACGCTGTCGAACAGGCTTAGCATTGGGGTAAGTCTTAATCTCATGTTCGACAATCCAAGGGTCAATCCCTGGCATCTCATCGTAAGACCAAGCAAAAACATCATGGAATTCCTTGAATAGCTCGGTATACTCTCGAATCTCATCTTGGGAACAATCCGCCCCAATGTAGACATTCTCAATTGTACCAGGATTGCGAGAAATGTTGATAGGAATAGTTGACGATATGTTCGCCATGTTTCCATCAGCCATCTAATTAGGAGAGCTTAATGGAATCATGGGTCTACCAACTTTCTGTCTAAGAATATCCCTATAATCCTCATGCTCCAAAAGGTCAAGCTCTGGAAGGAAATATGATCTATGATGAAGTTCCTCCCATGGTGGCTCAACTCCCGACATACCCTCGATAATCGGTTCATCTGAAGGGAAAACCGTATCAAGGAAATCGTGGGCATGAGAAGACTATACTGCCCATGCAGGAAGCACATAGGGGTCTTCCTCCTCCGTCCGTGAAGAGGAAGAACAAGGCTCTGCAGCAGACTGAAGATTAGCTTGGTAAGCTATCATGACTGCAGGCAACGGCACGCTCATCTCAATGGCCTCACTCGAAGGAATCGGTGAAGGAAGAATCCAAGGATCTCCCATATGACTTGTGTGAAAAGGCACCGATCTCGTAGACGTGGAAGCACCATCGAAACTAGATCCTATCATGAGGACGGGTGTAGGACAACTAAAGGTTCCCATGAGGGATGGATACATACCTACACCCACACTCCCAGTTGTCGGCTGGGAATGTTCAACTTTTGGAACCGAAGCTTCCGAAGATGCACTAACAGGCGGATTCTTGAATGCCATTTGATCAATCGTTACAATCTTCCCATTATGAGGAAAGCATACAACGCAAAATACGGAAGACGCAACGGCTTGCATACTATACATCCAGTTCCTTCCCAGTAAGAGATTGTAGTCAAGGGGCGCATCAACCACCTCGATCTCTATTGCAACGGTCTTCCCTCCCAAACGGACTTTAAGAGAAGGAAGGATACCATGCGGCCTAAACGATCTCCCATCAAAAGCAGTTAACATGGTCGTAGACTTTGACAACTCAGGAGAACTAAGACCCTTCCAACAAGACAAAGACATCACAGAAGCAGTAGCGCCCTCATCAATCACAGTGCGCTTGACGATCATATTAAGACATTCTACATGCACCAAAAGGGACACATAGTAGGGCAAGCGAGGCTGATGTCCTGCGGTTTCAAATTTGATCATTGAGGACGAATCATCACCATTCACACCAAGAGCGAAAAGCAAAGCCTTCCTTTGCGACGGACAACTCTGAAGCACTTCCAATGTAGACATCGCACAAGGAGTATGACCCAAGTCCTTGACAACTGAATAATTCTGGGCGTCTCGGGCATTTGGGTTATTCCCCGAACGCTTAAGTACCCCCTTAGGGATGCGAGGTGTAGCCTTAGGTTTATCCACAGGTTTCTCAATGCGCAAAGGGGTTCCTGGTGGATCAGGTTCTTTACCTGGGTTGGGTTGTGACGAAGTATAATCTTTCGTACGCGTCACAACTTTCGCGGCATGGACCATATTAATGCACCCACGACCACTATTTTCAGCTGGATCTTCATCACTAGATTGATCATGGGGCTTCAAGTTCATATTATGGTTATGCGGTAAAGGGTTCATTAACACAGCTGAGCCCTGTGCTATGAACTTCGAAGCTTCATCCATCCTAGGGCACAAGTAAGTGAGGTGATCATCCTTACAAAGCTTGCAAGGAAACTTAACCTTACGTTTATTCTGCTTGTCCCCCCCAGCATTTTTATTGTTCTTGTCATTATTGTTGGCATTCTCATTTTTATTCCCACCCTTCTTATTATTATTGTTTTTACCCTTTTTTCTATTCCGTTCGGGTTGCTGGTTACCCTTCTGGTCGGACGATTGCACAGCAAGTACATTCGCCGCTTGGGCAGGCTGAGACGAAGCCGTAGCTTGTCCCAAAGCAGATTGGTTGATTGACAACTAAGAAACTTGTTTCACAACCGAACCTGCAGGTTTCTTACTTGCACTACCCACAATGCCATCGGCATGTGGTCCAGGTTTGACCTTGGGATCGAAACTAGAACGAGGGGCATTAGGTATAATCTCATATAACAAACCAGACTGAGTATAGATCAAGTCTAGTTCCTGCACCCTAAAGATTGCTTGTTCCTCATTCTGCACTCCGGATGTGGAAACATCCTTCGCGATATATGGCAATAAAGACTTGAGGAACCACTCAAGGAGGAACTCCAGCGGTATAAAGGCTTTGATTAATCTCTTCCGTCTACGCCACTCCTGAATATGATCAGAAATATGGGTGGCTTTATCTTGCCGAAATGTCAACAAGAGTTTAGTACCAACATCATAGCATACTGGTAGCTGGAAGTGATTAAGGAAAGTCATCGAACAAAGTAGAGGCACCCCTAGATAACTCTATATACCATTTCGCCACAGGCCCTGTGAGGGTGCGTTGAAATAGTCTCAAACGGACTGAGTCCTGATGCAATGAATTGGAAGAGCACCATAGGTGGAATGTCGTAACGTGTTCACTCGGATCCTCTCCTGGTTTTCCTTCGAACTTAGGGATGTCCGAAGGAAGCTTGGTAGGGACAGCCGGCCAAGCCGGGTCATGATCCACAGGATCGTTCGTACGTCTCAATAAGTCAGGTAGATTGAGTGTCGCGAGGAAAGGGAGCCTAGGATGATGAGGTCTAGGGACCGCTCCCTGGTTCATATAGGATTGATTACCACCATGACCTTGGCCATAGTGACCTCCTCCTGTATGACTCGTATAGGGTGGCGCGGAAGTAGCATAATGAGGTGGAACTTGACTAGTAGGAGCTACAAAGCCATAGTTAGGAGAGTAAGCAAGTTGTGAATACCCGCCTCCATAAGGCGAAGAGACCTGTCCATACTGCATCCCATAAGATGGTCCATAGGTCACCGCTTGCGATGTCCCATGAGACACTCCATAGGTAGGGATATACATTCCGGAAGTAGGAATATACATACCGGAAGTAGGGATATATGTCGAGGAAGTAGCAATCTGACCTCTAGAAACATGAACATAACCTCCCGAAACCACGGGTGGTATGTAGGCTTGAGACACAATTGGTCTAGTAATCGCAGTACGGATCTGACTCGTAGCTACGTGCTGACTCAAAGGACCACGTGAGTAAGGTGGAGGGTTTACATTTGAAGAACTCAGAAGCGAGGACGAAGGAATCTCTGTAAGAAGAAATGTACTAGTGCATATCGTCACTCTTCTAGAACCTGGTACCCCTATCGGATCACTAACTCTAGGCCTAGGAGGTATATAAGATGGAGCTTCCGCCACAGGGATAGGAGGTGCAATGTGACTAGTACTCCCAAACCTCTCTGCAAGTTAAGGCATGGGATTTCCCCCAGGCATAGTGCTAGGCTCAAAATCGGATTCAACATGAAATGTCAAATCGTGCATAGGAAAACCAGTCATAGCATAACTACCATAGCTGGTGCTAGGAGGGTCAAAGTGAGTCTCGGCATCATCCGACATTCCATACCGGTAACGGGTCAATGGGGAATATGCCCTAGAATAAGTAGGTCTATCATGCAAAGATCCTATCTGGGAAATAACATGACCGATCTCAGCTAGGTCAGGTGAGGGATCATATGTAGGGGTAGGTTCCCCATCATCAATATGAATGGGAGGAGGTGGCTCAGGAATAGTCTCTGAATGATCCTCCATGGTGTGTGAATCAGTGTGTGACATAGTCCGCCTGGACCGTCTAGGCCCCTCTCCAAAAGGAGGAGGAGAAGTGGAAGGCAGAAGTCCTGCTAACTGACGAGAACGACGCGGAACCACACCCGACTCCACAATGACTCAACAAAAAGCAAAGACTCTCTATTTACGTCAACCCTAGGCCAACTAGCGTGCACAGAGCAATCACTATAAAATCTAAAGCCAAAAGCAAGCAAACAAGGGCTGGATAAGTGAGCTCCCGAATGTGGCTGGTATGTCTCGCCTAGGAGAGGCTTGAGAGGCCCTTGTCACCAAAAGCGGAGGTTCGAAACCAATTATTGTGGCCCTCAGCTTCAACGCGTAAAGTGACTGTGCTGTCCGACCCCAACCTGGCCGGGACACATGCAGAATAACCTCTACGCGTACCCCCTCGATATCCTAGGTAAGGTCACTAAGGTCACCTCAATATAATCAATGCTCAAGCGGACAGTCGTAGGCGGGATTGACTGTATGGGCAGGGTAGCAAAGCCCGAAACTCTCGAAAGAGCCCCCAGATATGAATACAATCCTGGCTATATCACCGGTGCTACACAGTTCTCGACCAGGGGATATCCCAATCAACAACCGCTCACACTGCCTAGTGCTTGACTCCCTTTTGAGAGGAGCTTCCTGAGAACACTGGTTATACCAAGGATTTCACACACTCCCTGGACAGACACCTAGTTGTTGTTGTTTAGTGATCTTGGAGAATTGACTTACAATGAACTATTCCAAGATCTTAAAACCTAAGCTTGTTGGTGCACCCTAGAAAAGAAACGAGTGTAATTCATTTTAAATAGCGTTGATTTTAGTTGGCTTTATTACTCAAAAATAGGATATGGTCGTGCAACTAATGGTGTTATGACGCAACAATAAGCAAAATGCACACCTAACAATCAATACAAATGCATTGTGTCCATGAAAACAGGGTATGCGTACTACATGAATGCACAATTTCTTCTTCAAATGCTGAATGCAAATTTCCCTATATGAATTCCTAACTATTACTCCAAAGAAAATCTAGATCTAATGCAAGTACAATGCAAAGTGCAAAATGCAATGCATGATGGTAAGCAAATTTTTTGGTTTTTTTGAAAATAAAGAGATACAAAAAGCAAAAGAATGATTCTACCCACCCCAGACTCTGCAAGCACACATAAATAGCATTCCAGCAAAGCACTAAGGCAAAAGGACTCTAATGCACTAATCTCAAACAAAAAATCAAAGATGCCATGACAAGAACTTTCCTAAAAGAAAAAATTTAGGCTAAAAAAAACGTTTCTGGTCAAAAACAGAGGTATTAACAGACTCAGGCAGTGCCAAAGGAGACTCAGCAACTGACAGCATTGACCCAGCAATCCACTATCTTCCACAAAAAGGTAAAAACCAGAGTATACGCGACTGTGCGCAGTAAGCCCGCGTGTATACGTGGAAATCCCAGGGGAAACCGTGTGTATACGCGACTGTAAGTGACAAACCCACG
>LPNX010890306.1:65647-101573 GCA_001517045.1 Pseudotsuga menziesii | reverse complement strand
TACTGAAAGGTCGAATCCGTGCGATCTCAAGGCATATGGAAGGCCAGGAGTCATATGAATCGGATCCAAGTCAAGGAACACTCCAAAGGATTTTGGATTATGTACACATCCCAATGTACGCGACTATAGAGGGAATATCCGCGTATGTACGAGGTTATCGGGGAAAAGGCCGCGTATATCACTTTTATAATGTTTTTAGGGATGGTCAATGATACATCAAAAGACAAAAAGTGGTCCATAGGGGCTAATGAGTCTACAGCGGGACAGGGGAAGGCCATACAATGTGTGATTCACCTAGTGTGGTGAAATCCGCTATAACAATACTGACACAAAGACTGTGTAGACTGTAGAGGTAAAACTTCTTCAGATCTCCTTTGAACATCGGGCAGCACGACAAAATGAATTGGCGGCATGACTAGATAGGACAGATACACAATGCTTCTTTTGAAAGACTCAAAGGATTGACATGGAGTCATGAAAGTGGATCATCATGGAGATCGGATAAATACCCAATTGACTGACATGATTGTGCAGACAAGTGCCATGTTCAAAGGTAACGACAAACAACTGCCATTATTTACAAAATGATTCCCTTCCCATTTACCCCATCATGATCGATGAGTGCCTCTTTTCAGTTTTACGAGTTCAAAGAGGGTAACAAACACTCGATGTAGCTTGTCAGAAGACAAGTCCAGTCCCATATGTTTTACAAACCTGAGAGAGGAGGGGTTTGATCCCAAAATGGGTCTCTCAATGTTTAATTTAATGAGTCCACTGAAATAAAACTCGATATCGTTCATGTTTAGAGAGTCTGAACGAATACGGAAGAAAACTCCATGGGGGTCCTTTTTCATATGATTTAGTCTCTAAGGCCCGAAAAAGTGTAAAATCATACCTTAGAGAACTCTTCCAGTCATGATTGGCTGGAGTGTTCCTTTCTCATAAAATAGTCCTATCCGAACCGAGAAAGAGATAACCTACTGTTAGACGGACGACTCTTCAAATACTTTAACGAGCATGAAGAATACAAGATCGCTCGAAAATATTTTCGTATTTAGGGAGCCTAAAAAGAGTTTAAAGAGGACTCCATTAGACTTTTTCATGTTTGAATCCAGAGCATGAAAAAGTAATAAAATAAGCTCAAACCAGTTTTCATGTTTTAACCAGAGCATGAAAAATGAAAAGTAAGCTCAACACCATCTTACTGTTTTTAACGAGCTCGAAGATCAGTTGAAAGAATGCTCAGGGATTGGTTTCATTTTTATGCAAGCTTGAAACCAATGGGTAAACCATGCTTGAAAAATCCCATTAACATGGTATACAGAGGTTGGAATCTTGCCCCTGGCATGATTGCTCGTGAAGCTCACCCCTAGCATGGTTGCTAGCGGCTCAACATGCCCCCAAGCTTCATTTCATCTGACGATTCTTCTTCCATACCCAACCTAAAAACCTGGTTACTAATGTGAAAATGTTCATCAGGGGGTAGGAAGAACGAGAATCGGGCAAGCGAAGGTTCAAGTTCTAACACTAAAGTGAAGACTCAAATCAAGGGAAGGGGATCTGTTTCATTTTTATGCAAGCTTGAAACAGAAGGTAACTATGCTTGGAACATGGTTTCATTTTTATGCAAACTTGAAACCAAAAGGTAAACTATGCTAAAGGAAACCTACTTTATTTTTTAACGAGCTTGAAATAGAAAATGAACTATGCTCAGGAATGATTTCATTTTTATGCAAGATTGAAACTGTTAAGTCAGTAAATTGTTCCTCAATTTTGGTTTGACTTCTCCAATTTTGGTTTGATTTTCATTTTATTTGAAGTAATTTTTGTTTTAAGTCTCATTATTTGTTTCCTCTAGGGATTTTTCTTTGGTTGTTAGATGATTTTTGAGCTTGCTTTTTATATATTTCTTTTACTTTTTTATCCTTTGCATTTTAATGGGGTTCAAGAAAAAGTCATTTTATCAAAGAATTGATTCACAAATGTTTATTTTGAAACATACCAAGGCATGATCATCCCTCAAACAACTTTTAAGTTTCCTACAAAAAGTCAAAAAGCTGAAAAATAGCGCAAAATTAGCACCAAGGATATTCTTGTAGCGCTAGAGCAGAAAAGTACAAAGGGCGCGCTACAAGAATATCGCGGCCCTTTTATTTTTCGATTTTTAAGCAAATTCTTGTCATGATTTCAATTTGTGGGTGACTAATCTCATATGGTGATCTGTTTGATACGTGTAAGCTTCAGTTTTAAAACGATTCCAGGTGGTTCCACTGGGAAAGGAATCGTGGTCATCGTGACACCAAAGGCAACTGATTTTGACAGGTAGCAGCGCGGTTTGATGTTTAATGAAGAGGTCAGTTGTCATTTGCATGCACATTTGAAGATGAAGGACTTAGTGGAGTAAACATAACCGCTGAAAAACTAGATCTTGCCACAGCAGAACAGAGAGAGGTTTTTTAAGGCTTTACGGGAAGTTAGGGCTTCCTAATTTTGCTGCTACCAGTTAAATTGAACGTTGGAAGGCACTTGTTCAGCCATTAAACAACTCGAAGTCTGGTTTAAAGCAGCTATAGTGGAGCATTAAAGAGGTTCTGTTGACATCTTCAGATGCTGTGCTAGAAAATTTACCCAAGGGAATATTTTGATCATAGTGAAGACCAATTATTGCAGAAAAGAGCTAAAACTAGGAAAAGACATCCTGCTACAGCCATCAGTGACATTGACACCGTTATATTTGTTGGATATTAATGGACTGAGTTTTGATGGAGTAATGGATGAAAATTTGAATGAAAGTCCTATTGCATCTACCAAACGTCGGTGTTTTGCTCTTTTGAACGTGTTTCTTTATGCATTGTCACTTTCAACAACATTCGGTGGATCTCTAGTTGCCGCAGTGTCTCCTTTTTGCCTCCTGGTGGCAAATATGAATACACTAATGGCACAGTTTCTGTTTGTTTTTCTTAGTGGAGCTGTATTTTCCCGCATGTCACAACCATCACAGCCAATTCGATGTGCTAAGAAAGCGATAATCAAGATCGATGATGTTACTATAAATTCTGGAGAGTATTCTGAAGAAAAATTCAAGGTATTCGCTGTAAGGTTGGTGCTTGGAGGGCCAACACCTTGCAAGCTTATTGATGCAAAGATATGCTTGACATTCAGGATTTTCATCACGTTATCAAATGGTTCCACATTTTGCTCCACTCAAGATTTAGACATTGTCCGATCAGAGGTTTCATACCTTCGATATGGACTTATGGTGCGTCATGTTATTGACAAAAAGAGCCCTGTTTATGGGCATACTCTAGAAAGTTTGGATGAAGAATTACGGAAAGGTCAAGCAGTAAAGAATCAAAAGGTTCTATGGGACAAAGCTTTGGAAATTAGGATATGTTTACAAAAAGTCTTCTCATCTTGTAATCAATTACCACAAGCTTCTGTGAAGTCTTATTTCTGCAAATCCGACGACAATATTGATAGAGCATATTCTGAATTGATATCCTCTGGTCATAAAACTCTAGATTGCCTTCTAGATCTGCAGGAGGTTTTAATTGAGAAGAATAGTGCTATCAGTGAAGCTTTTGAAAATGGTAATATTAAATCAGGAAATGAAGATTGTAAAAATAACATGCTATCATCATAAACAGATGAAGACTGGGCTAGAATAAAAACACTTCATACCAGAATTGGTCCATTCCGTAATCACTCTGTAGACAAATGGCATCGAAAGACACAGCTATCAGCAGGTGCTACAGATACAATCACTTTGCAAAATAGTGATATATCTATGATGGTATCTTCAGCTATGCCACATCAGGACAGTAAATTACCTGGCTCTGCACTAGTACATGTTAAAGAAAACAATGATCCTCAGATAGCACATAAGTGTTCGACTCCTATGGGTTCTCCTAGGAAAGATGCAATCCCAGACATGAACATGCCTTGCAGAATTAAAGATAATGATGCGTGCAAGGAATCTAAAGTTGTGCTTGTTAGTGAAGGTTTTCCTGATGAATACTTGTCTCATGAATCAAGTAATGGGCAGCTTGTTTCTTCATATGGAAGTAAAATTGAAGAGCATTGTTCAAGGCTCAGTGAAGTGGGGCCAGTTCTAAATGAAAAGGCTAAAAGTACATCTTGTAGTCAACCCTTGCAAGAAGGTGCACCCTATTTTGTTCATTGCAAAATGACACCCACCTGTCAGGAGAAATTTCATGCAGGTTTACCTGTTATTAGAAATGCAGATGATCAAGGCAAGTTGAATCTTGAAGCTCACATCAGTGTACGGGATTCAGCATCAACCAACAATGTTGACTATATCCTTCTTAGTGATGATGAAGAGAGCACTGAAAGGGATATTTCCTCGGCAAGAAAGGTGGAAGCCAAGCTTGAACATCAGAATGAAGGAATTCCTATAAATGCATACAGCTCTGGCAGGACATTTGTTGGTAATCTACCAACAGAAAATGTTTATCAAGCAACCATAAATGATGCATCCAGAATGATGGG
This sequence comes from Pseudotsuga menziesii, assembly GCA_001517045.1. Lineage (NCBI taxonomy): Eukaryota > Viridiplantae > Streptophyta > Pinopsida > Pinales > Pinaceae > Pseudotsuga > Pseudotsuga menziesii. The sequence goes on along the minus strand of LPNX010890306.1, from coordinate 97,064 downwards.
ACAGAAGGTTAAAAAATGGAGGTTTTTATGTATGGCAGAGAACAGCATTCTGTCTCAAAGCCAAAAAAAAAAACACAATAGTATTTGTAACAAATGAAAGCCATACTAAATGCTTTGAGTTTATAACAGGGAAAGGTTTCTCTGTTGATGCTGGGCTCTACAGATGAAAATGAGCCCTCCAGGCAATGATGAAAGATCAGTTTGCAAATTATGTTGTTCAAAAGGGATGCAGTGCAGGGGTCTACATTAATAGAGTAGCTTGGAGCTTTGCCAGAAGGTCTTAAGGATGCGAATAAGTGTATTGAGCTGGATCCATCATTTACAAAAGGCTATTCGAGGAAAGCTGTTGTTCAGTTCTTCATGAAAGAATATGACAAAGCCATGGAACTTATCAGGAAGGTCTCAAACATGATGAAAACAACCAGGAACTATTAGAAGGTGTTCGGAGATGTATTGAGCAAATTAACAAAACCAACTAAGACAGTTGTTCAATTAGTTATTAGTTATCTTTTTGAGAAGCTCATTAGTTAGTGGTTTGCTATTTTTAGTAAATATCAGATTTTGTAATATTGCACATTTACTTTTTACATCGAATGGCTTGAAGGCAGTTAGGGTTCACTCCTAACTGATTTTTTTTTGTAAAGAAACCCTATTTAGAGAGATAGAGAAGTCATTAGAGAGGTTCTGGATTTTGGGAGCATCAGGAGGTCTGCTAGCTGCTTGTACTATCAGACTTGTTCAGAGAACTGGTACTGTAACTCTCATATGCATTTACTGATGAAATAATGTGATATATGACTCTTTCCCCCACATCTTGTCTATGTTGGCTTTGTTATTGAGCATGTTTTGCTTCTTAAATGGTAATTTCATTGCTAGTTAATGTATTTTTCTGGTAATGCTTATCCTTTGATGTATGAACCACAGCATAGTATCTTTGTTGGATTTTTGTGATATGTTTGGGCATCTTTATCAGTTTATGTCTATGATTTAGTTGTTGCTTTTACTCTGAATGTATTCCCTGCATGATCTTGAAGCTTACAACCAAAAACACATAAACAATACCCTAAAACCTAGTTTGAATTGAGTTTTTTCTCTTGAGATTGTGTTGGCTTGTTACCCTAGCCTTAGTAACAATTTCTGACACAAACAGAAACCAAAAGGTAAACTATGCTTAAGGAAACCTATTTCATTTTTTAGCGAGCTTGACATAGAATGGGAACTTTGCTGAGAACATGGTTTCATTTTTATGCAAGCTTGAAACCAAAAGTGTAAACTATGCTTAAGGAGTGGTTTTATTTTTTAATGAGCTTGAAACCAAGAGTAAACTATGCTCTAGACATGGTTTCATTTTTATGCAAGCTCGAAACCAAAAGTGTAAACTATGCTTAAGGAGTGGTTTTATTTTTTAACGAGCTTGAAACTGAAAGTAAACTATGCTCTAGACATGGTTTCATTTTTATGCAAGCTTGAAACCAAAAGCGTAAACTATGCTGAAGGAGTGGTTTTATTTTTTAACAAGCTTGAAACCATAGGGTAAACTATGCTCTAAACATGCTCCTACCGAACATGATATCCATAGGTTGGTAGGTTTCCCCCCTTTCAATAAAAGCTAGTGACTTAGCTCCATTATGATGTCCATAGACTAGAGCCATACCCCCCCATTTTACCTATGATGGGAAGAAGCTAACTAGAAGAAGGGGTAGGGACCACAAGAACATGCGGCACATTCAGGGCTATCTGATTACTAGGAGTAATGCAATGGTCAGGTGTAACAAAGGAAAGCTGATCAACAGTCACAATCTTCCCATCATGGGGAAAATGCATAACTCTAAAGAGTGTGGACACTACGGCTTTCATGGTATAAACATAATCACATCCAAGGAGCAAATTAAAATCTAAAAGACCTTGGACCACCATAACATGAATACAGACAGTTTTCCCTCCTAATGTAATAGGCAAAAGAGGAAGGATCCCTAAAGGTGCAGTAGGCCTTCGATTAAAATCTAGTATCTGATCGGTGGCTGGAATAAGCAGAGGAGAACCTAAATCTTGCCAAGCAGTTGAGGATAGAATACTAACAGAATCCCCTTCATCGAAAATAGTGTGAAGTATCCACCTAGCAGTAACATTCACAACTATCTGGAAAGGAACACTCGAATGAAGACGAGACTCTGTTAGGTTACTCCAGTCAAAGGAAATAACCTCACTACCTGGAGAGTCTTCTGTCAAAACAGACAAAATTTCCTCTTGTCGAGAACAATTAGAACAAAGCATAACAACTTCGACAGGTTTCAGTTCATTCTCTACTAGAAGAGAAGAACAAGACAAAGATTTGGTCAAAGAGACTACTTCAGTCTTAACACTCTCTGATGAAAGAGCGGGATTGGGTGGAAATGACACTGAATCGACCACTTTAACTTCACTCTCCAAAGGAAGAGTGGGATCAACCACAGATAAATCTGAATCGACCACTTGGTCAACCAGTGGGGGATTGAGGGATAACTTACTATCACTTGTTGGAATCACCTGTTGAGGATCAGTACTATTTTCCAACCAAAGAAAAGCTTCGTCCATGCTTGGACAAAGAAAAGTATGGTGAATAGCCTTGCATATCAAACAAGGATACAAGACTTTACCCTTACAACCTTTTACCAATGGGTCACTGGTTGAGGGAGTATCGTCAACATGATGATCAGAGGTTGATGACACAGACGGTTTGGACCTTTTAGACCACTCTTCTTGTACACGGGAGACGCCAGGACACTCTTTAAGAAGGTGGTCCCCCTTGCAAAGCTTACAAGGGAACTTGGGTTTTCCAGGTGTTCTCTTAGAATGAGCACCATCAAAAGTAGATGGTTGCTACTTTTTCTCTTTCTTATCCTTCTTCTTTTTACCCTTCCCTTTCTTCTTCTTCTTATCCACATGACTACTAACCATGGAGCTTTGGTCAAGCGAAGAAGAATAAAGGGGTGAAGCCACAATCGACGAAGAAGGAGCAGGATTAGGTTGAGGTCGATCCTCTCCTGGAGGAGAGGTGGCATTTGAGACATTAGGTGTAACAGGAATTACCAGATTAAAAGGCCAAACCAGTAATCCTATAGTTAATCCAGGAATATTTAGAATGGCAATAAAGGGAGGACCAATACCTTCACTTGGAGGGAATACAAAAGGTACACCTTGGAAAGGGACCTCTTGAGTGGTAGTTCCAGATGAGGATGGCATCTCTAAACTCTCTAATAACCCACTAACTACCATGCACAAGCAAGTACTACTCAAACTAAAAGCAACAAGCAAACATGTGAAAGGAGTGGATAAGAGTCAGGAACCTCACAGGATAGGCCAAAAGGATAACTTAGATGGTTTGAGGATTCCTAAAAGGGTCTCCCGATATACGCAAGGTACGTGGGAGCTCGAATCGGTAGTAGTGTTGTCTAATGCATAACCGTACACAAGGGGCCTTCTGATATACAATCGAGTACGTGAAGTACCTTTCTATATACCTCAAGGGTACGTGAAAGGCCGTTCGATATACCGAGGGTACGTGGAAGAACCGCGCAAATCCCAGGATGTAATGTTGACAAATAACGACAGCTCCTACGTTTAACGACGCCCAAACACATCTCTAACTTATCACTCAAATTGCTAAAAGTTTTATCCTAGTACTACCGTTAATTTTATCTTATGCATTAGGTGGAACCATGGAGTGAAAACTTGAATTTAAAGAAGATGCACACTGATCTATATGATAATGCAAGTTTTCCTCTTCAATGAAATTCTACCTAAGAGAGGGAGAGAGATTTACTTTTCTTCCCAAAAATGCACACCCAAATGCAAATGCAATTCTACCTTTTCAAACGAAAAGTGAAATATCAATGCACCCCAAACAATCTTCAAAGCAAATAAAAAAGAGATCTAGAGAACATTTAACATAAATAAACCATAAATTTTTCCTATCTTTTCATGTTTGAAAAAGACACATAAAAACTCAATGGAAAGATGATTTCACTAACGTTTCCAAACAAATCTAACTCTGATGCACGCAAAGCTGAAAATAGATATTTCTTCTCAATGAAAGTAAGATCTAGAATTTCAAACAATCATGCATAAAACAAGAAGAAAATCGTTCAACAAACTTGTGAATGAAGCAAAAGAGAGAGAAAACTAAAACTTCTCTTTGAAATAGACAAGGAAACGAAGAACCAACCTTTCCTACCAAGAACTGAAAAAATCAGTATGCAAAAGGAAACAAGAATCACCCCAAGCAAAGAAAGACTCAAAACAGCATGGATCACTCATGCATTCCAAGTCCAAAACAAACCACAACCTACTCACGAAAATGAAATGTATATTTCCAATTCCAATGAATAATATCTACAGAGAAGAGCAAGAGGTTTCAAAAGTACAGTTCATTTTCATCAAAAAGTAAGCCAAAAACAAACCAAAAATCAAAATACAAAGTCTGGAACAGGGCCTACCTGGCACCGCGCAGATGAAGCTGCTAACATGTGGTTTTGAGGCAGAACCACTCCTTGCTCACTGGATTCAGGCAGTGGCACCGCTTCTGGCTAACTAGACTTAGGCAGTGGCACTGCTCTTTGCCAACATAACATGTGTGGTTCCCTATAAAAATACAAGACACAAAGAGAACGATAGATCAAGTCAGAAAAAGACTAAATCAGGGCAAATACTATTGAATTGAGTATGAAAACAGAGCATAAAAGATCGAAATAACTCAGATCTGAACAGATCTGGAGGTTTCAAACCCAAACGGATTCAGTCAGAGAGTAGATCTGACTGAAGAGAGTTGAAGAAAATGGAGCCTGGATTCGAACAAGAGTTGTAGACTGAGGAAGACCATAACGACTGATACACAACTTGATTCCCCAGCGGAGTCACCAGATTTGTTAGCCTGAATATTTCACCTCCTGTGGACAGCAAGGTGTTCCACTGGTCTAAATGGTTCAGATATAGAACAAATAGATCACAGAGGCTAATAACTCTCCCTAGACATTGTAGATATCTGGAATACAAGGCTTTGATAGTCCACCTGTGTACCTGCAATCAAGCTCAACATGAAATGAATCAAAGCAACCAAAATATGATCTACTAATCTATGCTAGTGACTTAGGAATCTAGCAATATATATCTGAAATCAAACATCAACAATATATATGGGAGAGAAAATCAACTTGCATTATAAATATGAAGAAGTTTACAACCAAGCCTTAGTGTTGACATGCATATCCATGAATCCAGCTCTTCATCCCCAAAAGCTTCGACTCTAGCTCTCTATGCTCTCTCCAAATGATCTTGGGCCAAGAATCAATCCAACAACATAACAGTACCTTCAATGTTCTCCCCTCAACCATGGCTATGAGCTCATATTTATAGGGCTTTAATGGATAGAGATGGTTGAGAAATTAGTGGGTGAGGTGGCCTCTAAGATCCTAGGATGAGGGATCTCGAGCTCAACCAACCCACAATAGTAGGGGTAAAGGATATCTCAAGGCTTATCATCTAGACGCCTTGAGAAGCTTCTCTTTTTCCCTTTTTACCTAGGGTACTGTGCTTCTCCTTCTATGACAGAGCGTTTCTGGTAATAACTGCCTATGGACCAAGGACAATGGGAAGTGGCACCGCTTGTGGACAACCGATGAAAGGCGGTGCGAGCAGGAGTACCGCTCCTGGATAAAGGGGCATGCGCGGTGCTAGGAATTTGTATGAAAAAATGATAAAAAACCATTTAGTCTTCACTCCAAAAGCTGGGATTCAAGGCAAGTAGGTATGTCAAAGGTATTATCACATGATGGTGACAGGATTTTGGTATAACACTTCTATCTCTATTACTACACTCCTCTTCGCATGATACTGGGGGTAAGATGCCCAAAACAACGACAGAACCATGTCCTCCTCCTACATGTGCTTTATGTGATATCCAAGGCCATGCGACACAAAATTGTCTCTACTTGCCTATCCTTCGCACCCATATGTGCACTATAGTCGAGACTGGTAACAATCAAGTTGTCAAAGTACCAACCATACCTGCGGTTAAAAACAAATCATTGTGAACCAACCATCCATGTGCAGTTTGTGTCCTATATGGTCATTATTCAGAGCATTTCCCAAGCTTGCCTGAGTATCAGTCGCTCCTCAGTGACCTTCACAAGCACTCCCGCAAGTTTGACATCACTGTCCTTGAGTAAATACAACCTCCAGCTTCTTCCTCAGATACCAATAACACCAATTATACGATCTCTACTTCCAGTAGTCCTTCCCCCTCCTCGACCACAGAATATCTCCCTGATCTATCCCAATGCTACTTTTGTGAAGATGAAGAGATCCTTGAAACCGCCACCAGTTTTACCCCATTTCATTAAGTCCATGGTGTGGAATCGATTCTTCCCATTGAATTCCATATTCCATCACTCCACCTTGCTGTCGAACTTTTACTTGATACTTCACCGTTAGAACAATGCCTACTTATGCTTGAATGAACCAATGAGGACCGTTGTGCTACTTCCTAATGATTGACGCGGCAAATACCCTGTCGAAGTCCCATTATGACTCCCACATCCACCCACACACCTTTAGCGAGGGCGACCTCGTCCTCATTTATGATCAAGCCCACGATAATACTGGAAAAGGGAAGTTCGATTCCATGTGATATGGACCTTATGTCATCCATCGATGCCTCGACAAGGGGGAATATCTCCTTATTGACTCTAATGGTCACCTCTTGAAGAATCCTCGCAATGGGCTCTACCTTAAGAGGTTCTATGCCAGAATTCGCACAACATGCATACCCTTGTATCATAGTTTTTCTTTCTTGTTTTACATCGTTTTTACCACAAGTCGGTGACCCCCTCCAATTCTCGCTCCACGTTCAGCCATAGTGAGTCCATTGTAGCACTTGGTCATCTCCTCTACCCATGAGCGGGTGGATCTAACCCCTCCACCATACCCCTGGGTTGTTGGTATCCCGTTGGAGGGCGTGGTCCCACGTCTGCACATGCACACAGTATGTAGTCAATATCTATCACACACATGATCTAGCTACCACTACGCTAGTAAACTATATATGATTGCAACAACAATGCATCATGTATACATACCGTTAGGTCCCTATACCTGTCGAGGAGGTTGAGGCATCTACGGATCCCCCAAGTCGTCTATCCCAGCATATGGATCATCCTCTATGAGGATAGGAAGCTGCCGCCACTATGAAAAAAGCTCCTGGGTGAAGAAACAACCTACTAGACTGCCTCCCTCCTTAATGATTTTTAGGGCCATTTCTCGTAGTCACCTCAATTTGTGTGTCACCATGCAAATCAAACCTTGTATGTCCCAACATGTTCACGAGCCATCCGCTCCATCCATAATGAAAACTTGGCCTTATTTTACCGTCATCCATCGTCCCGCAAGGAGGCCCCACCAGCGTTCCATTGTTATTCATATTAGCCATGTTCACAACATCGCCCCTTTTGGTACATCAAACACTTCCTCCTTGCTTGACTGACCATTATGGAGTTTCTGTTAAGCTATTTTTTAACTCCTAAAATAATGAAAAGATTGTCGAGCACACTTTCTTCCTTTCACGCTCGTTAAAGTATTTGAAAGTGCGTCTATGTGGCCTTGTTTCTCTCCTTTTTTGGACTACATAGACTATTTAAAGAAAATACCACCCTAGCACCTTCCAACTAGGAACGTTTCACTTTGTATTCTTTTATGCTTTGTCGGACATTGGGACCGTACCTTGCGAAAAAACTCATTATGGGTTGTATTTAAGCTCTTTTATAGCCCTCTCATTAAGAAAACTTGGTTTCGTTCATGCTCCTAAACTTATTTGAACGATCGTCTAATCAGTATAGGTTTAACCTTTTTCACCCTGGTTGGATGACCTATAGAAAAGAAGTCTCTCTGCCTCTTTCGGTTGGGAGAGATCTCCTTTGTACACTTTTTGAACCAGGAGGATATTGGTGGCCACTGTTACGGAGAGAAATTCCTATGGCTTGGGGTACCACAATAGACAGCTTGACTCCAGAAATCAATCCTTCCCAATATGCAATAGAAATTAAATATCTAACACTAAAGGATCAGACCTCATACCTTATTCTGGACGGTTGAAGTAGATCCCCATTGAGCTTTCCAACTTCAGCTTGAATTAATCAATCACTTCCTCAACAACAAGTAAACAAGACAAGCATACTATATATATTGGTGTTAGATCTATTCTAGCATATATAATCAACAATGTATAAGCATTTGAAATCATCCATGGATAAAATATTCATCCAAACACACATTATTGGACAGGGAAAAGATATTTCTATTAATATAAAATCAAATATTACAATGGATACAACCTTTGTCGGCACGTCTGCGAATCGGAGAAACTGAATCCCCCACTTGGGCCTCCACCACCTCAATCCTCCATCTCTCAATAGCAAGCTCACAAGCAAAAGGCAAGCTTGGGAAGAACACAAAAGTGCTCCAAGGGACAAAGGGATGCAGACTCAAGCACAAGTTCTGGAAACAATGGACTATATTTTCTTTGCTCTCAATTCTCTCTTCTGTCTTCAATGTACCAAAGAGTTCCTTATATAGCTTTTCAAAGGGGTAATGAAAGGTCGAATCTGAGCGATCTCAAGGCATATGGAAGGCCAGGAGTCAAGTGAGTCAGATCCATGTCAAGGAAAACTCCAAAAGGATTTGGATTATGCACACATCCCGATGTACACGGTTTTAGGGGTCAAACCCACATATATATGTGATTATAGGTTTAAAAGTCGCGTGTATTAATTTTCACATGCTTTTAGGGATGGTCAAGGAAACATCAAAGGACAAAAAATGGTCCAAGGGGTCTAAAGAGTTTGTAGAGGGACAGGGCAAGGCCATACAAGTGTGATTCACCTGGAGTGGTAAAATCAGCTATAACAGCCACCCACCTATTCCACTTGGACCCCCACCATTGTTTCTCTCATTTTTCCAGTTTCCTTAATTGTAGCACAATTTACTATTTTTGGCAGTTTTCGGGTCCTAAACTTTCGGAGCCGTTTTGAGGCCCTAAACGATGTTTTTTCGGCATCGAATGGTCGAGAAAATATGAGTCCATTCTAGAATTCATATTTTTTGTTTATACATGTATTCCTTGAAGATATATTTCTAACGATGCATCATGTGCGTCAAGCGGAGGTAGTATTCCAAAGTTACGACCCCAGGAAATTGATGTACCAAGTTACCCAACGGGGCCCATATTATGGCGTTTCACCTCCTAGGGTTAGGTTTTTGGATGTGTAGGGTTTCCATTGTTTCTCAATAATATATAGGCCTTCGAGCCTCATTGTAACATAGAGTTCATAGGCATGTGGCCGCCACATCTCTTCTCAGAGATAAGCTACTAGCACTCTAGCTAGTTTATTTCCATTCTGTATGTAAACAAGTTTAAGTTCTTTGATTAATGAAGTGTTATTTCCGCTGCATATTTGTTTCTATGGTTATTTGTGTATTCTGTTGCGTTCCTACACAAATTCGGATCAGTGGTATCATAGCAATCTACTCTTTCTCGATCCTTCTTTGCATGTCCCCAACGAGGGCAGGGTATAAAGAGTTAGGGCTCGATCTGGTTGAACCTTTGCAAGATCAACCTCGCAAATCCCAATGGCCTCCCATGGTGGATGAAAAGAAATACAAGGGTGCAGAATATCCTATCAAAATGTTGCTCGGGGAGGCCGTTGAAAAACAAAGGAACGCGATGATGGATAACTTCACCGAGATCCTTCAACGACTTCCCACTGGCGGCGCATCTGCATCTAGCAGCCACTCTGGAGGTGAAACCCCTTTTAAGGTACAAGTAAACTTCAACATTCCCATATTTTATGGCCGAATAGATGTAGACATCGTAGATATATGGTTGAATCTATTAGAAGGATATTTCTCGGTTCAGGACTTTTTCGACCGAGAAAATATTACTTTTTCACTACTCAAAGTTTCCCCCCATGTCAAGGACTGGTGGGAAACCTACTGTGAGAGAAAGGATGATGAGGAACCCTCTCTGTTCTTGACTGTACCCACTTGGAACCATTCCTAGATTCCGTAAAGGGACAATATTATCCCATGGGGAGCTATGAGGACAAGTACATATAATGGACTACGCTGCGGCAACAAAGAGATCAAGATGTGCATGAGATGACGAATATGTTCCATACCCTACGCACCAAGTTGGGTATCAAATATTTAGAGAAACATTTGGTGCTGAAGTACCGCAGTTGTCTGCATAGATACATTTAGGAGGAAATGGAGTTCCTCTACATCTCCTCGCTTGGTACGGCATACCGGTATGCTGCCAAAATTGAGCAAAAATTCAAATAGAAAAAGCAAGACTTTGGATCTGTGAATTAGAAGCAAACAAAAGGTGCCCCAAAACCATAAAACCAATGAAACATCCAAGGCATGGTGACTCAAGACAACTTGCCAAAGCCGCAAGTAAAGAACAACACAGCGAAGCCGAAGAAGGAAGTGGGAAAGTGGTGTGAGTTCCATAAGAGCCCCACTCACAACACCAGTGAGTGTCAGGCCAAGCAGTCACTAGTGGCCAAGATAAAGGCTTCCAAATCAGATGCATACTCTGACTCTGAATCAGAACATAAGAAGGAGAATGACAGAGGGAAGAATATTATTGATGCAAAGCCCAATACCACTGTTGCCACCACAAAGATCCAAAAGGAAGAACTAGAAGATTCAGAGGAGGAGGAGTGTCTTTTCCACTCCGATATGTGGGTAAAGGGTTCCCCGCTAGAGTTCATTGTCAACAGTGGGAACCAAAAGAACCTCATTTCAGCAGAGGTCGTGAAGTGGTTGGGCTTGCCAACCATAGCACACCTGCAGCCATATGCCATCGGATGGCTTCACCAAGGACGGGATCTCCACATCAGCCAACAATGTCACCTTCCCTATAGCATCAAGCCCTTCACCGATGAGGTATTATGTGATATTTCTCTTCTTGATGTTTGTGATGTATTATTGGGTCAACCATACTTATGGAAGCGACATGCTATGTATGAGTCTCAGCCTTGTGCTGTTATTATTACGTTGGGAAATAAGTTGTATAGAATACCAAAGGTACCACCTCCTACCGCTATCTCTTTGGTTACTACAAAACAATGTAGTAAGCCCATTTCCAAAACAGGGAAATTTGTTTTCTTGATGATCCACCCTCAAGGAAAGAAGAAGATCGTGGCCACGAACTCCAGAAAGGGCCCATCTGCATGACAACAACAAATGGACAAGGTCATGGAGGAGTACCGAGACATATTCACCTCACCCATAGGGGTTCCTCTGCAAGGTCAGGTCAAGCACCCCATCGATCTGACCCCAGGTGCACCGCTTCCCAATGGACCAATATATCGATGCTATATTCTAGAGAATGATAAAATCAAGAGGCAAATTCAAGAGCTACTGCAGAAGGGTCACATCAGGCCAAGTTCATCGCCCTGTGGGAGACCGATCGTGTTGGTATAGAAGAAGGATGGGGCTTGTAGACTCTGTATTGACTATCGGGTGCTAAACAAGATCACTGTCCAGAATAGGTACCTGATCCCATGGATTGATAACCTCCTAGACTAGCTTAAAGGATGGGGCATCCAGTGGCATATCACAATGAGACACTGTCCGATACAATACACAAATATCCCACTTATGACAAAGAAATGTATTCCATTTTACAAGCTTGTAGGCAATGGAATCATTACATTTTGGGGAAGGAAACGATCATCCACACAAACCATCGACCCCTACAGTTCATATAGACACAAGGGAAGTTATAGAACAATTTCCATCAGAATTGGTCCACATATCTACAACAATTTCATTTGAATATCAAGTACAAGAAGGGAAGCACCAATAATGTTGGAGACTGCCTTAGCCGACCACCGATCGTGGAAATAACCACAGTGCTTAACTCTTGTGGGCATGAGACCTCTGATTAGATGCTTCTCTGCAAGAGCGATCCCGAATTGAACCACACATACAGGATGCTCTTGGAGGGAAACCAAGTTCCAAATTTTCACCTCCAGGATGCACTACAATGTCACATGGGACACCTTTGTGTTCCTTCCAGCGAGCGTGCCAAGATGATTTGGGAGGCGCACTACAGTCGGGTCGTTGGGAATTTCGGAGTTGAGAAAAAAGTGCAGTACTGTAGAATTATTTTTATTGGCCAAACCTTCGATGGGACATTGGGAAGTACATATGATCCTACACTGCCTACGCCATTGCCAAACCGTCCAAAAGAAGCAAGGCCTCTTTAATTTGTTGCCTACCCCTAGTCGACCTTGGGAATCCATCTCCATGGATTACATGTCAGGCCTTCCTTCTACTAAGCACATCAACGATTATGTGTTCGTGGTCATTGACAGATTCTCAAAGATGGCCATAATGGCGACCTGCAAGAAGAATATCACAGCAGAATCCACTGCTAAACTCTTCTTTGAACGAGTGTGGGTACACTTTGGGATCCCATAGTCTATAATCTTAGATCAAGACAATAGGTTCCTTAGTACATTCTGGTCTAGCCTATGGTCAATTCTAGACACCAAGCTCACAAAGTCCACATCTTTCCATCCCTAGACTGATGGCCAGACAGAGGTCGTCAACCGGATGATCGTACACATTTTGTGCATGTACAACTCAAAGCATCCACACACACGGGATGAGAGCCTCCCCTATGTACAACATAGCTATAAACAGGCCCTCCATAGCTCAACCAACCATAGCCCCTTTCAGGTGGGCTTGGGATTCCAGCCACTATGTCCCATTGATGTAGCCATGCCATTTGCAGCTACTCAGGCTAATTCATCCCATGTCCAGTCCGAAGTTTCTAAGGAGAATAGATTCATTGAGCGCATTCGATACATTCGCTAATAGTTTCATGACATATTAGATAGATCCAATGCCAATTACAAGCAGCGGCATGATCAGAATCAGGTGCAACACAACTTCCAGGTGGGAGACAGAGTGTGGCTACATTTGCAGAAGGAGCACCTCACTGGACCCCACCGCAAGATTCTCTCGCTCCGATATAGGCCATACACCATCACCAAGGATATCGGGGACAATTCTTTTGAGCTCAGTATTCCACTGTTCCTTGGTCTGCACCCAGTGTTCAATGTGGACCGCCTTAGGCCCTACTTTCCACCTCTACTGGACACATCAGACGTGGAAAAACAACTTACACCAACAGAGTTAAACCCCGACTGCATGGAACAATCCACAACTGATTAGATTATGGACACACATATCAAGAACACCCACCAACAGAATATCCAGCTATATCGAGTTGTCAAAGCAAGCCAACTCCTTCACCAGGGAAAGTGGCTCACCAGAGACCAAGTTCAGCAGAAGTTTCCTCATCTCATGGAGGAACTCAACGCAATGGGGACTATTTATTCCTAAGGGGGGAGGAATGATCCAGGAGGATATTGGTGGCCACCCACCTATTACACTTGGACCCCCACCATTGTTTCTTTCAGTTTTCCAGTTTCCTTAATTGTAGCACAATTTACTATTTTTGGCAGTTTTCAGGTCCTAGACTTCCGGAGTCGTTTTGAGGCCCTAAACGACATTTTTTCAGCATCGAATGGTCAGGAAAATATGATTCCATTCCCAACTTGATATTTCCCTTTAATGGATGTATTCCTTGAAGATATCTTTCTAACGATGTATCATGTGCGTCAAACGGAGGTAGTATGCCAAAGTTACGACCCCGAGAAATTGATGTACCACGTTACCCAACAGGGCCCATATTCCAATGTTTCACCTCCTAGGGTTAGTTTTTTGTATGTGTAGGGTTTCCATTGTTTCTTAATAATATATAGGCCTTTGAGCCTCATTGTAACACAAAGTTCAGAGGCATGTAGCCGCCACATCTCTTCTTAGAGATAAGCTACCAGCACTCTAGCTAGTTTATTTCCATTATGTATGTAAACAAGTTTCAATTCTTTGATTAATGAAGTGTTATTTTCGTTGCATATTTGTTTCTATGGTTATTTGTGTATTCTGTTGTGTTCTTGCATAAATCTAGATCATTTTTATCCTTTTTCGGACTTAGGAAACTATTGTATGAAAAAGAGACCCCATTGGAGTCTTCTTCCTATTTCAAACTCTATAAACATGAAAACACCATTGAGCATTTACCGTCTCGGGCTCGTCAAAATCCACGAGATAGTGTCATATTGAGAATAATTATATTCCTTCTTCAAGCTCCTTAAACTATGAAGAAGGACCAAACTGTGTCTCTAGGCACCCACACCTATTTCATGTAGTATCCCATTATGGCAGCTTTCCCCATTGGGTTGCCTTTGCTCATAGTACTCTACGATGAGTCTCCCTTGGATCCTGTGGATATCACTAGTCTAGTTACTTTTCCTAGTATCTCCTATTGCAGTAATATCCTCAGTTTCATAGCTATGATCCCCTCCCCATGAGTGAGTATCATCTTCTATCAATTCATCCTTATCGTCATACTATGAACAAAGGAATTCTGAGTCCCTCGTAATCCCCTTCCCATGTTCCCCATTCATTGCCTCATTCCCAGTTTTGCTCCATATCTCTATTTGTCCCCTTCGCGCTTCTATTAAGGAAACACCATTGCCTTGGTAATTGTAGGTCTCCCTCTATCGACATCAACACATCTATTCCAGAGGATAGACCCAGAGGTCCCTGTATCCTGGTTTCACCCACCTCATTGATGCATTCCTTGGACCACTTGAAAGGAGACCTTAGTGACTTTTGGGTTGGTTGTGTCTCACATGATCGACTTCAGCTACACTATTGCACCATTGTGATTCGTACAGGGTATTGATTCTTTCATTACTTGGTCAAATACTCCGGTTGTCACATGACTCTAGCACATTGGTGAGTCTATTCTTAAGACCCATACAGTTTCATATCCCTTGTGATTTTCGGGATTCATTGGCGACAGTTTTTGGAAGCCACTTAGTGTCATGCTATCATATATCTCGAGTATTTGATGTCACTTATTGTACCACAGAGATTTTGACTCTCATCCATTGAGTCCATTCAGTTATGTACACCTAAAATTTCAGCAAAGCATCAATTTTTATGCTATTGTAATCTATGAGAATTGCGTTGTTCCTAATGTCCCCATTCTTTCGATCAGTATTTGTATTCAGCCTCACATTGAGGCCACCATTATGTATCACTAGTTGTATATATGTATTCATTGACTCCCATTATTTGAGCATTGATCCCCATATTTATATTGAGACATTGTTACGAGCATGGGTATGCCCACCTCATCCATATACATGTATGAGATTATATGTACCTCATCCATTTTTTAGAAGAAATACAAACCAAAAGCCACTGCAGTTCAAATGAGGAGACTCCACTCCTCTATGGTCCTCTCCAGTATATCCACCGTTGTCACCAATATTTTCCCTTTATCCTATGATTTCTATCGGCCATATGATGAGCTTCTTCCCTCACACATCAAGGGGCAATCTGTTAGCACCAAAGTTTGTTCACTGTTGGGCCCCGGAATTGCCTTTTATAATGATGTTATTTACAATCATTTCCCGACCTATTTGCTGAAATCTAATACATTTATCTTTAATTTGTCTATCTTTTACTATGTTTTCATCAATTATAACTTATAAATTGCATTTAGTACACATTTTGGCACTCCATTCAGCCCTTTTTCCAGTCCTAAGTTTTGCACTAAGTTTAATAACATGTTTCTTATTGGTTTACTGCCTGGATTTAACTGTGTTCTTGGTTCCATGATATTTGCATATACAAATTAAAATTTTGAATTAATAACAAGTCTTTAACATTGTTTCAAATTTAACAAATAAACCATTAAGCAATAAAAAGGTTATTATTATTATTTAAATATATACTAAACCCTTTTAATATAAACATAACATAAAATAAATAAACAGAAAAACAAATAGTCATTACATAAAACAAATAGTCATTACATAAAACAAATAAACATGAAACAAATAGTAATTACATAAAACAAATAAACATGAAACAAATAGTCATTACATAAAACAAATAAACATAAAACAAAGTCAAACCACGTTTTAATAATTTTGGTTTGATTCTTAAAACAATTTGTTAGTTTGTAACAATGTTTTAAATTAACAAAATGTATATACTCATGCTTTTTTTATGCAAGTTCACAGATCTGCACATCATGGATCGGCTTATACGCAGATGATAAATCATTTAAACACATGCAGTCTATTCAATAAAATGGTTCATGTGAGAGAGGAAAGATCTAGGAATCCAGCATTCAGTTCAACAACCCAGCACTCAACCTTTAACGTGGCCAACAAACCAGCAAAAATTCCACTCATAATCCATATTTATGAACAAATTTTAGTTATAGGTCATTCGGATGCTCATCCAGACGCCCATGCAAACCACGTGTTTTTAACAGAGAACATATTTTTGGGCTAGATTTTCAGGAAAACAGAAGCAAAATTGAAAATTCGATCACCGTGAGGACTTTTCACAAAATTCAAAGCCATTTGGGAGAAGATCGTGGTTCTCTAAAACTAACTTTTCTAGAAATTGTGGTTGGTCGTTTTCTGAATTCGTTCCTGTTTTGATGGGTAGTTGTTATAGCAATAAAGAACCTCTATTTTTAGAAAGAGGTGGTTGACCTGATCACCATTGTAATCATCATATAAATACCTCTTTGGTTTTGAAGAGGAGAGGATAAAACACTTTGTAAAGTTTGCTTCAGTTTAATAAAAATTCTTTGTTTCAGCTGTTGGTGATCATTCACGTTTTCTGTTAATGGTGGTGACTGAGCAGCTTAGGAGATGAACCCCTGCTTGTTGTCAAGGGCCCCTCAACAATCAGAGGTTTCATTTGTGTATATTCAGCAATTTATTTTTATATTTGTATCTAAGTCATTTCGTTCCTACATATATCTATTATGTTTTCCTCTAAGTCATTTCGTTTCTGCAAGCAAGTAGTTCATTTTCCTGTAGGTGACACTTTGTTTTTTATAACATATAATTTCCTTCGTTTTATGAAATTTATGCCTTCATAATCCATATGGCTGGCCGGTCGTCCCTCTGTTTAGATTGTCTTTCATAACACAGTTCGTACCTTCAATCAGTCTGTCTTTCAGAACTCAATTTGATCCCTTCACTTAGACTGTTTTTCAGCATTCTGTTCGCACCTTAATCCAGAATGTCGTTCAGCACTCCATTCGCACTTAGACATAATTTTTATTCATTTCCAAAATTTTTAGTATTTTGTTTTTGTAGAAATAGTTAGTTAAGGTAGAGGTTAATTTTCCATCATTCCACCATGTTATGTATCTAGTTGGGATTCGAATCCACCTCCAACAATTCATATTTAGTTATATATTAACACATAGATTAATTATTTTAGTTTTAATGATGATGAAATCCATTTACATTCAACATATATTTTACTGATTCAAATGAGAAATAGTTTTAGTTTTATTTTTGTTCGTGATTTACGTAGTTTATGAGTTACTTTCATTTGTTCCATGCCTAAAACCTAGATTAGCTTAAGCTTGTTTAAAATGCTATCATCTATGAAGTAGGTTCATCATTCCATTTATAATTCTCATTTGAGTCCATAATCAGTCTTTCATTTTCAATCACATCATTTTATTGTCTTAGGCTTTTGCTTTGTTAGTTTTATTTCTTCAAGTTATTTCATTTCAGTCAATGTAAAAGATTAGAACTCAACTTCAAATTCAAGATTAATAGGTTCATTTAGATTTTAAAGATGCATTGGTTTTCAATATTTTAAAGTTTGATGATAAAAGTTCACATAACCTAGTTTAGTGTAAGTTTACTTTTCAAGTTGTAAACCAGTTGCATGATCTTTTTATGATTGGTTAAGATTCCTTAGTTTATGGTATAGTTTGCTGAAGAGGTAGAGTATAAGTATTTTGTTTTTCTGTTGTAGGTTTGCTTACAGATTGAATATATTTCCAGTTATTGTTTTGTACTTAGTTTTAGATTTGATTATTAAACTCCAAGTTTAGTTTGTTTTGATTAGTTTGTTGTTTTGCAACGCATTTATTTACGCTTGGTCTTTAGAATAATATTTTCTTTACTTTCTATGAATCCGCAGTTACTTGTTTTGCTTTCTATGAATTTGCAATTAAATAGTTCATTGCTTTCGATAACTCAGTTGCACTTGCATTCTTAGATAGGAATTTACTTATGCATACATGGAATAGTCTCCAATTTATAATATAGATCAAATAATTTGCTGCAAGTAGTTAGTTTTGATCTCATTAGTTAAATCGCTTTCAAACCAAGCGACTGCTTTCTAGATTAGTATCTGCAATTCCCTTCTATAGAATAGATTAGCATAGCATTAGACTAGTTTGGATCTCAGTTATTAATCAGTTTCCTGCCTTTATAGAATATATTAATATAACATTAGATTAGATTTGAAATTATACTTACTTTTCGAGTTCTTAGTTAATTTCCTGTTTTCATAGATAGTTTAAATTCTTGCATTTGAATTATGAAAGTCATGCATGTAGATTAAAATTATATAGTTTCATGTTAGTGCATTTGCATATTTAGTTAGCTTAGGTTAGTTCAAGCCTTCAATCCTGCACATATAGTGTTTGCGTCTCACAACCTACCTTCCCGGGTTGACAATTAAGTGTTGAATTAGATAGTGCATATGTTACCCAACATTTTGGCGCCATTTTCGGGGAGGTGCTAAATGGATTGGACTCTAGGTAGATAAGGGTAGATATGTTGCATTTACATTACACAACAAGGGGGAGGGAAAACGATAAGACACAAAGACAAATTCACTACGGAATCTCCATAGTGTGACAGCCTGACACATCTTTGTTGTTCCTTTTTCGCACAAGTGTATTTACTTCACGCAAAGTTTGATTTACTTCTCTTAAGTGTACTTTTTGCAAACATAGGTAGTTTACTTTCCCATAGTTAAATGTGCTTTTTCTTCCACAAACGTAGATAATTTACTTTTCCATAGTTTAATTTTATGTATGTGTGTCTTGCAAATTTAGGTAGTTTACTTTCTTGCCATTTACTCTTATGCAAGTGTGTTATCTCTTCGGCAAGCTTAGGTGTTGCATTCAGATCTGTTACGTCTGGTTCATTTTTTTAGGTGTGTTTACATTTGTCATAAGGTATTTTCTTTTCAAATGTGTGATATGTTTCGTAATTAGATTCTATATATATATATATATATATATATATATATATATATATAATTTTGGGTGCAGTAAGAGCCCCAACCACTAATCCTTGTGTGAAGCAGAACCTACCAACCAAGACATGGATTTAGAAGTGACCATCAGTTTAAGAAAACTTTCTCAAATCCTAGCAACAGCTGGGATCTCAATCTCTCAAGAAGAAAATATCTTGATAGTAGTTGAGAGCTTATTAACCTCTCCTGGAATAGAAGATGAAACACAGTCCCAAGAACTACAAAAGGATTTTCTTTACAAGACTGGAGAAGAAGCTGACATATTGGGGATTACATCCGAAGGAGAGAGACTTGAAATTGAAGAGTTCTCCACATATCTATCGACAGACCCTTCACATACTCAAGCAAGTGAATAATTAAAAGAAGAGGAAATGTATGGTTTGATAAAGGTAACGAAGAGGTAACGCGGTCACAATATCGTTCCTTCCTTCGACACCTTCATATGCAGAAAAAAGTAAGTTGGTTGGTATTCCACATTTAGTTAATCACTGCAATAACCATCGCATATATGGATAAAGGTATATTTTCTATGTTGATTCACACTTGGTTACATTGGAAGAGCTCATATACCTGAATAACAATGTTTTCTTTCCTCTTAGGGTAGGGAAATATGTATATAAATAAAATGTTGCATTCTTAGTTTAGGGAATAATGCAACTTCATTTTTTTCTTGCTTTCTTTTCAAATAAAAGAACTAAGAATACGATTATGTTCATGACTAAACCAAAACAATATTACATCATTATTTATTTTCATACATGCATATTTCTAATTATAACACTTACTCAAGACCAACTTTAAACATCATGGGGATTTGTCATAAATTAAGGTCTATCTAAAACCTAGAGGTCACTTGTACATCCTAGCTTCATTATCAGGGCATGTTATTTAAGCATATTTACTATAGGGTAGTATAAGGGTGAATGAAATTCCTAGTTTGTGGGGAACACTACTATAACTCTATATGAAAGAGGCGAGATTTGGGACTAGAGACACCTTTCATTCATTATCTTATGGCTTCATCCACTTTACACTAAATCCATCAATCGTGTGTATCTTTGATTCGGTAGATTCCTCTTGCAGCCTTTATTTTGGTTCAATGATAATAAAAAAATAAAAAAAACTAGTTGTCCTCCAATCCATATACCATCCCACCCTATAGCATGGTTTTTAGAGCTACTCCCCCACTACTCCTTCATAGGAAAAATCATTTGCCGAATATCTATAGGGACTGGAAACATTGGGACAAGAGAATCTAATAGAAAATGGGTTTAAGAGGTTAACCCGCAGGGGTACTGAACAGGCTCGCTAGCAGCGGGTACCAGCCTATGGTATGACCAAGTAAACCTGACGGGGTACTGAACAGGGCCGACTGAAAGAGAGGAATCTGCTTGGGAAGGACAACTTGTTAAAAAAGAGAGAGAAAAAGAGTCTAAAAAGATGAAAATGACTCTGTGATAATAAAGGTTGTTGAGGGTCTACTAGAGGAAGGTATGCATGGTTGATCTAAAGAAAATGAACTCCATCAATCTGCCATTTGAGAATGTTTATAAGTTTCACTTATGACCTTATTGTCTAACTCATACTATACCTAGGATATCACTATCCTAGAAGTGAGACCCATAAACCTAGGAGTCTAATGAACTTGAGATGCAAACTCTATCCATAATTACTTGAATAACGATAAACCTTTGAGAAATAGTAGGGATGATTGGTTTCCTATAGGCTTTATAGACTATCTATACCCTCATGTTTTCTATTTTTACCCAGCCTTAATTCATTCATGGCACGAGGACGTGCCATACCTTTGTATTGGGGGAGGGAGTCTCAATTTATATGGTCTTCATAAGCATGAATTATTACTAGTGGCGGAATTGTATGTATTAAGAAATATTAAATAATATGAAGTTGTTTTGGTCATCTCATAACATAACCTTTTTTTTCTAAGTTCTAGTTTTCATGCAGTAATAAAGTTGGCTTCATTTTGCTGAACGATTGCCTATAAACTATTAATGATCAAGCAAAGTTTTTGAATAAATGAAAGACCACTTTCGATTCATTCATGGAATGAGGACGTGCCATACCTTTGGTCTGGGGAATGTTGGGCCCCGGAATTGTCTTTTATAATGATGTTATTTACAATCATTTCCCAGCCTATTTACTGAAATCTAATACATTTATCTTTAATTTGTCTATCTTTTACTATGTTTTCATCAATTATAACTTATAAATGTAAAAAAATCTTAATTCATCATCTTTTATGTGTTATTGCATTTAGTGTGCATTTTGGCACTCCATTCAGCCCTTTTTCCAGTCCTAAGTTTTGCACTAAGTTTAATAACATGTTTCTTATTAGTTTACTGCCTGGATTTAACTTTGTTCTCTTATTCTTGTTGGTTCCATGATATTTGCATATACAAATTAAAAATTTGAATTAATAATATGTCTTTAACATTGTTTCAAATTTAACAAATAAACCATTAAGCAATAAAAATGTTATTATTATTATTTAAATATATACTAATCCCTTTTAATATAAACATAACAGAAAACAAATAGTCATTACATAAAAAAAATAAACATAAAACAAATTCAAACCACATTTTAATAATTTTGGTTTGATTCTTAAAACTATTCATTAGTTTGTAACAATGTTTTAAATTAACAAAACGTATATACTCATGATTTTTTGTATGTAGGTTCACGGATCTGCAGATCATGGATCGGCTTATATGCAGATGTTATATCATTTAAGCACATGCAGTCTATTCAATAAAACGGTTCACGTGAGGGAGGCCAGCTCCAGGAATCCAGCATTCAGTTCAACAACCCAGCACTCAGCCTTCAACGTGGCCAACAAACCAGCAAAAAATCCGCTCAGAATCTGGATTTATGAACAAATTTTAGTTACAGGTCATTCGGACGCTCATCTAGACGCCCATGCAAACCACATGTTTTTAACATACAACAGATTTTTGGGCTAGATTTTGGAGAAAACAGAAGTGAAATTGAAAATTATGGCACATGGGTTTTGTGCATAATAGGCCCATTTCGGTCAATGTGGATAATATTCGCAAAATTCAAAGCCATTTGGGAGAAAATAATGGTTCTCTGAAACCAACTTTTCCAGAAATTGTGGTTGGTCGTTTTCTGAATTCATTCCTGTTTTGATGGGTAGTTGTTATAGCAGTAAAGAACCGCTATATTTAGCAAGATGTGATCGACGTGATCTCCATTGTAATCATCATATAAATACCTCTTTAGTTTTGAAGAGGAGAGGAGAAAAACGCTTTGTAAAGTTTTCTTCAGTTTAATAAAAAGTATCTATTTCAGCTGTTGGTGATCATTCTCGTTCTCTGGTAATGGTTGGTGACTGAGCAGCTTAGAAGATAAACCCTTGTTTGCTGGGAAGGGCCCCTCAACAATCAAAGGTTCCATTTGTGTATATTCAGCAATTTATTTTTATATTTGTAGCTAAGTCATTTCATTCCTCCATATATCTATTACGTTTTCCTCTAAGTCATTTCACTTCTGCAAGCAAGTAGTTCGTTTTCCTATAGGTGACACTTTGTTTTTTATAACATATAATTTCCTGTGTTTTTATGCAATTTATGCCTTCAGAATCCATACGGTCAGCCAACCGCCCCTCTGTTTAGATTGTCTTTCAAAACTCAGTTCGCACCTTTAATCATACTGTCTTTCAAAAATCAGTTCGCACCTTCACTCAGACTGATTTTCAGCATTCTGTTCGCACCTTAATCTAGACTGTCGTTCAACACTCCATTCACACTAAGACATAATTTTTATTCATTTCCAGAATTTTCAGTATTTTGTTTTTGCATAAATAGTTAGTTAAGGTAGAGGTTAATTTTCCAGCATTCCACCGTGTTATGTAGCTAGTTGGGATTTGAATCCACCTCCAACAATTCATATTTAGTTCTATATTAACACAGATTAATTATTTCAGTTCTATATTCTGCATGTTCTGTAACTGAGGAATATTTCCTGCTTGCCATTTTGCAATCAACTGAGGGAAGCTTTCAACATTATGATCTCTAGCTGCACAGTATGTACACTGTGCATGAGGGCACTCCCTCTGATAATTCCCAAATACTTCACAGGTGTAGCACTGGATTGATTCACAATCTCGTCCTCCTCCTCGACCTCTAAACCCTCCACGGAATCCTCCTTGCTGAAAACGCGGTTGGGCCATCTGTTGCTGCGATGGGTTTGGTTGCTGATGGACATAATGCGAGGCTTGAACATATTGTGGTTGATTATATTGTAGTCGTGGTGCCTAGTTATACTATGGTTGTACCACCATTTGCGGCAAAGGTGCAAACTACGGCTGCGATATAAACTGTTGTTACGGTTGCATAGGGACAAACTGCAACGGAGGTGGTGCTGGTGTATACGGAACTTGTGCTACTAGTTGTACTAGTTGTGGCTGTGCTTATGCTGTTCGGGGGTCCTCACTTTTCACAAATATACGTCCTTTGTTGGAGCAAATCATAAGCTCGGCAGTTTTTGTCATCATGTACGACTGACCGACAAAATGTACAATACAAATTTTCTGCCTTGGTAACCATCTTCTGCATGTAATCACAGTTCTCATGTCAATTCCCATAGACCTGGAATATGCGACACCATGGTACACCAACACAGCTCAACGGATTCAGGGCTCCCTACAGCAAATAATTCTGAAATGTCAGACAGGTGTCCTTGGTATGTCCGTCTACATGGCAACGGGTGCACCAAAGATCATCACGATATTCCTAGGACTTTTTTATATCTTGTAGTTGGAGCATCAAATTGGCCAACTGTTCTTGAATCTAGTTCATTTTGACCGCGGATTCTCCTACTGGTGATGCCTCCAATTTCATCGCGGTTTCCAGAGCCTCGCTCTGTGTCACAATATTTTGTTGCATTAGCAGCTGTCTGATATGCGGGACAAGCACAGTGATGAACAATTCCTTGTGCTAAACATCGCTCATCTGAAAAATGACCCGATACATCAATGTCTTAAACTGCTGCTCAAAGTCCCAAATCATCTCATTGGGAAACTGTTTGATCTCCTTCAATTCAGTAATATACTGAGCCTCATATTTTGGCTTCTTAAATTCTTCAAATAACCCTGTTTGGATCTCATCCAATGTCTTCACAATACCTCCCTGAGGGATCCATGTGAATCTCATGAACCATTCCAGTGCACAGCCCCTCAGAGTAGTGGCCAGCTGACTTTTCTTAACATCACCATCAATAGTTTGTCAGGCGGTCCAGATCGCCTCACATAAGAACCAGTACTGCTCTAGATCATCAGTGCCATTCCCATTGAATATCGGTAACTTCATTTCATTGCCTGCCATTCTGGGCCTTCTTCCTCCTGCTGGTGCTCTATTACTAGACTGTTGCTGACATGTCGGGCAATTTGACGCAGAGTGTGTATTTTTTCCTTATGGTGGAGTAGTGCACGGAGGTGTGAGAATGTTATTTCTGGGGTTTGATCCTATTGTTCTTCCGGGCGTAACCTGGGTCCGGTCGTCCTCGTCATCGTAAAAAGGTCGCTTTGTCCCATGTGGTTGTTCTTCATAGCATTGCACTTTGATCGCAGCAGGACCTTCTCTTGTCCTCTACCTCTTCTCTTGAAACCTTGCTCCTCCCCTTGTACAACCACTTGTTTCCTCAGCAACCTTCACATTCTCACCAGAACTCATGCCCATCTACCCCTTACCTTTTCATGCATCTCCCCCCTTCCGTCGTGGTGCCTACATCCTCTGCACACCAGAATTCCACTACTCTTGGTCCATATTCAGAATACCTTTTTCACATACTAGTTGCTTAATGGACAGCTGCAACGATAACAAGAATCTTCCTCGAGGTCCACTAAAGAACTCTCTTTCTGCTTCGCTAAATGACTTATTGGTGTCAACTGCAAACTCGGTGATGTATCCCTCTAAGATACTATCCAACCACACTTCAACTACCCGCAATTCCCTATTATTGGTTTCTTGTAACTCCTGGATCAACTCTGGGGTCCATTATGTCAGCTTTCCTCCTTGAAAGTTTGTCTTCTTCTTAGTGAAATTTTCCAACCATTCCTGCAAGAGGATAGGAAATTCACAAAAGAACCATTCGTGAGGACCTTCATGGATAAACCTATCCAGCCAGTGGCCCATCGACAACTTCGGATTTTTATTTTCAGCTTTAGAAAACTCCCAAAACTTTAGATCAAACCACCCTTCGATCTTCGATCAAGTCAGATGCCAAAATATATCCTCCTCTTAATAGCAACTAAGTCCTAGAAACGGAACCATTTGTTGGAAAAACCCACCAACAAAGCCTCATCGACATGGGTTCCTACTTCGTTGATGCCCAAGCAGTACAATCTCCCTGAGCACCAGCCCGAATAAGTTTTACCCTGCCCAACAACGTCTGTGAAGCAGACGAGGTCTCACCGGAGATGTTCAAGGGAGAGCTATCGGAACCGAGTTTCCAGTAGTGGGGATGGAGGATATGGCGATCTGATGAAAAGACAACATAACTGCTAGATCTAGAGCTTTGCAGTCGACTTTAAGCCATTTCCTCAACTTACAGAGTGTATTTAGAACGTATGCAGTCATTATAGCATCATACAATTGTCACACTATTTCTAATATCGCAGCATTGTTCATAAAACATATCAACTCATAGCAAAACAAACAATAGCAGACTTTAAATAGATCGCATCATTATAACAGAAAGAGACTAAATCAAAACAACATCATAACAAAACAGGTTGTAACATCATAACCAATTAGACCGCAGCAGTGATAGCAAACAAGATTTGTGCCATAATTGTCAAATACATATTAGTCTTGCGCAAAGGACCCATATTACACAATTCTTCTCCAAAACTGGAGACTGCATACATCAAGAAAACCCAGATAAATCATAGATACACAGGAAATTCTTCACAAAACCAGATCGCACTAGACCTTATGCCCCAATTATCCTCTGATGCGATTCTCCTATTTTTCCTTTTCTACTTGCAAAACTAGATCTATAAATAGGCTTGCGCCATTACATTGAGGGTCCACTTCTAACTAAATTATAACCGCTAATGACCTATTACAACAAAACTTGGTCAAATAAGATATAAAATATTCAAAGTGGTTATTCTTCTACCCATCGCACTAATCTATCCTTGCGTGGTACCGCGCGAGGTTGCACAGTTTTCGCGATTTTGCGCAACTCACTTACCAAAACCCCTGCCAATAGGCCCCCAACACAGTCTTGTCGCTCATCCCCGAGCCACGTCAATTTGATAGGGTATGTTCCAACCTCCGTGCCTTGAAATCTTCAAATTGCTGATATTTCTCAGCAGCACTCAGACAATTAGTCAAAGCCTGTTTCACTGGGTGCTCTTCTCTGACCTTGCTGTTGACTGTTTTTCAATGCTCTTGTATTTCTTGCAGTATGGTGACTACTTTAATAGCCAACTGTCCACCAATTTCCTGAAATTTATCAAGCTGAGCACGGTGCTTTCGTTGGCATTCCTGCGCATGGGCGGCTCTTTGCTATAAATACTTCAGTCCCTCGACCCGTGTGAGATGTACCATCAGTGGCATGGCCCTCAGTGATATCTTCAAGTTCGTCAGTTTACCTTCGGCTTCTTGCACTTGTGCAGTCATCTGATCAAGCTGCTCATCCTGGACAACGCTCTACCAAAACTGCATTGTCGCTTCCATAATGGTTTTGGCCTCTTGCTCCATGCTTTCAAACTAAGTTGTGATGTCTTCAATGGAGGATTTCATTTCCGCAACCTGCTCCAATGGCGTCGTAGGTTGTACAAGTGCATTGAGAATCAAGTTGGTATCCTAAAGCTAAACAATAGTTTGCCCCAATCATTTGGCCTTTCAACTGGGGTGATTTCGGTCATGTTCTCAAAAATGTGTAGGCAGGCTTCAGAAACAGCCTGCTCGACTTCGTCGCACCTGGAACACATCTGCACCTGTTCAATAATCAGGCGGTCTTGTACCTTTTTCAGTTCTATAATCTCTTCAGCAGCCTTTTCCCACATCTTAGCCTGTGTTTCCTTCAAGGCGTCAATTTCTCAAACTTTTTCTTCTGCCAGCTGCACCTAAACCTGATGTATCTCATCTGCCTGTTTCTGCAGCTTCTCTATGATGCTCTGTGACTGGACATAGCCCTCAGTCAATTCTTTCTATCGTTCCTCCAATTCTAGGCCAGAAACATGCTACAACTCCACTAACTCCATAGTGGACAACTTGTTCATGTCCAAATCCACGCTCTGGATCGGTCGCAGCAACTGGTGGACTTCGTCATTTCCCGCGTCGATCGTAGTCTAGGGAACTTGTACGTTCCTGGCCCAGGGATCAGTGCTAATTGATGGGATGTCCTGCATCATGGGTCGCATAGATGTCCACCTAGAAATAATGCCAAAAATTGAATCTAATCGATCCCTTGCCACACTGAATTCTTCATGATTTGACTCTCGGATCGCCTTTGTCGCATCCGCGAATGAGTCGGTGACCACTTTGATAAGCCGTTGTAGTTGATCCTCCATCCCCGACTTGGTACCACTACCCACTTCTTATTCCTGGGGCCATTTGGTGCGAGTCTCCTCCTACATGCACTATACTGCATCCTCAGGGTCCATTGATGACTCGTTGTCAGAGTCGTGAGTGCTCAGGTCCTTCTGGGCAGGCTCTTCTGGGGCATCCAGTAGCTGTTCTTTAGATAATTCCTCTTGACTCACCAGGTTTCGCCACTCCATTGACCACTCTTGGATGATGGAATCCAATTCTTCTTTCGTGACTTTGTATGGCAAAGGTAGCCACTGCTTGTCAAGGTCCCGTCGCGCCTTAATGTAGATAGAGTGGGGCCCGATGGAAAATCGAAGGACCCGCTGATACGTGGTCGCGGCGTAAGGAGAGACTCGGGGAACAGAAATAGCCATGACTTGCAATGCTTCCCAATAAACCCAAAAATGAATGGAACATTCCATCTTTTGGCTAGGCTCTTCAACCCACCATAAGTTTTGATACCTTGCACCTCATTACACCTTTGCCGCATCCACTTCCATCAGTTGATAGTCTTCCGGTTTCATCCAAGAAACTAACACAATAAGGATAAACAACCAATTATATGAAAATGACTACCCAACCTGAGCAGCAAGCATGTCTTCTAGTAAATGATTTAGCAAAAACAGAGACCAATTCATTTTCACCCCCTCAGCACACTTCTGGGTGCATGCAACAACACCCGAATTGCATTGGACTAGTCAGTTTCCCCGAACGACCTTTCTCGCCAGAATCCTTGCGTCGATGCGCACCACCTGTGAGTTAATTCTATCGATGCAATAAGCACAGCCATCACACTGTAAACCAAAGTTCTCCTTCAACTACTTGGCAAGCCTTTTGTCAGTATCTCTCCCATAGATATACTGCATTGGATCTTCCCCAACCTTCGGCAATCCTATGATGCTTGTGATCAAATCTACTATAACAGGGATTGGTGTAATCAACCAAAGTGTCCCTCCATGAAAACAAGCCAACAATTTCTTCACGCATGCATGGGCTTCATTTAATCTCCCAAAATGAGGCATATTGATGAGCCCCAACAATCCAGATTGATCTAACCCACTCACCTAAGGCTGAGGAATCCGCTGAATTGGGGCACCAGGCCCCATCGAGATTGACTCATAGGGCTCATCCCTGACATATTTGAGCAATAGTAGGTCATGGTCTTCAAATTTCAACCTGTTTAACCCAGGGATGATGTCGACCGAGCACTTCATCCCCTCCGGCAGCGGCGGCAATTTTGGTGGATACTTTTGATTCTTTGACGGCTGCCTCGGCTTGGCTCCTGGATGCATAGGAGTGACATATCCCAAAATTTAATGAACAGAGACACCCTGAGGTGCCACAAACTCAACAACTCCTGAGATCGATGACTTGGTCTGGGCAGTTCCTTCTCCTTACACTCTCGTCGATGTGCGAGTTTGCCTCTGCTGCCGCGGCGTGGGACTGGGCCTCTGAGCCTGCCGCTTCCACTTGGGAATGGATGATGAATCAACTGGCATGCTCATAATTTATTATTCAAATACCGTGGGCTGAATAGGGGACTCGTACTCACTTGAAATCTCAATGGCGTCGAGGTCGCTCAACATGCCTCACACCTCAACCCTTCAACTACACTCGATGGCTCTAACCTGCAACACTACAACTCACTCAATAGCTCACACCACACTGCACAATCCCTTCTCTGCTTCACACTCTTCTTGCTTAACTGAACAATGCCATCCTTACGCATCCCGGCCACTTTTAATAGCCACCTCCAGCTCAAAACTTATTAATTCCAAATCTATTATCACCATGATTACTAAATCGAGTATTAATGACGCCAAATCCATCAGCGATCTTACTCCTCTAACAGTCAGATCACTCATTAATGCGAGTCGCTTCAATAAGCATCACCATCCAACTGTTTTAACTACATGCATTTATTACTTGATTTGACCAACCCACAACCTTGCAACGGTCACAAGTGGTTGACCAGCCATTGCTTAAAAACTTTAACCTTGCGCAGCCTCTCCCCTGGGGCTCGCCTTGTTGTTCTGAACTAAAATATTCTTTTTTTTTAAGCGCCTCAAGTAGTACGCATCATCGGCCCCGACCTATAGGGATTTAAGAGACTCCCATTTACAAGCGTCGATAAGACTACACCATCTAATTGATGTAATTGAACTACACAGCCAGAAGTAATGGAATGAACAAGATACAGACCTAACTAGTGCATTTGAAACTTACCTGGATGCTTGATGAACTTACTGTCATATAACAGCACAAATATCCTACCACAAACTATTTTTTCTTAATTTGGAAATCATGCCACTCCTTCTATCGATCCTTCGCAACATGTTGGTGGAATCCAGCAATAAAACAGTCTTCTTCAAGATGGATCAACTGCGCAATTTGTTCTTCCAACGCTTATGCATCATCCATGCCCATCGCTGCAGCAATGCGTCGACTGGGAACAATATACTCAATAGGAATGACTGCCTCTTGCCCATAGACCAGCTTAAATGGTGTCTGACCGGTTAGTCGTTTACAAGTAGTGTGTTAGGGACATAGCACCACTGGAATTTTTAGGTCCAAGTCATCGCGGTTAGTGTTACATACCTTAGTCAACGTTGTTTCTAATATTTTGTTGAATGTTTCGACGGTCCCATTCGCCTGTGGATGGTATGGTGTACTCCTCTTATGTTGCACCTGAAACTCCTCAATTAGCGCTTTCACAGTCTGGTTGACGAAGTGACTGCCCTGGCCACTCATTAATATCCTAGGACACCCAAACCGTGTCACAATGTTTTCAAAGATGAACCTCGTTGCCTTCGCAGCAGTACAATCCACAACTAGTGTAGCTTCCGCCCACATAGTGAGATAGTCAATTGCAGTAATGATGTATCGTGCACCAGTATGCTTCACTAGTGGATTAATAGGACCTACAAAAGCCACAACCCATTTATCAAATGGTTGCAGAGTCACTTGTGGTACTAGCAGCATCTCATCCCTCCATGATGGTTTAGTGACATGCTGGCAGACATCGCAGCTCCTCACATAGTCTGCGGCATCGTTATACAACATAGGCCACCATAGTCCAATGCATAACACCTTCCGTACAGTAACCCGACCTCCATAGTGGCCCCCGCAATTCCTACATGTGCTTCTTCGAGAATGGGACCCTGTTTGTGCAGTAAAATACATTGTCGCAAGATTTCATCCGGTCCAAGCTTATATAACTATTATACCAAAATCCTATCACCATCATGTGATAAGACATTTGACATACCTACTTTCCCTGAATCCCAGCTTCTGGAGTGGAAAATAAATGGTTTTTCATCAATATGTCATACAAATTCCCAGCACTGCGCATGCCCCTTTATCCAGGAGCGGTACCCCTTCCCACACCACCTTTCATCCGTTGTCCACAAGCGGTGCCACCACCCATTGCCGTTGGTCCATAGGCAGTTATTACCAGAACTGCTCTGTCATAGAAGGAGAAGCATGGTACCCTAGGTAAAAAGGGAAAAAGAGAAGTTTCTCGAGGCTTCTAGATGATAAGCCTCGTGTACTTC
>LPNX010890306.1:4751-65448 GCA_001517045.1 Pseudotsuga menziesii | reverse complement strand
TTCTTCATATTTCTAATGCAAGTTGATTTCTGTCCCACATATGATGTTGTTGTTGTGATTTCGCATATATATGTTGCTAGATTCCTTAGTCACTAGCATGGATTAGTAGATCATATTCTGGTTGCTTTGATTCGTTTCATGTTGAGATTTTTTGCAGGTACATAGGTGAACTGTCAAAGCCTTGTATTCCAGATATCTACAGCGTCTAGGGAAAGTCTTCAACCTCTGTCCTCTATAAGTTTTGGATCTGAACCATTCAGACCAGTGGAACACCTTGCTATCCGCAGAAGGTGAAATATTCCAGCTAACAAATCTGGTGACTCATATGTTTTATGAACCTGAGAGAGGAGGGGTTCATTCCCAAAAATGGGTATCTCAATGTTTAATTTAGCGAGTCCATTGAAAGCAAACTCGGTATCGTTCATGTTTAGAGAGTCTGAACGAATATGGAAGAAAACTCCATGGGGGTCCTTTTTCGTATGATTTAGTCTCTAAGGCCCAAAAAAGTGTAAAATCATACCTTAGAGAACTCTTCCAGTCATGATTGGCTGGAGTGTTCCTTTCTTGTAAACAGTCCTATTTGAACCAAGAAATATATAACCTACTGTCAGACGGACAACTCTTCAAATACTTTAATGAGCCTGAAAAGAGTTTAAAGAGAACTCCATTAACCTTTTTCATGTTTGAATCCAAAGCACGAAAAAGTAATAAACTAAGCTCAAACCACTTTTCATGTTTTAACCAGAGCACGAAAAATGAAAAGTAAGCTCAAAGATTGGTTTCATTTTTACGCAAGCTTGAAACCAATGGGTAAACTATGCTTGAAAAATCCCATTAACATGATATACAGAGGTTGGAATCTTGCCCCCAACATGATTGCTAGCAAAGACTACCCCTAGAATGGTTGCTAGTGGCTCGACATGCCCCCAAGCTTCATTTCATCTCACGATTCTTCTTCCATACCCAACCTAAAACCTGGTTACTAATGTGAAAATGTTCACCAGGGGGGTAGGAAGAACGAGAATTGGGTAGGTGAAGGTTCAAGTTCTAACACTAAAGTGAAGACTCGAATCAAGGGAAGGGGATCTATTTGTAAATAATGGCAGT
Organism: Pseudotsuga menziesii; assembly: GCA_001517045.1. Lineage (NCBI taxonomy): Eukaryota > Viridiplantae > Streptophyta > Pinopsida > Pinales > Pinaceae > Pseudotsuga > Pseudotsuga menziesii. The sequence continues at coordinate 64,341 of LPNX010890306.1, read as the reverse complement.
TGTTTGTCATTACCTTTGAACATGGCACTTGTCTGCACAATCATGTCAGTCAATTGGGTATTCAGCTGATCTCCGTGACGATCCACTTTCATGAGTCATGCCAATCCTTTGAGTCTTTGAAAAGAATGCATTGTCCATTGTCGCATAATGTGTCTGTCCCATCTAAACATGCTTCCAATTCATTTTGTCATGCCGCCCGATGTTCAAAGGGGATATGAAGAAGTTTTACCTCTGCAGTCTAAACATTCTTTGTGTCAGTATCTTTGATTTAGTCATATGGTTACTACATTCACATCATTCCAGAACTATGTTCCGAGTTTCATGTCGTCAATGTGGGACTCATCACGGCCCTCCTTCGACGAGACTATTCCTGTCGACATCAGCTCATCATAGAGAAATAGTCTTAGAAACAATATTTAGTACCTTGAGATCTATATGCCTTAATGAAAGATTCTCTCGCTCTCGCCATAGGTTCACATCATTGACCTTTGATCGATAGAATCTACTGGGTGTTCAACATCAGGACATCTATTCGCACTTAGTAGATTGTACTAGGTTACCTTGGGAATCATTGACATTAATGGTGATATCCATCGCACTTGTTAACGGTTCACATCATTGGCCAGTAATCAAGTGGTTTCTACCATGTTCGACTTCAGATCATTGTAATCACATGGATAGAATTGTACTTAGTGGAAGACGAGACAAAGACCCTAGGCATTTGTTTAAAAGCACTCATTGATTTTTCCCCAGGTTGTGATGGAGTTTTATATATCTAGCATGGATCCACATTTGTATGGTCATGGCTATGCTCAAATTTGCATCTATATGACATAGATCTATGTTGTATGTCTGGTAGCTATGTCTAAGTTTGAGTCCTCTATCACATGGATCTACGCTGTATTCTAGTAGCCATGCTTGTTTATTCCACTCATGGATCTGCCTTGTATTGGTCTGCAGCTATGAGTTTGGTTACTTGTGTCTATGAGTCAACATACTGATGTACTACAGATTCCTACTTGACTGCATACTCCGATCGAGCCGAAATTTTCATCTCCTGGCGAAAACTTGTTCTCAAAGCTCTCGTTTATCGTATCACTCTAAGACTCATGCTTTGGGGGGCATCCTGTTATACCAAATTCCTGTCACCATCATGTGATAAGACATTTGACATACCTACTTGCCCTGAATCCCAGCTTCTGCAGTGGAAACTAAATGGTTTTTCATCAATTTGTCATACAAATTCCCAACACCGCGCATGCCCCTTTATCCAGGAGCAGTACCCCTGCTCGCACCGCCTTTCATCGGTTGTCTACAAGCAGTGCCACCACCCATTGCCCTTGGTCCATAGGCGGTTATTACCAGAACCGCTCTGTCATAGAAGGAGAAGCGTGGTACCATGGGTAAAAAGGGAAAGAGAAGTTTCTCGAGGCTTCTAGATGATAAGCCTCATGTACTGCCTTATCCCTACTATTGTGGGTTGGTTGAGCTCGAGATCCCTCATCCTAGGATCTTAGAGGCTACCTCACCCACTAATTTCTCAACCATCTCTATCCATTAAAGCCCTATAAATATGAGCTCATAGCCATGGTTGAGGAGAGAACATTGAAGGTATTGTTATGTTGTTGGATTGATTCTTGGCCCAAGATCATTTGGAGAGAGCATACGGAGCTAGAGTCGGAGCTTTTGGGGATGAAGAGCTGGTTTCATGGAGATGCATGTCAACATTAAGGCTTGGTTGTAAACTTCTTCATATTTCTAATGCAAGTTGATTTCTATCCCACATATGATGTTGTTGTTGTGATTCCGCATATATATGTTGCTATATTCCTTAGTCACTAGCATGGATTAGTAGATCATATTCTGGTTGCTTTGATTTGTTTCGTGTTGAGATTTTTTGCAGGTACACAGGTGAACTGTCAAAGCCTTGTATTCTAGATATCTACAGCATCTAGGGAAAGTCTTCAACCTCTATCCTCTATTTGTTCTGGATCTGAACCATTCAGACCAGTGAAACACCTTGCTGTCCGCAGGAGGTGAAATATTCTAGCTAACAATAACTGTCCAACAATTAATTGAAAATCAGAAGCCTTTACTACCAGCTGCTTCTTTTGTCCAGTCGACATGTCCTCTGAGGCAACACCAGTGGCCAAAAACTGAATAATTGGTGCATAGTGATCACCTGCGATGTCAATACGGAATAGCTGCGCATCTAGCAATTCATCATCAATATTGGTCGGTTCTTCACCATTCTCGATGTGAGATAGATGATTGGGGCCAGTGTTCAATCACCCTGGCTTCACAACTATTTCAAAATCAAGCTCCTGGAAGAGTAACAGCTTGTTGCAACTGCAACTATTTCCCCATAAATTTTTTAATTTTAGGGCCCCCCTTTTTATTTTATTTTTTTCAAACTGGCCTAGGAGTATTTTATTAGTGCCAAAGTTGCCCTGAGTTCAGAAAACTCTCTTTAAAAACTTGTTTTTTTTTACTTTTCTGTATCATATGATTAATCAACTATTCTTCCGATATCGGAAGCGTAGTGGACTATCCTTTCAACGTTGCGGAAGTAGAGTCATCTAGCTTGCCGAGTGGTCTATCGAAAGCCTTTGGAAACCTTCACCGATGCATCGGAGTTAATTTGCTTTACCTCTCGGACTTTGTTTGACGAAGTTCGGGCTCCTTAGTGCTAGAGTTATCTGATGAACTAGGTATTCTTTCACCTTAGTGTTTTCGATATCCGATTAAATTTTTCCGCCTGTCGCGTTAGTTGACCGAAAAAGGTGGGAGTTGTAGTGTTTATCCCACCCGACGTTGCGAAAGGCTAGTATTAAAGTGATCCGAAAGCTTTACTTTTTCTTTACCGATTCCAAAGAGTTTAACTTTTTCAGTAACCAATACTCGTTTCCCAAAGCAATCATCGGGGTAGTAGAGCAGTCTAACACCGACGTTGTGTAGGGCCATCAGTAATTGGTCCCGAGAATAGTTGATAGTGTTTTCGATGTCTGATATTTCTTTAACAATATAGTGTCGGGTTTGTAGTTGTTTTTTATCCCACTATTGCAGATATCCTCTAGACTATTTTTTCCGATGGTTTTAATGTTTGCCCACCGATAGCTTCCCGCTCGGTCAAAGGTTATATATGTGTGTTATATCATGCCTTGTGATTTTCCTGTTTGCACTGTCGAAAACGTCCGACAAAGGTGTGTGCACAGTTGTCAATACCTGTTTTGTCCTCCTCTGTACCTATGGAAAGATTTTCCCATCCGGGTCGTCCATGTCGCCATTTCCAGGTAGGTTACCCATGATTTTGTCTTTTGGGTGGTGTTTTGTTTAACTGAATGAACCGTTAGTGGGTGGAGGTTAGGTTTTCCGCATAGAGGTTAGGGTTTTTGCTTTCTTACGGTTTTTACTATGAATATTTTACCTCATAAAGGGCATAGCCCATTGCTTAAGTTTTCATTTCGTGGGAGGTTGATTCTGTCTGCCGTCAAGCATTATGTATGCGCCTACATCTCTTGCACGAGGTTGTAGGGCATGGTGCAAACAGGAATTTCTCTGTCTGCACCACCCTATTCTTTGAAATTTTATGGTCAGTTGGAGGTTAAGAAGCCATATTCCCTACTGCCATAGTTTACCATGGGATTCAGGAGGGCATTCAGTCGAATAGGGTTGTTTAAGAGAGGACTTTGCACGTTGGTCTAAGAATTACAGTGAAACTGATTAATTTTGAGATTTTGTTGAGATTTAGCGATGGAATAAACTTGATGAGAATCAAAATACCTGTATGAGATGAAGAATATTTTCAGTCAATTATGGTTTCTGAGAGAGTGAATCTTGGGCAGGTTTAGGAGGAAGCATTCTATCAGGTTTTCTGTTTTTAAATCACTCATTTGAAAGATTGTGTTTAACCTAATTTACCAGCATGCATGTCGAAGAGGTGAATAGATCTGTATATTTTCTTGTTTATTACTATATCAATTGCTAGAGCTAGTTAGACTAAAACATGTTGCATGACTGTTACAGGTCGATTGTCGTTACAGCACCATGCCAAAGAGACAGAAGAAGAAAGCCCAGGTGGCTGAAGAGGAGCTTGAGGTAGAAGTAATAAACAGGTTAGAAATCATCTATGAGGACACGAAAGCCACTACAAGAGTAGAACCAGATTACAAATGGGGAGCAATTTTTAGAATGTTCCTGATGCTGGGTTTGAAAAAATGACAATTTATGCTAACATTGAAAGGTCATCTTTAATGAAAGTGGCTACTAGGCTTGAATTTTTTCTGTGCTTAGAAGTAATAGGTTGGATTCTTCCCAAGGAAGATGTGATGAGAATTATCTTAGAAAATACTGCAAAGCAAGGCTATGCTGCATACAACCCTGCCTATGTGTCTATTGCATACCATCTACCCACACCACAGGCCTATCTAATGGAAAGTTGGTTAAAGGAGGTAGGTCTGGACCTAGTAGAGATGGTAAAGAGGATGATGATCCCAGGGAAGAATTTTAGAACCAGACCTTTGGGAGAATATGATACCTCAACTCTTTGTGCTCCTTACAGATTTATTGCTTTGATGCTTAACAGGAATTTTGGTAGAGCAAATGGAAAAAGTTTCAATATTGGTTGGATACCAGTCATCTTTTTTGTTGCTACACAAGGAACTATTTTCAACTAGGCCAGTATAGTGTCAAACAGTCTTTCAGCATGTGTAAGTGCAGCCTTGGGAGGAGTATCCAAGAAGAAATCTGAATTCTACATGAGTTCTATTTTAATTGATTTCATATTGTGCACTCAGCCTTTCCCTGCTTTAAAGTACAATTGGAAGAAGGACAGAACCCCAGTATACACAGCTTATAAATTGTTTTGGGCTCATAAGTATTATAGTTACTATAGGGAGATTTGTGGGCATTTCATTATGCCCCTATATACTTTGATTTTCCTACCAGAATGTAATTGCATGTCCGAGGAAGCATTTAAGGTCAAATAAGAATTTGGGAGTTATTATCTGATAGAGGATGGATTGTATGTGAGGATGTATGGTGGTTCGAGAGCTCCTTTTCTGCTCCCAAAATATGCTACAGATTATGTACTCCACAACGAGGCTGTCAACCAGTTGTACATTGATGGAGTAGAATTTTTTTTGTTTGAACATAAAAACGCAGTGTACCCTGCAGTACCCTTCTTCATTGGAAGCTATAAGTTTTCAAGGTTAAAGGATGTAGCAGAGTTTGTTAAAGAATTAGAATATTTTCAATTTGGTGAAATAAACTTTCACAGAAATGACTCTAAAAATAAGGTAGTTGATTATTGTAAAGAAGCAGGAGTTCATTTTGAGTACACTAACTTCTAGGACAAGGATGAGGAAACCTTCCACAATGCCAAAAACATAACAGCCCTTAAGAAAAGGTTCAAAAAAAAGATAACAAATGTGGGTGGAAAGGGCAAGGCTACAGAGAAAGCTAAGAAGCTAGAAGAGGAAGAGGCCAAGAAAAGAGAGGAAGATGCTATCAGATTGGTACAAGAAGCAGAGAATTGGTTGAGGATTGAAGAAGAAGAAAAGAAACGAGCCGCTGAAGAAGCAGCTAAGAAGGAAGAAGAAGTTGAGATAAAGAAGAAATAGACAAAAAGTGAGGGCTTCAGGTTAACAGAACCCCAAAAGGAAAAGCAGCCCACAAAGCAAGCTGATGTACAAGAAGGACAAGATCCTACAGATTAAGAACAAGGACAGTCCGATCTTGATCCCTTGGAGCCTATTGTTCCTTCTGGAAGTATGTTAGGAGAAGGTTCAAGTTCTTAATTTGATTTGATTCCTTTAATGATTTCTTTAATACTATATTCTATGACAAAGAAAAGAAGAGAATTGTTAAGAGAACCGAGAAAAAGGTAGATCCTGGAGGAAATCCAAGGAAGATGGTGACGGACAAGACAGTAGTACATGAAACTCATAAGGATTCACGGTTAATACCAAGAGCTGGGGTAGCTTTAACCTTAGCAAATGAAGACAACATGGACATGATCATGACTGATCTGGAGTAGTCATAGAAGAATGTAGCTCAGCTGAAGGAAAACTTGAAGAAAGAAAGGGATGAAAGCCAGAATCTAAAGAGAAAATATGAAGACATGATAGGTGAATTCAAGGTTTCAAGGATAGAATGCCAAACTCTGCAAGCAGATAAAGATGCTTTAGCAATATCTGTAGAAAATACAGAGAAGAATTCTCAAGTTACCTTGGTAGAGTTACAAAAGCTATAGTTGGAGCATCAAAGTTTAAAGAATGAGAAATATAATCTTCAGCTATCGTTTGGAAAATTAAATGAGGAAAAGAACAAGTTGGAAAGCAAGGTTACTGAGCTGGGAATAGAGAAGGCTACTACATAAGATAAGGAGAAGCAATATCAGATGTAGATAGCAGCTTTAGAAGAACAGAAGAATTCATTGACAGCATCACTAAAGAGTGCTATGGAGCAGAAAGCTAACATCCGACACTTAACGGAGCATGCTCTGATGCTTAGGAAAAATATCCATCAGATACAACTACAGATAGAAGATGAAAGATGTAAAGTTCAGCAGATAGACACCAGACTGGAAGAGATTGTAATTACCACTTCATATTTTCTGGATAGGACTCAGGATATGTTGGAAATTCTAAAGGGAAGAATGGTTTGGGTAGAAACCAAAAAAGAATCTCCCACATACCTATCCGTCAAAGATCAGCAAACATTGAAGCAAGAATATGAGTTAATGGAATTTGCCAGTAATATCGCAGAAGAATTTAAAAAAATAGTGAAGAAGACAAAGACTGCTTGTGTTGAATTCTGCAGGAGAGTGATCTTCACATATAATCAGTGTCAAACTTCTGCTGAGAAAAGATTGGAGGTGCTACCTGAACATGAACTATTTTTAAATCATTTACATGGTAGATACAACGAGGTTGAACAAGCAATCCAACAGGTCAAGGATTTGGATGAATGGATATTAAAAAATGAAGTAGCACATGTAGTCTTGAACATACACTTATTGAAGGACCAGATGCACCTGATTCCTGCTAGAATAAAGGGTGTGAAGACCCAAGCTTCCAAGTATGAGATTAACATTCGATTCCTTGTGCCTTCTAGGTTTTAAAGCATAGCAGTAGATGCTAATGCATGGAAAAAGATCACAAACGAGCAAGTTGGGCCTTCCTAGTGAAATGTTTTGGGAATATTGATTAATGATGTAAGATATTATATTAATTTTTGTGCACAATCTATAGGACAAATTTTTGTAAAGGAAAGGTTGGGGAAGCTCAAGAGGCAATGAGGGGCAGCCCAAGAGTTTTTTGCTTTTTCTATAAGTATAGGAGAGTTTTAGATAATACAGGACCTTTTTTCAGACTATCTTGAGGAAGTTTATTGTAAGAACTAATTCATCTTATAATAAAGAGTTATATGTTTTCGGTTGAAGAAAGTTTTGTGGAGTTTCAAATGTTTGCCATGGGCTGGTTGGATATGAACTATTTCTTTTTCAGCTTGTTTCTATGAACTATGAGATCATTCTAACCTATTGAATTCTTTCATGTTATGAATGTACTCTTGTTTATTTTTGTGAAACTTCCACATTTGTGATTGAGTAATGAATGTTTTAATTAACAATAAGCTATCTTGTTGTTCATCTTTCTATTGATATTCATGTGTTCAGGAATGTTAACAGCTATCTGTGATTTTCTTTATGCATGCAATACAATACATTACTCACCATTGATTACAGTTTTTGTCCCTAGGGATAGGTTAGTGAGTCTTTATTAGTTTCTCTTTGTTTTGTGATTAAGAAGCAAGAGAGGTAAGACGAGAGGTAAGATCCTGCACATCACGTTGTGACCCTCCTCGTTATCTCTATCGCATGCATTTAGTTATGCATTTGCACATCATACTTAAATATTAAAAAACTAAAAAAAATATACACGGTGGACCGAGCCGTAACTGGTAAAACACTTTAATCATTACTCGACATACGGTAATCGGACCGTAAACCGGATGGATTCCCCATACCAAACAATAACGATCTAATTGGGAACGTTTATTGGGGAGAATCCCTACAGTTGTTACCTGTGATTTTCCAGGCCCCAAAAGTTTTGGCGCTAGAAGGAGGGCCACCAGTGCATGGCTGGCCGAGGAAGCCCGCTTTCTTGAAATTACTCCACCGGTGACAGTTCTGAAAATAGTTTGCTTCACAAACTCACTCCTAAATAAAAAGAAACAGGGTATCTTTACCTCGTTGATAACGAAGTGGTTGATGATTTAAGGAGAATTACCAGGGCATATGCAAAAAATATTAGAGGATTACCTATCATCTCTGTACTACCTAGAAGAGAGTATCAAAATAAAGATTGCCCTCAATTGGAAGACTCAATGTTAGTAGAAGATCTTGAAGAATTGGTAGAAACAACCTTACAAGAAGTTGACCAACCTTTGGATCAATTGGGACCAGATTCCCCTCACTGTTCAGCTTTTCAGACTCATGTTCAATCCATACCACATACTCCACTCAGATTCATGGCAAATGTGAATGCAAATCAGCCACCTCCACAACCTACATGGAGAGCTAGATCTCCTTTAAATATGACACCTCCCTTGCATGATTTGCCTCATACTTTTGACAAGATGTTACCCGAGTTTGAACCAAGTGAAGGAATTCTTGTAGATGATCATTTGCAGACTTTCTACTTGGATTTAGAGGGGCTACAAGATGGAGAGCATGAAGATGTGGTCTGTAGATTGTTTCCTCACACCCTGAAAGGAAAATCATCCTCATGGTATTTTTCCCTACCTGCAAATTCAATCACAAATTGGAATACTTTTGAGAGATTGTTTAGAAGAAAATATGTAGTCCAGAAAACTCATGTAGCTTTAATGAAAGGGTTAATTGCTCTAAAGAAGGAAAAGAAGGAAAAAGTGCATAACTTCACTCAAAGGTTTGTTGCTTACCTAAACAATTTCGGTGCAGTTGACAAACCATATGAACATGCCCTGATTGAATACTATACCTCATTTCTCAGGCCTGATCTAGCCATGTTTTCCAAGAGATCGGTTAGACCCACATTAGTATAAACCTATGAAGAAGTTGAGAAGGTAGAGGCAGAGGTGGAGAGTATATAATATTACCCTGTGCAATCAGAAGAGAAGACTTTTGGAAACAAGAAACCTTAATTGCTGACTAAGACTAAGGATGAGAGATCACATGATTTCGACGGGATGGTGCTCCACACAGTCCTTCTGCAATGAATTTAACCGATGTAGGCATGGACAATTTTTGTACCTTTCATCAGCAACCTCATTCTGAGAAGCTTTTCCCACAATGGATTAATTCTATGACATTAGTAATGAATCAATTATTGGACTCCAAATTGACAGAAACTGGTGAGGAGAAAGAAAAAGATCATGAACCTACAGGAACATAGGAGGAAGATACCTTAGTTTTATGGGACTGTGTTTATATGTTTAATATGGAAGACGAAGACTTTTTGATGCAAGAAGAAACACCAGAGACAAATGTAACAACCAGAAGTCAAAATTCATTAAAAGAAGATAACTCAATGCTTCCAAAGATTAAGAAACTTCAGGAAAACATGAAAAAGATAAAAAAACAACACTTCAACTGTTAACATACCTGAGTTTGTCATTTCAAGTCAAGATCCTAAGAAAGTTAACACACCTGTAAAGCCTTCTGAAACTAAAACTGACAATGTCAAGAAGAATCTCAAAGAACATGAGATGGGATATGATGTTGTGGAAGACATTAAAAAGGCTAAAGAAAATATCTCATTGTTTGAAATGTGCAATTTACCTTAGCAAAAGGAGAAGCTTTTAAAATCACTTGAGACACCAGAGGAGGAGCCTCCCAGTGACAACCAACTTGAGGAAGAGATTGGTGAGGCAAGTTTAGGAGGAAAATCTAGGTATAAAACTCCAGTATTTCTCCTAACCTTTGAAATTTTCAACTATAATGTGCATAACTGTTTAGTGGACTCAGGAGCATCAGTCAATGTTATGCCACTTTCAGTCTACAAGCAAATCAATGGTCAACCTAAACGAACCACTGGACAAGTTCTTCAATTAGACAGAACAGCAGTAAAAGTAATAGGATAAATGGAGGATGTTCTTATTCGTTTATCCGCAGATGAGAGGGTATGTCAGTACATCGACATTGTAGTAGCAGACATACCAGATGCTTATGTTTTGATTTTGATCCGAGACTGGTCAGCAAGGTTAGAAGTATATTTTGCATCGGATTGGTCACATTTGTGGTTTCCTCTTAAAGGATGTCAAAATCAGATAAAAGTGTTAAGAGAGCCTCAAATGAAATATAATGTGACTCAGTTAGAAGGAAAAAATGAACCAGTAAACTATGTGTTGGGAAACTATTTCACTGAACTGGAACCGGGAAATTACCAAGCTGAAGAAGCTAGCAGTATACCTGATATCCATCCTGATCTCTTTCGATTTTCATGGGATGATGAGATCAACTGTAACACAGTAGATTTAGTTTCAGATGTAGTTCGCAATTCAGTTTCAGTAGAAGTAGAAAGTTTTTGGATTCTTTATTTCGATGGTTCTAAAACATTGGAGGGATCAGGGGATGGCTGTGTCCTGATTGATCCAGAAAAAAATAAACATTTTCTTTCATGTAGGTTATAATTTGAATGCACAAATAACACAGCCGAATACGAAGCGCTAGTTCAGGGACTTAAAAAAGCAATAGAATTGAAAGTATATGGAGATTCTAAAATCATTGTTAAGCAAATTTGGAACAAAATACAATACATTTCACCACATTTGAAATCTTACCAAAATGAGGTTTGGGATTTTCTGATAAATTTTCATGCATTCAATATTGTGTCAATTCCTGGATTAAAGAATGCAACAACTGATTTACTAGCTACCTCAGCTACAATATTAGTACCTTCAAATAATAGATGCTCTATTGAATTACTTTTCAGGCCTTCTGTTCCAAATAACATCACAAATCTAAGGGTTTTTTACAATGATCAGCAAATCTTGGAGTGATTGACGAATGATGATACTTTCAAAGGAGCAATAATAGATGATGAAGAACATCAAGCGGAATTAAATTTCAGGAACTTTATTCCAAAAGGAGTTAGGACCTTGGAACAAATGTTTGATTTAGATAACAAGTTCAGAAAGCCAGCAAAGGTCAAGACTCATAACTCGTCTTTACAATTTGAGCTGATAAATTTAGGGACTGAAGCTAAACCCAAATATGTAAATTTGGGGAAGTGTTGTTCTCCAGGCGAAAGGAGTAAGTTCATTAGTTTATTCAAGCAGTAGGTCACCCGTGATTTTGTCTTTTGGGTGGTGTTTTTTTTTTCCTAATTGAACCATTAGTGGGTGGAGGTTAGGTTTTTAGCATAGAGCTTAGGGTTTTTTCCTTCTTACGGTTTTTCTTGTGAATATTTTACCTCATTAAGGGCATAGCCCATTGCTTAAGTTTTCATTTCATGGGAGGTTGAGTCTGTCTGCCATCAAGTGTTATGTATGCGCCTGCGTCTCTTGCACGAGGTTTTAGGGAATGGTGCAGATAGACGTTTCTCTGTCTACACCACCCTATTCTTGGAAATTTTATGGTCGACCGGAGGTTAAGAAGCCATATTCCCTACAGCCACAATTTCCTGTGGGATTCAGGAGGGCATTCAGTCGACTAGGGTTGTTTGAGAGAGGAGTTTGTGCATTGGTTTCAGAAGTATGGTGAAACTGAGTAATTTTAAGAGTTTGTTGAGATTTAGCGGTGGAATAAGCTTGATGAGAATCAAAATACCTATATGAGATGAAGAAGATTTTCAGTCAATTAGGGTTTCTAAGAGAGTGAAGCTTCGGCAGGTTTAGGAGGCTGCATTCTATCGGGTTTTCTGTTTTTAAATCACTCATTTGAAATACTGTTTTTAACCTAATTTACCAGCATGCATGTCGAAGAGGTGAATATATCTATATATTTTCTTGTTTATTACTATATCAATTGCTAGAGTTAGTTAGACTAAAACATGTTGCATGACTGTTACAGGTCAATTTCAATTATAGCAACATGCCAAAGAGACAGAAGAAGAAAGCCCAAGTGGATGAAGAGGAGCATGAGGTAGAAGTAATAACCAGGTTAGAAATCATCTATGAGGACACTAAAGCCACTATTGGAGTATAACCAGATTACAAATGGGGAGAAATTTTTAGAATGATCTCAAGCCAGAATGTCCCTGATGCTGGGTTTGAAGAAATGACAATTTATGCTAACATTGAAAGGTCAACTTTGATGAAAGTGGCTACTAGGCATGAATTGTTTTCATGCTCAAAAGCAATAGGTTGGATTCTGCCCTGGGCAAATGTGACAAGAATGATCTTAGCAAATACTGCAAAGCAAGGCTATGCTGCATACAGCCCTGCCTATGTGTCTATGGCATACCATCTACCCATACCACAGCCCTATCTAATGGAAATTTGGTTAAAGGAGGTAGGTATGGACCTGGTAGAGATGGTAAAGAGGATGATGATCCCAGGGAAGAATTTCAGAACTAGACCTTTGGGAGAATATGATACCTCAACTCTCCATGCTCCTTACATATTTATTGCTTTTATGCTTAACAGGATTTTTGGTAGAGAAAATGGAAAAAATTTCAAGATTGGTTGGATACCGGTCATCTTTTTTGTTGCTACATAAGGAACTATTTTCAACTGGGCCAGTATAGTGTCAAAGAGTCTTTCAGCATGTGTAAGTGCAGCCTTGGGAGGAGTATCCTAGAAGAAATCTGAATTCTACATGATTTATATTTTAATTGATTGCATATTGTGCACTCATCCTTTCCCTACTTTAAAGTGCAATTGGGAGAAGTACAAAACCCTAGTATACACAGCTTATAAATTGTTTTGGGCTCATAAGTATTACAGTTACTATAGGGATATTTGTGAGCATTTCATTATGCCCCTATATACTCTGATTTTCCTAGCAGAATGTAATTGCATGTCCAAGGAAGCATTTAAGGTCATACAAGAATTTGGGAGTTATTATCTGACAAAGGATGGACTGTATGTGAGGATGTATGGTGGTTCGGGACCTCCTTCTCTACTCCCAAAATATGCTACAGATTATGTACTCCATAAGGAGGCCGTCAGATAGTTGTACATTGATGGAGTAGGAAATTTTTTGTTTGAACATAAAAAGTTAGTGTACCCTGCAGTACCCTTGTTCATTGGAAGCTATAAGTGTTCAAGGGTAAAGAATGCAGCAGAGTTTGTTAAAGAATTAGAATATTTTCACTTTGGTCAAAAAAACTTTCACAGAAATGACTCTGAAAATAAGGTAGCTGATTATTGTAAAGAAGCAGGAGTTCATTTTGAATACACTGAATTCTTGGACAGGGATGAGGAAACCTTCCACAATGCCAAAAACATAACATCCCTTAATAAAAGGTTCAAACAAATTATAACCACTGTGGGTGGAAAGGGAAAGGATGCAGAGAAATCTAAGAAGATGGAAGAGGAAGAGGCCAAGAAAAGAGAGGAACATGCTATCAGATTGGTACAAGAAGCAGAGAATTGGTTGAGGATTGAAGAAGAAGAAAAGAAATGAGCCACTGAAGAAGCATCTAAGAAGGAAGAAGAAGAAAAGAAGAAGTTGAGATAAAGAAGAAACAGGCAGAAAGTGAGGGCTTCAGGTTAACAGAACCCCAGAAGGAAAAGCAGCCCACAGAGCAAGTTGATGTACAAGAAGGACAAGATCCTACAGGTCAAGAACAAGGATAGTCTGATCTTGATCCCTTAGAGCCTGTTGTTCCTTCTAGCAGTATGTTAAGAGAAGGTTCAACTGAATTTGATTTGATTCCTTTCATGCCCACCGAAGGGGAGGAAATACCTAATTTTAATACTATATTCTATGACAAAGAAAATAAGAGAATTGTTAAGAGAACCGAGAAAAAGGTAGATACTGGAGGAAATCCAGGGAAGATGGCGATAGAAAAGATAGTAGTACATGGTACTCATAAGGATCCATGGTTAATAGCAAGGGCTGGGGTATCTTTAACCTTAGCAAATGAAGACAACATGTATAGGATCATGACTGATATGGAGCAGTCACGGAAGAATGTAGCTCAGCTGAAGGAAACCTTGAAGAAAGAAAGGGATGAAAGCCAAAATCTCAAGAGAAAATATGAAGACATGATAGGTGAAGTCAAGGTTTCAAGGATAGAATGCCAAACTATGCAAGTAGATAAGGATGCTTTAGCAATATCTGCAGAAAATACAGAGAAAAATTCTCAAGTTAACTTGGTAGAGTTACAAAAGATACAGCTGGAACATTAGAGTTTAAAGGCTGAGAAAGATAATCTTCAGCTATCGTTTGGAAAATTAAATGAGGAAAAGAACAAGTTGGAAAGAAAAGTTACTGAGATGGGAATAGAGAAGGCTACTACAGAATATAAGGAGAATCAATATCAAACGCAGATAGTAGCTTTAGAAGAATAGAAGAATTCATTGACAACATCACTAAAGAGTGCTATGGATCAGAAAGCTAACATCCGACCCTTAAAGGAGCATGCTCTGATGCTTAGGAAAAAGATCCATCATATACAACTACAGATAGAAGATGAAAGATGTAAAGTTCAGCAGATAGACACCAGAAAGGAAGAGATTGTAAGTACCACTTCATGTTTTCTGGATAGGACTCAGGATATATTGGAAATTCTAAAGGCAAGAATGGTTTGGGTAAAAACCAATAAAGAATCTCCCACAGACCTATCCGTCAAATATCAGCAAACATTAAAGCAAGAATATGAGTTAATGGAATTCTCCAGTAATATCGCAGAAGAATTTAAAAGAATAGTGAAGAAGACAAAGATTGCTTGTGTCGAATTCTGCAGGAGAGTGCTCTTCACATATAATCGGTGTCAGACTTCTGCTGAGAAAATATTGGAGGTGCTAACCTAAAGATGAACTATTTTTAAAGCATTTACAGGACAGATACAAAGAGGATGAATAAGCAATCCAACAGGTCAAGGATTTGGATGAATGGATTGTAGGAATATATTAAACCCACTCACAACTTAGGATAAAATAATTAATCATTATTTGATTAATTATTCACCCACTAGCTTAATTAGTTGGCATCCACTTGCACCTTAAAGTCAATACATGCCATCTTTATCCTAGGAATGATTTATTTCTGATTTTGGGTTGATCTAGAATTAGTATACAGGACTTTACAACAGATTCTACTTTTTCTGCTTTTTCTGCTTTTTTCTGCTTTTTTCTGCTTTTTCCTGCTTTTCTATGGATAAGATAAAAGCTAGTCAACTAGGAAACTGGGAGCTTTTGTTTCCAACCCATCCTCCATTAGTTTTTCTCCATTTTATAGGATTAGCATGTTATTTCCATCTCCTTGACAACTCACTCATTCTTTTTCCAACTCGTGAGGTCCTTGATAGATTTAGCAAGTGCTTTATCCACCTATGGGGGTTTGCTATATTTTGGTAAGTCGGCCTTTTTGAGCTTTATGAGTTCTTTCCATACAATTCGACTTTCCTATGAGGGATGTACTATTTATGTACACTATTATTCATAATTATTCAATGGAAGGATACACACCAATATTCATCTCTTCATTCATGTGATTCAGTCTCTTTTCTTCTCTCTATTTTTCCTGTGTATGCTTTGTGAGAATTCTTAGAAGCAAGATCTATTTCCTGTGCTTATTCTTAGCATCATTGCACATAGCATTGATCTATTATTTATACATGGTATCAGAGCTACAAGGCTGATTAAGTTCTACAGAGTTGAGGAGTGCTTCCAGTCTCCTATCCCTCTCTGAAGAAGAGCTTCAAGATTTTCTCCTAGTTTGTTTTGCAGGTTGCAGATATTTTATTCTTGAGCACATCAATTCAGCAATATGGATTCTTAATCAGCTATAATTCTTACTTCCTTCAACTACCATGAATGGAAATCCAAAATCTCCATTCTATTGCGCAGTAGAGGATTATATAGAGTTACACTAGCTTTGGAGAATGAGCCCAATGCTGTGATTGAGAAAGCTAAGTGGCATAATAGGTTGGATGAAGCCTATGGATTGCTTTGCCTCTCTATTTCTCTTGATGTACTCTTTCATCTAGATGGTTTGACCACTCCAAACCAAGTATGGACTCAACTGGAGTCTCTCTTTGGAGTTCAAGATGAGCTAAGAGCGCATCACTTGGAGATTGAGTTATTCTCACTGAGTCCAAGCAATTTTGAATCTCTTGAGGGTTTCTTCACCAAGTTCAAGTAACTTGTTCTAATGCTCAAGAAATGTGTGATTGAGAAAGTAGATGATCAATTAATACTTTCCATTCTTTCAAAATTGGGTCCTGATTACTCAGTTTTTGTGTCTACTTTTCATGCTACTAGGCTTGTTGTTCCTAAGTGGAAAATGCCTTCTTTAAATTATTTTCTTGATTCACTAACAAAGGAGCAAGATAAATTGATCCATATGGGTGTCCTTAATTCCTCAAAGGGCAAGGATCATGCTCTCTTTGTTCAAGTAAGCAAGAAATTCAAATCAAAAGAGAAGCAAATTGTGAAGAAGCCAAAGTCAGAAAGTGAAGATGAATATTCATATGAAGATTTAATGAAGAAAGTTAAGAAGAAAGGGAGCACATCCAAGTGTTATTATTGCAGAAAGGGTTTTCATTCAGAGAAGAAGTGTTTCAAGAATAATATGGACATCATGTCTCATCTTCTTGAGAAGCACAAGATCGAAGTTCCAGATGAACTAGAGAAGCCTGCTGATTCCTCAGAACAATGTCATACTGCGCAGTTCCAAGGTGATATAACTTATGCTTTGAGTGCCAAAGTTCTCTCATTTTCTCATGTCTCTGATATAGATTTAATATCTGATATATCAGAATCAGAAATATCAGAACCTTTCTTCGATAATCCTTCTCTCAGTCTACTAGATTCATCTCCCAAAAATTGTGATTTTTCACTAGATATTGACTTACCTTTGAGCAGCTCTTCCTCACAAGCTTGTATATCTGATTTAGAAGATTGTTTGCAGGCTGATATGCATGTCATGACACATATAATACCACCATCCATACCATCTACCATACCTCTGAATAATCCAAATACTATACAAATCCCAAGATCACCAGTTGATTCCGCATTGGTCTCTTATGCAGTGATATTTATCTTACATGGTTTGAAGTCTTTCCTATCTTTCATTGGCTGTTTATCCATGTCCTTAGTCATATTTGGACTGATATTAAAAAAATTTGGATCTGTTCTAAACACTTATTGTTCAGATCTTAAGTCCATCCATCATTCAAATTTTTACACCTATCATTTTTCCCCAGTTGTTCATAATTTTCCTAGTCTAGCCCTATATCCTCATGGAGCCACTGAAGCCTTTGTCTTTGCTGTTACATATGCTAATTTTTCTGATATATCAGTGTTTTATCAGCCTCATATCAGATCTATACAGGTGCTACATCATATTGGAAGATTGACATGTGATTCACATCACAATTTTGCAGCTATTCAGGGAATTGGGTGTGAAATCAATTGCCTTATTTTTTGTACTCTTTGGGAAGGAGTATGCACAGATCTCTTTTCCATTTCAGATTATGTTTGCAGATCAGAGTTTGACAGCAGCAAGAAGCATTCAGATAATGCTCCTACTTCATCAGATGATGAGATACAAGGATTCTTTCCTCTTCCTTCTTGCAGGTTCTACACTCCAGTACATGATCATGGAGTTCATGATTTCTTCGACAAGTATTCCATCCAGAAGCAATTCACTCAGCTGATTCAAGTGAGGATAAGGATATGTTGAAGACTTACATATTTCAAATTTTGTGCCTTGTCCTATCTTGAGGGAGGATTTTCCCCATGTGGTTTTGCCTCTTTCCCCACTTTTCTGGACATAATAATTGTAAAAGGGTGACCATAGCCTTGATGTTGGGCCCTATATGCATCTATATTTTTTGTCATACCATCATAAATTCAGACTTATAGGGGGGTGTAGGAATATATTAAACCCACTCACAACTTAGGATAAAATAATTAATCATTATTTGATTAATTATTCACCCACTAGCTTAATTAGTTGGCATCCACTTGCACCTTAAAGTCAATACATGCCATCTATATCCTAGGAATGATTTATTTCTGATTCTGGGTTGATCCAGAATTAGTATACAGGACTTTACAGCAGATTCTACTTTTTTTGCTTTTTCTGCTTTTTTCTGCTTTTTCTGCTTTTTCCTACTTTTCTATGGATAAGATAAAAGCTAGTCAACTAGGAAACTGGGAGCTTTTGTTTCCAACCCATCCTCCATTAGTTTTTCTCCATTTTCTAGGATTAGCATGTTATTTCCATCTCCTTGACAACTCACTCATGCTTTTTCCAACTCGTGAGGTCCTTGATAGATTTAGCAAGTGCTTTATCCACCTATGGGGGTTTGCTATATTTTGGTAAGTCAGCCTTTTTGAGCTTTATGAGTTGTTTCCATACAATTCAACTTTCCTATGAGGGATGTACTATTTATGTACACTATTATGCATAATTATTCAATGGAAGGATACACACCAATATTCATCTCTTCATTCATGTGATTCAGTCTCTTTTCTTCTCTCTATTTTTCCTATGTATGCTTTGTGAGAATTCTTAGTAGCAAGATCTATTTCCTGTGCTTCTTATTAGCATCATTGCACATAGGATTGATCTATTATTTCTACATGGATATTAAAAAATTAAGTAGCACATGCATCCGTGAGCATACACTTTTTGGAGGACCAGCTGCGCCTAATTCATGTAGAATAAAGGGTGTGAAGACCCAATCTACTAAGTATGATATTAACATTCGATTCCTTGAGCCTTCTGGGTTTGAAAGCATAGCAACAGATGCTAATGCATGGAAAAAGTTCACAAACGAGCAAGTTGGGCCTTCCTAGTGAAATGTTTTGGGAATATTGATTAATGATGTAATATATTATATTATTTTTTGTGCACAAGCTACAGGGAAAATTTTTGTAAAGGAAAGGTTGGGGAAGCTCAAGAGGCAATGAGGGGCAGCCCAAGAGTTTTTTGCTTTTTGTATAAGTATAGGAGAGTTTTAGATAATACAGGACCTTTTTTCAGACTATCTTGAGGAAGTTTATTATAAGAAGAACTAATTCATCTTATAATAAAGAGTTATATGTTTTCGGCTGGAGAAAGTTTTATGGAGTTTCAAATGTTTGCCATGGGCTAGTTGGAGGTGAACTATTTATTTTTCAGCTTGTTTCTATGAACTATGAGATCATTCTAACCTATTGAATTCTTTCATGTTATGAATGTACTCCTGTTTATTTTTGTGAAACTTCCACATTTGTGATTGAGTAATGAATGTTTTAATTAACAATAAGCTATATTGTTGTTCATCTTTCTATTGATATTCATGTGTTCAGGAATGTTAACAGCTATCTGTGATTTTCTTTATGCATGCAATACAATACATTACTCACCATTAATTACAGTTTTTCTCCCTAGAGATAGGTTAGTGAGTCTTAGTTAGTTTCTCTTTGTTTTGTGATTTAGAAGCGAGAGAGGTAAGACGAGAGGTAAGAACCTGCGCATCACGTAGTGACCCTCCTCATTATCTCTATCACCTACATTTAGTTAGGCATTTTCACATCATACTTAAATATTAAAAAAACTAAAAAAAATATACATGGTGGACAGGGCCGTAACCGGTAAAACACTTTAATCATTACTTGACCTACGATAGCCGCACCATAAACCAGATGGATTCCCCATACCAAACAATAACTAGCTAATTGGGAACTTTTATTGGGGATAATCCCTACTATTTTTACCTACGATTTTCCAAGCCCCAACATAGCCATCGACAGATCTTCCCCCCCAACACAGGCTTATTGACCAGGTATTGCAAAGTAGAATGATCAGTGAACATCTTGAAATGTCCACCCAACAAGTACTGTCGAAACTTTTGCAGTGCATAAACCATCGCCAAGCCTTCCCTTCCCATCTTTGTATAATTTTGTTTAGCAAAAGACAACTTTCTACTGGCATATGCGATCGGGTGATCCAGGTCGCCCTCACCTGGTTGCGCAAGAACAACCCCTAGCACGATAGAAGAAGCATCGACGTGCACATGGAACTCCTTATCCCAATCAAGAAAAACCAGTATGGGTGCAGAGGCCATCTTGGATTTCAAAGTGTCAAGACTTCCTTGACATTCCTAATTCCATTCATAGGTTGCATCATTCTTTAGTAGTTTCTACATGGGGGCAGTAATCGCAGCGTATCCTTTGATAAACTTGCGATAGTATCTAGTATGCCCCAATGTGGCCCAAAGCATTTTGACATTAGTTGATGGTGGTAAAATGAGGATTAGCGTGATCTTTGTTGGATCGACCAACAAACCTTCTTGGTAGACTATGTGCCCCAGTAGCTTGCCAAATGGTGCACAAAAAATACACTTTTTAGAGTTTAAGGCAATCTGATGCTAGCGACACCTTTCCAGCATCAGCCGTAGGTTGTCCAGATGGTCCCTAATTAGTCCATAGACAGTCCAGTCATCCATATACACCTGTAGGAACTTTTGAATAAAATATTTAAATACAGCGACAACTATGTGAGAGAATACAATTGGTGCATTCTTCAGACCAAACGACATGACTGTATATTGAAAACATCCCCACTTAGTGACAAACATAGTCTTATAGCAATCCTCCTTCACAATATGAATCTGGTGGTATCTTGAGAAGCCATCCATGAAAGAATACATCTCCTATCCGCCTACGCCTTCAAGAACTTCATCTATAAAAGGGGTCGGGAACGGATCATGTACACATGCATATTTCAACTTCCTTATGTCAATGCAAATACGGATTTCTCCTGTCTTTTTATCCTGGACCACCATAGGACTTATCCACTTGGATTATTCTACGGGCTCGATGATCCAAGTATCAAGAATTTAGTCAATCTTGGCCTTCACACGGTCCTTGTATTATGGATTTAGTCGATATGGCCTCTGTCGCACTGGTTTGGCATCTGGTTTCAACATGATTTTGATCTCCCCTAGGTGTCCTAAAATTCCCTTCATCTTTGAAAACTGTGTTAGAAAAAGGTCCTAAAATTCATGTAGCAGGTCCGTGATCTTGGCCATGGTATCCTCGTCCCAGTAGTCTCCGACATTGGAAAATTTTAGGCTCTCTACTGACCCAATGTTGACTTTCTAGATCCTCAATGGCTAGCTCATCGATTCTGTCGGTATGTCTGGGGATATGGCATCACGGCTTCCTTCGAACTCTAGAATATTAATATTCCGCAACTAATCATCATCTTCAGGTTCCCCTGGACAAGTTGTAGTAGGTCATTATGGACTGGATTGAACAATGCGCATGTGGATCAACTGGATAGTTGACAGGGGAGACCTTGAGTATGACGTCGTGAATGATTTGTAAAGCATTGCATACCTCTGGGTTGATGTCCTGAAAACTAAATGTCTACGCAAACGTTTCTACCACATACCAAGATCTCAGCATTTCTTCTAGAGTGTGCATGAAAGCATGGACCCATTCATCTCTGGTTCACGATGCCCATAAAGTCTGACACACGATTAAATGATTGGTGGGATCATTCCATCCATAATATCTCCCAGCATGATAGACCTCTAAATCGCCAAAGTGAACCATCATCAATCTGCAGCACTATTACCAATCATGGATCATTTGTTTCTGTGTCTCCCACCATCAAGTCGGACTAGCCTTCAGTGCTACATCAAGAGCCAGTATCCTTTGCGGCTCAAAAATTTTCTCTTCAAATTCCTGAAAGAACTCTAATAGTCTCGGTAGTCATTCATAAATGGGAAACTCGACAGTCTCAGTTGCAACATGCCGAAGAGACTGTGTAATCAACCCACATTTCCTGAATGATACTCCATGCAACCTATTTTGCCAATTTTCTAGAGCATCCTCAGATTCATAGGACACAGAACTTGTGCTACACCATCCAAGTTTTCCATTGACGGTAGGATGGATATAGTCTTCAGAGATGTTATAAGCGTGATCCCAACTTCTCCGGACTTCATCCTCTATAGGTTCAATATATCACCATCCTTCCTGAGGGTCCATAGGAGAAATGACCCTGACATCCTGGTTTTCAAATGTCATAACTCATTTTTTGAAGTTGATAACTACCATGCTATCATTATCCCATCCAATCCCTAGTAGCACGAGATAGGAACCACCGTCTTCTATGAATTCTATCATAGCAAAGTCAGCATCCATTTTCATACCTTCAATGTCGACAACCAAGTTTGAAATGTGACCAATAGGCTGAACCTTCACCTGATTCGCTAGTCGCAGCTATACTGGCGACCATCCCAATGTTGGATTTCCCATCAATTAACAGGTTTTCTTGGTCAGAATGTTTACATCTGATCCAAGATCTAGAATGACTGAATCAACCTCATAATCTCCAATTTAGACATTCATCCTCATCTCCTTGCATGTCTTCCCTTTTTTCAAGTAATTCACAGCAGAATACTTCATTGTCTTATCCGGGTGGTGCAATAATGTCTCAAGATCGAGAAGGGCATCAGATCCTTTGCCAGTGATAGACAACTCTCAAAGAACTTTCGCAAGGTACCATGCTGCCATGATGGTCCTACCTCTACAGATGGATCAAAATCAAATGGCATATCAACAATTGGTAACTTACCCGGATTTCTCCCAATTGCATTCTTTGCATCCAAGAAGGTGTCTTTCTCTATCACAATATCAAATGCGACTTTTTTCTTACCACTGGGTTGAACTTGCAGCTACGGTCCATCGTCTCCAGTTGTCGCACCAGCGCAAGTGATGATCCCAATGTTGATATCCTTTATTCGCGGCTCGGCCTGAATAGTGGCAACTATCGATCCTTAATTCAAGTTCAATGGAGGGTTCTAATTCAATGGTTGATTCATTGGTTGGTTCTGAGACTGAGGCGGGTTCTGGGTCTAAGTCTACAGTGGAACCTGGTTCTACATTATCGGTTGGTTCTGTACTTGGAATGCAGGCTAATTCTGATTCTGCATGTTCTGTAACTGAGGAATATTTCCTGCCTACCATTTTGCAATCAACTGAGGGAAGCTTTCAACATTATGATCTCTGGCTAAAAATTATGTACACTACGCATGAGGGCACTCCCTCTGATAATTCCCAAATACTCTGTAGGTGTAGCACTAGATTGATTCATGACCTCGTCCTCCTCCACGACCTCTGAACCCTCCGTGGAATCCTCCTCGAAATCCTCCTTGCTGAAACTGCAGTTCAGACATTTGTTGTTGTGGTGGGTTTGGTTGCTGATGGACATAGTGAACAGCTTGAACATATTTTGGCTAATTATACTGTAGTCGCGGTGGCTAGTTATACTATGGTTGTACCACCATTTGCGGTGGAGGTGCAAACTGCAATATAAACTGTTGTTGCGGTTGTGTGGGGACAAACTACACTGGAGGTGTTGGTGTATATGGCACTTGTGCTACTGGTTGTACTACTTGTGGTTGTTCTTGTGCTGTCTGGTGGTCCTCACCTTTCACAAAGTATGAATCATGCATCCTTTCCAGGACCAAATCATAAGCTCGACAGTTTTTTTCATCATGTCCGACTGACCGACAAAATGTATAGTACACATTTTCTGCCTTGTAACCATCTTCTGCATGTAATCACAGTTCTCATGTCGATGCCCATAGACCTGCCATATGCGACACCATGGTACACCAGCACATCTCAACAAATTCAGGGCTCCTGACAGCAAATAATTCTGAAACGTCAGACACGTGTCCTTGGTATGTCCGTCTGCATGGCAATGGGCGCACCAAAGATCATCACGATCTTCCTTCGCCTTTTTGATATCTTGCCGTTGGAGCATCAAATTGGCCAACTACGCTTGAATCTGGTTCATTTCGACCACAAATTCTCCTATTGGTGATGCCTCCAATTTCATCGCACTCTCTAGAGCCTCACTCTATGTCGCAATATTCTGCTGCATTAGCAGATGTCTGATATGCGGGACAAGCGTGGCAATGAACCATTCCTTGTGTTGAACATCACTCATCTGAAAACTGACCCAAGAAATCAATATCTTAAACCATTGATCAAAGTCCCAAATCATCTCATTGGGAAACTGTTTGTTCTCCTTCAATTCAGTAATATACTGAGCCTTAGATTTTGGCTTCTTAAATTCTTCAAATAACCATGTTTGGATCTCATCCAATGTCTTCGCAGTACCTCCCTGAGGGATCTGCGTGAATCTCATGAACCATTCCAGCGCATGGCCCCTCATAGTAGTGGCCAGCTGACTTTTCTTAACATCATCATCGACATTTTTTGGGGCGGTCCAAATCACCTCACATAAGAACCAGTACTGCTCTAGATCACCGGTCTCATTCCCATTGAATATCAGTAACTTCATTTCATTGCCCGTCATTCTGGGTCTTCTTCCTCCTGCTAGTTCTCTATTACTAGACTGTTACTGACATGTGGGGCAAGTTGACGTAGAGTGTGTATTTTTTCCTTGTGGTGGAGTAGTGTGTGGAGGCATGGGCACATTACTTCTAGGGTTTGATCCTATTGTCCTTCTGGGCATAACCTGGGCCTGGTCGTCCTCATCATCACAAAAAGGTCGCTTCGTCCCGTGTGGTTGTTCATCATGACATTGTACTTCTATTGTAGAAGGACCTTCTCCTGTCCTCTGCCTCTTCTCTCGAAACCTTGCTCCTCCCCTTGTACAACCACTTGTTTCCTCGATGACCTTCACATTCTCACCATAAATCATGCTCATCTACCCCTTACCTTTTCATGCATCTCCCCCCTTCCGTCGCGGTGCCTACATCCTTCGCACACTAGAGTTCCACTACTCTTGGTCCATATTCAGAATAGTTGCTTAATGGACAACTGCAACTATAACAAGAATCTTCCTCGAGGTCCACTAAAGAACTCTCTTTCTGCTTTGCTAAAGGAATTATTCGTTTCAACTGCAAACTCAGTGATGTATCCCTCTAAGATACTATCCAACCACACTTCAACTGCCCATGATGCCCTAATATTGGTTTCTTGTAACTCTTGGATCAACTCGAGGGTCCACGATGTCAGCTCTCCTCCTTGAAAGTGTCTTCTTCTTAGTGAAATTTTCCATCCATTCCTGCAAGAGCACAGGAAATTCACAAAAGAACCATTCATGAGGACCATCATGGATATACCTGTTTAGCCAGTGGCCCGTCGACAACTTTAGATTCTAATTTTCAACTTCAGTAAACTCCCACAAATTTAGATCAAACCA
This sequence comes from Pseudotsuga menziesii, assembly GCA_001517045.1. Classification (NCBI taxonomy): domain Eukaryota; kingdom Viridiplantae; phylum Streptophyta; class Pinopsida; order Pinales; family Pinaceae; genus Pseudotsuga; species Pseudotsuga menziesii. The sequence goes on along the minus strand of LPNX010890306.1, from coordinate 38,999 downwards.
CCCTTCGATATCCGGTCAAGTTGGATGCCAAAACATATCCTCCTCTTAGTAGCAACTAGGTCCTGGAAACAGAACCATTTGTTGGTGAAAACCACCAACAAAGCCTCGTCAACAGGGGTTCCCACTATGTCGATGCCCAAGCAATGCAATCTCCCTAAGCACCAGCCTGGACAGGTTTTACCCTGCCCAACAATGTCTGTGGAGCAGACGAGGTCCCACCCGAGATGTTCAAGGGAGAGCTGTCGGAACCGAGTTTCCAACAGTGGGTTCAGAGGATATGGGGATCCGACGAAAAGACACCATTACTCCTAGATCTAGATCTTTGCAGTCGACTTTAATCCATTTCCTCAACTTACAGAGTGTATTCAGAACTTATGCAGTCATTATAGCATCATACAGTTGTCACACTATTGCTAATATCACAGCATTATTCATAAAACACATCAACTCATAGTGCAACAGACAGTAGCATACTTTAAATAGATCGCATCAATATAACAAAAAGAGACTAAATCACAGCAACATCATAACAAAATAGGTCGTAACATCATAACCGATTAGATCGCAACAATGATAGCAAACAAGATTTGTGCCATAATTGTCATATCATATTAGTCTTATGCAAAGGACCCATATTACACAATTCTTCTGCAAAACTGGAGACTGCATACATCAGGAAAACCCAGATAAATCACAGATACAAAGGAAATTCTTCACAAACCAGATCGCACTAGACCTTATGCCCCAATTATGCTCTGATGTGATTCTCCTATTTTTCCTTTTCTACTTGCAAAACTAGATCTATAAATAGGCTTGTGCCATTACATTGAGGGTCCACTTCTAACTAAATTACAACCGCTAATGACCTATTACAACAAAACTTGGTCAAATAACATATAAAATATTCAAAGCAGTTATTCTTCCGCCCATCGCGCTAATCTCGCCTTGCGAGGTACCACATGAGGTTGCGCAACTATCGCCATGCTGCATAACTCAATTACCAAATATTAGAGAAAATTTCAACTGCAAATGGGCCTTTTAACTTTAACTNATGTGTTAGCCAATAAAATTGCTTTAAATTTGAAATACCGTATAGGTCTTAAACACTTTTTTAATATAAATTTGGGGATAGGTATCATAAAAAAACTACTTTTTTGTTTATATTTCTGACATATCTCCCATTTTTTTACTCAAATTTCGATTAGGAGAGTTCGTTGGATGCGGAATTAAATTCTGCATCCAACGATTACCCACTCGACATACTTTTGACGGACCTCGCCACCCAAAAAACAAGAAATACCTAAAATAACATGATGATGAAATCATCACCATGTTTTTTTCAGGTAATTCTTATTTTTGGGGTAGAGGGGTCTGTTAAAAGTATGCTGAGTGGGTACTTGTTGGATTCGGAATTTAATTTCGCATCCAATGAGCTCTCCCGATCAAAATTTGAGTAAAAACATGGGGAGATATGTCGAAAATACAAACAAAAAAATAGTTTTTTTCTTTTCTTCCTTCAAAATTAAGAAATATTATTTTATTATTTTAACTATTATTTTATTAATTTATTTAGGAGGCCCATTTTGAGTTGAAATTTCCTCTAATGACCCCTACCAACAGGCCCGCAACACAATCTTGTGGCTTGTCCCCGAGCCACGTCAGGTTGACAGGGTATCTGACGACGTCTGCGCCTTGAAATCTTTGAATTGCTGATCAATCTCATGTACCTGAAGCTGGACTTTGTCGGCAGCACTCTGATAATTAGTCAAAGCTTGTTTCACTGGGTTCTCTTCTCTGGCCTTGCTATCAACTATTTATCGATGCTCTTGTACTGCCTGCAGTGTGGCAACTGCTTTAACAGCCAACTGTCCACCGATTTCTTGAAATTCATCAAGCTGAGCGCCACGCTTTTGTTGGAGTTCCTACACACTGGCGGCTTTTTGTTGTAAATCCTTCAGTTCCTTGGCCCATGTGATCTATTCCATCAGTGGCATGGCCCTCAGTGATGTATTTAAGGTCGTTAGTTGACCTTTGGCTTCTTGCACTTGCGCAGTCAGCTGATCAAGCTGCTCATCCTAGACAACACTCTGCCAAAACTGTGTTGTCACTTCCATAATGGTTTTGGCCTCTTGCTCCATGCTTTCGAATTGAGCTAGGATGTCTTCAATGGAGGATTTCATTTTCGCAACCTACTTCGGTGGCTTCGTAGGTTGTACTAGTGCATTGAGCATCAAGTTGGTATTCTAAAGTTGAACAATAGTTTTCCCCAATCATTTCGCCTTTTCGACTGGGGTGAGTTCATCCATGTTCTAAAAAATGTGCAGGCAAGCTTCAGAAATAGCCTGCTCGACTTCGCTACACCTGGCACGCATTTGCGCCTGTTCAATGATCAGGCAGTCTTGCACCTTTTTCAGTTCTATAATCTCTTCAGTAGCCTTTCACCGCATCTCATCCTTTGTCACCTTCAAGGCATCGATTTCTCAAACTTTTTCTTCTGCCAGCTGCACCCAGACCTGATGTAGCTCGTCTACCTATTTTTGCATATTCTCCATGAAGCTCTGTGACCAGACATAGCCCTCAGTCAATTCTTTATGTCATTCCTCCAATTCCAGGGCAGCAAAATGCTACAACTCCACTAACACCATAGTGGACAACTTGTTCATGTCCAAATCCACACTCTGGATCAGTCGCAGCAACTAGTGGACTTCCTCATTTCCCGCGTCGATCGCAGTCGAGGGAACTTGCACATTCTTGGCCTAGGGCTTAGTGCTAATCGACGGGATGTACTGCATTATGGGTCGCACAGATTTCTTCCTATAAATAATGAAAAAAATTGAATCTAATCAATCTCTTACCACACCGAATTCTTCATGGTTTGACTCTCGGATCACCTTTGTCGCATCTGCGAATGATTCAGTGACCGCTTTGATAAGCCACTGTAGTTGATCCTCCATCCCTAACTTGGTACCACTACCCACTTCATATTCCTGGTGCCATTTGGTGGGAGTCTCCTCCCACATGCGTTATGCTGCATCCTCAGGGTCCATTGACGACTCGTTGTCAAAGTCGTGAGTGCTCAGGTCCTTCTAGGCAGGCTCTTCTGGGGCATCCATTGGCTGTTCTTTAGATAATTCCTCCTGACACATTGATTTTTTCCACTCCATCAACCACTCTTGTACGATGGCATCCAATTCTTATGCCGTGACTTTGTACGGCAAAGGTAGTCACTGCTTATCGGGGTCCTGCCACACCTGAATGTAGATAGAGTGGGGCCCAATGGAAAACTAAAGGATCTGCTGATACTTGGTCGTGGTGTAAGGAGAGACTTAGGGAACGGCAACAATCATGGCTTGCAATGCTTCCCAATAAACCCAAAATTGAATCGCAAAGTCCATCTTTCGACTAGGCTCTTCAACCCACCATAAGTTTTGATACCTTGCAGCTCGGCACACCTTTGCCGCATCCACTGCCATCGGTTGACAGTCTTCTAGTTCCATCCAGGAAACTAGCGCAATAAGGATCAACAACCAACTATATGAAAATGACCTCCCAGCCTGAGCACCAAGCACGTCTTCTAGTAACTGATTCAACAAAAACAGAGACCAATTCATTTGCAACCCCTCGGCACACTTTTGGGCACAGGCGACAACACCCAAATTGCATTGGACTAGTCGGTTTCCCCGAACGACCTTGCTTGCAAAAATCCTTGTGTCGATGCGCACCGCATGTGAGTTAATGTTATTGATGCGATAAGCACGACCATCACGCTATAAACCAAAGCGCTCCTTCAGCTACTTGGCAAGCCTTTTGTCAATATCTCTCCCACAGATATACTGCGCCAGATCTTCCCTGGCCTTTTGCAAGCCTGTGATGCTTGCGATAAAATCTACTATAACAGGGATCGACGTATTCAACTAAAGTGTCCCTCCATGAAAAAAAGCCAACAATTGCTTCACGCATGCATGGGCTTCATTCAATCACCTGAAATGAGGCATATTGATGAGCCTAAACAATCTAGATTGATCTAACCCACTCGCCCAAGGTTGAGGAATCCGCCAAATTAGGGCACCAGGACCTATCGGGATTGACTCATAGGGCTCATCCCTGACATCTTTGAGCAATCGCAGGTCATGGTCTTCAAAATTCAACCTGATTAATACAAGGATGATGTCGACCGAGCACTTCATCCCATCCGGAAGCGATGACAATTTTGGTGGATACTTCTGATTCTTTAACGGCTGCCTCGACTTGGCTCTCGAATGCGTAGGAGTGACAAATCCCAAACTTTCATAAACAAAGACACCCTAAGGTGCCGTAGACTCAACATCTCCCGAGCTTGATGGCCCGATCTGGGTATTTCATTCTCCTTGCACTCTCATCGATGTGCGAGTTTTCCTCTTCTGCGGCGGCATGGGACTGGGCCTCTGAGCCTGTCGCTTCCACTTGGGAATGGACGATGAACCGAATGGCATTCTCTTCTTCTTCAACAGTCGTGGGTTTAATAGGGGACTCGTACTCACTTGAAATCTCAACGGTGTCGAGGTCATCCAGCATGCCTCATGCCTCATGTTGATTGCATGGGCAGACCCGGGTTAACTATAATCAACCAACAACACCCCTAGCTCACTGGCCCTTTCGGCGACAGACCGCACAGCGGCCTGAAGTCTCACCCAAAGTGATTCTAATGGGTTGGCCAAGGACTCAAGAGTCTTGGACCAGGTTCTGTCACAATCCTACTTGCGGCTCGTAGCTCTTCTGGCTGCAAGATCTCCCTCTGTGTCTGTGCGTCGCGTAACCTCTTGCTCGCGTCACGCGATCCCGTCATCGCGCAGCTCTTCTAGCCGTAGCATCGCTAACCTTGCGGGCGTCGCACGGGTTCTTCTCCCATCGCACAACTTCTTCCCTCTCACAATAGTCCCAATCTCACCGCATCTCCGTGCACCGTGCGACACAAAACTCCGGTTCAACGCTAAGTCCTCAACCTACGGAGTCGCGCACCGCAGCTCCTCTGCCGGTGCGGTATCGCCTTCTTGCGATACCCTCCTCCCGCGGCTTAGCGTACTTAGCGTTGTTCGTGTCGACGTGCAAGACTCAATACCAAGACTATCTTACTGTGATTAATTAACTATCTAAGGCAAGCATAAATAAGTCCTTGTGTGATGTGCCGACGATTCAACTTATATCTACCTTCCCTTAGTTCTGTAACTAAATAACTCATTCATACATTAACTATAAGCAAACTGCATAACATAACGGATAGATACAGACAATAAACACAATACGCAAATCAATCACAGAACACGGGATTTTAACGTGGTTCGCCCCCAGGATGGGAGTTACATCCACAGAACTGTGCTTCTCTATTAAAGCTTAAGGGAAGGCAAACACAGTTCTGCTGCTCCTCATATGCAGCTCAAGATCTTCTCTTAGATCCTTATTTTCTACCTTTATGCTGTCGCTCTTACAACATACTCTTCCCTCTCAGTCGATCCCTGCGGATCGTTACATGCATGCTCTACAAGCCGGCTACTGGTTTCAGTAAGATTTCTACCGCTAGAACCAGAACCAGAGCTCGGCTTTTACAATAGTCTACTTGTCCTTATGGCCTATTGCAATCATGACTGTCTCACTATCTAACCAACTGACCGACTAGCTAACCCTTTACAATACAAAATATATTCTTATATAGGCAGCCCGAAGGTCGTGCCATTACAACACTGTGGGCCTGTCCCAATAGTAACCCAAACCCTAATTAGTGACAGTCGGTCCTCTCTGTCCTTGAGGTAGCCGCTTCCCATCACACCACAGCTCTCTGCAGTCTTCCATGCTTCTCGGCACTGATCATGGGTACTATGCACCGCTTCGCTTTTCTATCCTTCATCTTCAATGCTTGAGCCTCGTTGCTCCTTCTTCTTTATGAGGGTCACTGAGCCCTCCTGTCTTCCACCGCTGCCTTCAATGCAGTGGGTGAGCTCTCCCTTCTCGGCCGCTCAGGTACCGTTGCCTTTCTTTGACTTTCGTATCTCAAAAATTCATGGTTTCCGGCTCTGCTCTGCAGCTGGAACCGTGCTACGGCGTCGTAGCTCCGTCTTATCTTCTTTCCGCCAAAACTAGCAGCTTCTTCTGTAGCTGCGGGACCCTACTCCAACAGTCCCCTAACACTTACTTGTGGCTCGTCCTCGATCCACCTGCAACAAGCTTCTCCTGCTGTAACTTCTCCTGCTGAAGCTTCTCCTTCACCTCCTGCAAATTCTTCTGGAACTTCTGCTGAAGTCCTTCGACTTCATTCTTCATTACCTCGACACGTTCTCTTGCCGAGTCAATCAGGGCTTGATCAAATTTGGAGTCATCTGTCTGATCAATTTCTTCTCTTGCAGTGGTGAACTCCTTCATTTTCTGCTCGGCTGCGTCGACCAGCTCAGTGATCTGCTCCTGATAGGGTTGAAGTAGGTCGCTAATGTGGGCCTCCTGTGTTCTTAGCCGCTGTGCTTCCTGTTGTAGTTGGTTCATCTCCTTTGTCTTCCTCATCTTCTAGAGAGCGGCTAAGCTCTTAATTTCCTCTTTCATGGCTGTTGCAGTAGCCTCTACCCGCTGAATATTCTATTGGATTTCTGCTCTCTCCGGCAACTCATCTAAATCGGCCCATGTGTCTATTGCTTCCCTGAGTATCGACACTACTTCTTCAATGTGAGATTTCACCTGCGCAGAAGTGAGTCGAAAGGCTTCTACTCACTCTTTCTGGTCTGCCTCTGAGGTGTCTCGTATACGAGCTTCAAGCTCAGCGTTCTGTACTTCGTGTTCTGACTTCAACCTGGCCACCTCTTCATCCATTCTAACCACAATTTCTTCCAGAGCCTTTGCTCTGTCTGCTACTCTCCTTAGCTTCTGGAGGGTAGGTAATGCGAACTCAATGTTACATTTGGGTAGCTCCAAGGAAATACTCTGTAGTGCCTGAGAGAGTTTCTGATCCCTGTCCTGACATGTTTTTAACTCTTCTACCATTTTCTGATAGTTGGTAGTGAGTGCTGCATTCTGCTTCTTTAGCTGCTTAGTAAACTCATCAGGTGCTACTCCTGTAGTGAGGAATTGAATAATGTCGGTATAGTAGTCATCTGCGATCTGGATAGAGAACAACGGTGCATCTGGTAAGTTGTCATCTAGGTTACTGGGCTCTTCCCCTGAGTCTATACGTGACAGATGTTCTGGTCCAGCATTCAGTCTTCCTGGTTTCACAATGATTTCAAAATCATACTCCTGGAAGAGGAGTAACCATCTGCAGATTCTCCCCCCTAACACTGGTTTATTGACTAGGTACTTCAATGTGGAATGGTCAGTAAACATTTTAAACGAGGCACCCAATAGGTAGTGCCTGAACTTCTGCAGCGCATACACCATAGCTAAGCCCTCTCTTTCTGTTGTGGTGTAGTTTTTTTCTGCTGTTGATAGCTTTCTGCTGGAATATGCGATGGGATGGTCAAGATCCCCTTCTCTTGGCTGTGTCAAGACGACTCCTAGTGCGATGCCAGATGCATCCACGTGTACATGAAATGGCTTAGTCCAGTCTGGAAACACTAGGATGGGTGCAATAACCATTTTTTCTTTAAGTATGTCTAGGCTCTGCTAACATTCCTCATTCCATAGGAATTTTACATCTTTCTTCAGCAATTTCTCCATTGGTGCTGTAATCTTTGCATAGCCCTTGATGAACTTTCTGTAGTACCCGGTATGACCAAGTACTGTCCTTAGTTGCTTGACTGAGTTGGGTGCTGGAAGATTTACAATGATGGCGATCTTCGCTGGATCTACCATCAAGCCTTGTCTGCAAACAATGTGACCCAACAAGATACCAAATGGTGCACAGAATATACATTTCTTCAAGTTTAGAGAAATCTGGTACTGCCTACATTTCTCTAACATCAGTCTTAAGTCTCCTATATGCTTGTCAATTAGTCCAAATACAGTCCAATCATCAAAATATACTTCTAAAAATTTATGGATGTATTCTTTAAATACAGCAATGACTACTCTAGAAAATATAGCTGGTGCATTCTTAAGACCAAAGGGCATTACCGTATACTGGAACGAGCCCCATTCTGTTGCAAAGGTGGTCTTAGATCGATCTTCTGGATGTATTCTGATCTGGTGGTAGCCTGAAAAGCCATCAGTGAAGGAGTAGACCTCCTGTCCTCCCACGTTGTCTAATACCTCATTAGTGAACGGTGTCGGAAATGGATCATGAAGTGATGCATCGTTGAGTTTTCGCAGATCGACACAGATTCTGATGTCTCCTTTTGTTTTCTTTTCTTGTACGACCATGGGACTAACCCATTCGCTTTCTTCTACCGGCTCAATGATGCCTGCTGCTAGCATCTTATCGATCTCGTCCTTGACTTTTTCTTTGTAACACGGGTTTAATCGATATGGGCGCTGCTTAACTGGTCTAGCATCCTCTTTCAATGGTATCCTCATCACTCCCAGGTCTCTGACTATTCCCTTCATCTCCGTGAACTTGGTGGGAAATAGGTCCTGATAGTCATGTAACAAATCTGCTATCTGTCCGACTGTTTCATCGTTCCAATAGTCTCCAATAGAGGCAAACTTAGGTTCTGCATCTGTGCCAATATTGACCTTTTTAATCTTGATGGGCTCAGTGATTGTTGGAGTCTCTAGAGGTGGTCCTCCAACATCGTGAGTTCCTTCTGACTCCGGAATGTTGGTGTTACGAGGTTCCTCCTCCCCCTCCTTTGATTCTGATGTAAAATTATAGCATTCCAACGCCTCTTCTAGCTGGATAGTCCACTCAGGTTGGGCTGGCACTGAGATGGTGCAATCCTCAAATATCTTGGTCTTGATTATATCTAGGGCCTGAGCAACAATTGAATGTTCTGATTCAAATGCAAAGGTGAGCAGGAAACTGTTTGTCATAAGTGACCATGTAGTCGTCCCCTTGCGTAATTCAGTCTCTGTGTACCAGTTCCTTGGAACTGTGTCCAATGTGTGAATGAATCTGTGTACCCATTCATCCTCTGGAATGTCCGACCAGCTCTGTTCACATGTCTGAATGTGTGCCCTAGGATCAGTTTCTCCTGTGTACTTCTGCTGAACATACTCCTTGTCGATAGAAAATCTGATCGCCATCATTCTTTTAATATCATCCCATGATACGATATTTTCTTTATGCGCGTACCACCATCTTGCAGGTGTGGCTCGCACTGCAAGGTCCATAGCTGTGATTCTTTGTTCGTAAGGTATCTGTTGCTCAAAATTATCAAGGAAGTCCTGGATATCTGTCATTCCATTATATGATGGAAGGTCAGTGATCTCTACGCCAAGCCATCATAGTGACTTACTCATAAACGCACATCTGCGAGCTGAGACTTCGTAAAGTCTGTTCTGCCAGTTCTCTAGGCCAACATCAGAATCTGATGCACATGAGCTGTCACATTGCCAACTAATGTTCCCTTCTGCGGTTGGGTTGATGTAGTCATTCTGGTTCACAGTCATCTGGTAAAGGCTATCCATGTTATGTGCTTCCTCCTCTGCTCGTAAGGGTTCAATATACCTAGGACCTTGGTAAGGATCCAGCGGTGCGATGACCCGGATCTACGCATCCTCAAAGGTCATTTGTCTTCTCTTTAGGTCAATGACAGACTTGCTACCAATCGCCCAATCAATACTTAATAGTGCTGGATATGGTCGACTGTCGAAAATGATTTCTATAACCTCGAAGTCCGCAAAAGTATGAACTCCATCAATGTCAACTGGCACCTGCGGTAGTCGACCCAATGGTGATACTCGCTGCTGATTAGCTAATCTTAGGTGGATAGGTGATATGGCTAACTGAGGGCTACCCATCTGTTCCCATGTCTGCTTAGTTAGCACATTCACCTCTGACCCCAGATCTAAGACAACTTCGTCCATTTCGAACTCTCCAATTTGTGCTATGAGTTTCATCTCCCTTCCAGTCCTTGTATGTCCTGTAATATTATGAACAGCACGGTGTGCACTGCCCGATAGAGAAGGTTGCTGACACTGATCTATGATGCGCTGTAGCTCTCCAATAGCTTTTTCATTTCTCAAGAGCTTCAAACAACTGCGCAAGAAGGATTGTATATTTTCTGTCGATTCATCTTCGTCGCATCTTCCTGATGTGGTGGCCTGCGGTTTCTGTTATGGGTTATTGACACAAGGTACTTGCTGCGGTACGCCCCTAGACGGCAGTACCTACGATCCTGGTTGTGTAGGTTCATCGAAGGAAGCCTTAGCTTCATGAAATGTCTCTTTATTCTTCTGTAGGTTGAATGCTGTTGCTTTACCAGGAGCTCTGCGTACCCACTCCTGATTTGTGTTCTTTCCAGTCTCCTGCGATGTCCCACTGGTGGAAGCACCGCTTCGAGTCACAATATTGACTTTTGGTTCTGGCTCTGCCTGTTCAGCAACAATAAGCTGGACGTTCTGGTGTACCGCTAGCTTAGGGTCTTTGATCTTAGCTATTAGGATAGGACACTCTTCTATGGTATGGTCATAAGATTTGCAGTAATTACAAGTAGTAGTGGGGCTCTGACAGTCCCTAGCGTAGTGTCCTACAACTCCGCAATTATAACAAGTGATTGGCCCACGACCTTGGCCAAAACCCCCTCCTCGGCCAAATCCTTCTCCACGTGCAAAGCCTCCTCCTCGGCCTCGTCCTATGAATCCTCCTACACGACCTCCGTAATCCTAATCCGGCTGTGGTCCTACTGCTGGACCCAGTGTTTCTGATTGGACTCTGTACACATCATGTTTTCTATCTAACATGAGATCATAGGCTCGGCAGTCCTGTTCATCATGCCCGACGGACTTGCAGAAGAAACAGTATAGGTTCTTAGGTGTCTGTACATACTTCTGAAGAAAAGGGCATTGCTGAGGCAGATGTCCTTGTGTTTTACATATTTCACACCATGGCCCTTGTGTTCTTGGTAAGGGGTTAGGAGCCCCTGATGCTAAATATTCTGCAAAGACTGGACAGTTGTCTTTTGTATGACCCTGTGCTCTACACTTTATGTACCATATGTCTTGCATAACCTCTTTCCCTTTCTTAAGTTCATGTATCTGTAACGTGAGGTTGGCCAACTGGTTCTGTAGGGTTGTCATGCCTGTGGTAGTCTCTGCTAGAGGTGAAGCCTCCAGTTTCATTTCCATCTCCAGTGCTTCATCTTGAGTAGTGAGTTTCTGTTGCATTAGTGGCAGTCTGATGTGAGGGAGCAGCGCTGCAATAAACCATTCCTTATGTTGTTCCAGCGCAAAGTCAAATCTTACTTGGTCTATCAGGGCTTTGAATTTCTGATCAAAGTCCCATACTGATTCTGATGGAAGCTGCTTAATATCCTTGAGCTCTGTTATACACTGAGATTCAGACTTAGGTTTCTTAAACTCTTTAATCATGGCGTTCTTAACCTGGGCAAGTGTCTTTGGTAATGTAGTATACTTTATGTACCATGTCAAGGCTCTGTCTCTGAGTGTGGTGACCAACTGTACAAGTTTAAGGTTATCATCGTTGATTGTTTTAATGGTCCACATGGCTTCACATAGGAACCAATGTTGTTCTGGGTCTTCTGCTCCTGTACCTTTAAAAATAGGTAGCTTCATGTCATCTCCCATTTTATTCCTCTGTGGTGGGTTCTGACTGACTGGGTTACTACCACTCAGCATTGTAGGTGAAGGTGATGTAGTGGGAGTAGGTACTGGCTGTGAGCTACTAGATGGAGTACCTACGGGGTTATTCTGATTCCCTGTCTATTTCTGTGGGGTGTAGGGGTGGTAAGGGATACCCCCCTCTGGTTCTTCTGTGGTACTAGGACTCTGTTGTCTAATACTGTCTGAACTGTCTTCAAATACAGGAGAGCTAAAATATACTTTATACTTCTTTCCACTACGGGTTCGTCCAATGTCATCAAAATCACTTTCAAACTCTTGTGACATTACTATCTTTACTTATTCATCTGAAACTAGATCCATTGTTCCTTTTTCATATAGCAGCATCTTAAGGGACAAGTTTAGAGACCTTAGGTACTTACCACGATATCCTCTGAAGAAGTATCGTTCAGCTGCACTGAAGCTCTTTCTCTGGTCAACTGCAAATTCTGTAACAAAGCCTTCTAGCACACTTGTTAGCCAGAAGTCCATTGCTCTCGTAATCGGATTGTCGAGGTTCTGTACGGTCTGAATCAGCTCTGGTGTCCAGACAATGTTTCTTTTCTTCTTGAATGTGTTCCTATCTGTCAACTTGGATAACCAGTCGAAAAGCTCATTCCCATAGGTTGCAAAAAATATAGCGTGTATGTCTGAAGTGATATGCTTTTCTAACCAGGCCTCTGTGCTCAGTTTAGGGCTCTGATTTTCTTTCTTGGCAAACTCCCTTAAGTCTGAATCCAGCCACTGGTGAAACTCTTCTCTGGTAGGATGCCAACAGAACATTAACTCCCAGTCGTTTAAACCGGCAACGGAACCATTTTTTTATTGCATGGGCAGACCCGGGTTAACTATAATCAACCAACAACACCCCTAGCTCACTGGCCCTTTCAGCGACAGACCGCACAGTGGCCTGAAGTCTCACCCGAAGTGATTCTAATGGGTTGGCCAAGGACTCAAGTGTCTTGGACCAGGTTCTGTCGCAATCCTACTTGCGGCTCGCAGCTCTTCTGGCTGCAAGATCTCCCTCTGTGTCTGTGCATCACGTAACCTCTTGCTCGCATTGCGCGATCCCGTCGTGGCGCAGCTCTTCTAGCCGCAGCGTCGCTAACCTTGCGCGCGTCGCACGGGTTCTTCTCCCATCGCACAACTTCTTCCCTCTCACAATAGTCCCAATCTCACCGCATCGCCGCGCACCGTGCGACACAAAAATCCGGTTCAACGCTAAGTCCTCAACCTACGGAGTCGCGCACCGTAGCTCCTCTGCCGGCGTGGTATCGCCTTCTTGCGATACCCTCCTCCCGCGGCTTAGCGTACTTAGCGTTGTTCGTGCCGACGTGCAAGACTCAATACCAAGACTGTCTTACTGTGATTAATTAACTATCTAAGGCAAGCATAAATAAGTCCTTGTGTGATGTGCCGAGGATTCAACTTATATCTACCTTCCCTTAGTGCTGTAACTAAATAACTCATTCATACATTAACTGTAATCAAACTGCATAACATAACGGATAGATACAGCCAATAAACACAATACGCAAATCAATCACAGAACACGGGATTTTAACGTGGTTCGCCCCCAGGATGGGAGTTACATCCACAGAACTGTGCTTCTCTATTAAATCTTAAGGGAAGGAAAACACAGTTCTGCTGCTCCTCATATGCAGCTCAAGATCTTCTCTCTTAGATCCTTCTTTTCTACCTTTATGTTGTCGCTCTTACAACATACTCTTCCCTCTCAGTCGATCCCTGCGGATCGTTACATGCATGCTCTACAAGCCGGCTACTGGTTTCAGTAAGATTTCTACCGCTAGAACCAGAACCAGAGCTTGGCTTTTACAATAGTCTACTTGTCCTTATGGCCTATTTCAATCATGACTGTCTCACTATCTAACCAACTGACTGACTAGCTAACCCTTTACAATACAAAATATATTCTTATATAGGCAGCCCAAAGGTCGTGCCATTACAACACTGCGGGCCTGTCCCAATAGTAACCCAAACCCTAATTAGTGACAGTCGGTCCTCTCTGTCCTTGAGGTAGCCGCTTCCCGTCACACCACAGCTCTCTGCAGTCTTCCATGCTTCCCGGCACTGATCATGGCTACTATGCACCGCTTCGCTTTTCTGTCCTTCGTCTTCAATGCTTGAGCCTCGTTGCTCCTTCTTCTTTATGAGGGTCACTGAGCCCTCCTGTCTTCCACCGCTGCCTTCAATGCAGTGGGTGAGCTCTCCCTTCTCGGCCGCTCAGGTACCATTGCCTTTCTTTGACTTTCGTATCTCAAAAAGTCATGGTTTCCGGCTCTGCTCTGCAGCTGGAACTGTGCTACGGCGTCGTAGCTCTGTCTTATCTTCTTTCCGCCAAAACTAGCAGCTTCTTCTGTAGCTACGGGACCCTACTCCAACACCTCAACCCTTCAACTGCACTCGACGGCTCTAACCTGAAACACTACAATTCACTCAACAAATCACACCACACTACACAATTCCTTCTGTTCTTCACACTCTACTTGCTTAACTGAAAAATGTCATCCTTACGCATCCAGTGCATTTTTTAGCCACCTCCAGCTCAAAACTTATTATTTCCAAATCTATTATCACCATGATTACCAAATCAGGTATTAATGACGCCAAATCCGTCGACGATCTTACTCCTCTAACAATCGAATCACTCATTAATGCGGGTCTATTCAACAAGCACCGTCATCCAACTGTTTTAACTACCTACATTTATTACTTGATTTGACCAACCCACAACCCTGCAACAGTTGCAAGTGGTTGACCAGTCATTGTTTACAAACTTTAACCTTACACAGCCTCTCCCCCGGGCCTTGCCTTGCTATTCTGAACTAAAATCTTCATTTATTTTTTTCAGCACCTCAAGTAGTGCACACCGCTGGCCCCGACCTATAGGGCTTTAAGCGACTCCCATTGACAAGCGTCGGTAATACTGCACCATCTAATTGTTGTAATTGAACTGCACCGCCAGAAGTAATGGAAAGAACAAGATACAGACCTAACCAGTGCATTTGTAACTTACCTAGATGCTTGATGAACTTACTGTCGTATAACAGCACCAAATCTCCTGCCGCAAACTATTTTTCTTAATGTGGCAATCATGCCACGCATTCTGTCGATCCTTCGCAACCAGTCAGTGGAAGCTAGCAATAAAATGGTCTTCGTCAAGCTAGATCAACTATGTAATTCATTCTTCTAATGTTTCTGCATCATCCATGCCCGTTGCTGCGGCAATGCGCATACTAGGAACAATATACTCCATGGCCATGACTTCTTGTTGCCCATATACTAGCTTAAATGGTGCCTAGCCGGTTAGTCGTTTACAAGTAATGTGATAGGTCCATAGCACCACTGGAATTTTTAGGTCCCAGTCATCGTGGTTAGCGTTGCATACCTTAGTCAACATTGTTTCCAAGATTTTGTTGAATGCTTTGATGGTCCCATTCTCCCGTGGATGGTATGGTGTACTCCTCTTATGGTGCACCTACAACTCCTTAGTTAGCACTTTCATAGTACAGTTGACGAAGTGACTACCCTGGTCGCTCATCAAGATCCTAGGACACCCAAACTATGTCATGATGTTTTCAAAGATGAACATCGCTGCCGTCGCAGCGGTACAATCCACAACCAGTGCAGCTTTCGCCCACCTGGTGAGATAGTCGGTTGCAGTAATGATGTATTGCGCACCAGTCTGCTTCCCTGGTGGATTAATAGGACCCATAAAATCCACATCCCATTTATCAAATGGTTGCAGAGTCACCTGATGTACCAGCGACATCTCATCCCACCGCGATGGTTTACTGACACGCTGGCAGACATCGGAGCTCCTCGCATAGTCTACGGCATCGTTATGCAACGTAGACCACCATATTTCAGCGCGCAACACCTTCCGCGTAGTAGCCCAAACTCCATAATGGCCTCCCACAATTCCTGCATGTGCTTCTTCAAGAATGAGACCCTGCTCGTTCAGTAAAATACACCGTTGCAAGATTTCATCTGGTCCAAGATTATATAACTATCCAGCAATTAATTGAAAATCAGAAGCCTTTACTACCAGTTGCTTCTTTTTTCCGGTCGACATGTCCTTCGGGGCGACACCAGTGGCCAAAAACTGAATAATTGGTGCATAGTGATCATCTACGATGATAACATGGAATAGTTGCACATCTAGCAATCCGCCATCAATATTGGTCGGTTCTTAACCATTCTCGATGCAAGACAGATGATCAGGGCTAGCGTTCAATCACCATGGCTTCACAACTATTTCAAAATCAAACTCTTGGAAGAGTAATAGCCATCGACAGATCTTCCCCCCCAACACAGGTTTATTGACCAGGTATTGCAAAGCAGAATGATCAGTGAACATCCTGAAATGTTCGCCCAACAAGTAGTGCCAGAACTTTTACAGTGCATAAACCATTGTCAAGGCTTCCCTTTCTATCATTGTATAATTTCGTTCAGCAAAAGACAGCTTTCTACTAGCATATGCAATCGGGTGATCCAGTTCGCCCTCACCTAGTTGCGCAAGAACGACCCCCAATGCGATAGAAGAAGCGTCGACGTGCACATGGAACTCCTTATCCCAATCAAGAAAAACCAGTATGGGCGCAGAGGCCATCTTGGCTTTCAAAGTGTCAAAACTTCCTTGACATTCCTGAGTCCATTCATAGGCTGCATCCTTCTTTAGTAGTTTCTCCATGGGGGCAGTAATCGTAGTGTATCCTTTGATAAACTTGTGATAGTATCCAATATGCCCCGGTGTGGCCCGAAGCATTTTGACATTAGTCGGTGGTGGTAAACTGAGGATTAGCGCGATCTTCGTCAGATCGACCAACATACATTCTTTGCAGACTATGTGCCCCAGTAGCATGCCAAATGGTGCAAAAAAAATACACTTTTTAGATTTTAAGGCGATCTGATGATGGTGACACCTTTCCAGCATCAGCCACAAGTTGGCCAAATGGTCCCTAATTAGTCCATAGACAGTCCAGTCATCCATATACACCTGCAGGAACTTTTGAATAAAATCTTTAAATACAGCGACAACTACATGAGAGAATACAACTGGTGCATTCTTCAGCCCAAACGGCATGACTGTATATTGAAAACAGCCCCACTCAGTGACAAACGTAGTCTTATAGCGATCCTCCTTCGCAATTCGGATCTGGTGGTATCCCAAGAAGCCATTCATGAAATAATACATCTCCTGGCCACCTACGCCTTCAAGAACTTCATTTGTAAAAGGGGTCGGGAACGAATCATGTACACATGCATCATTCAACTTCCTTAGGTCGACACAAATGCGGATTTCTCCTATATTTTTATCCTGGACCACCATAGGAATTATCCACTCGGATTCTTCTACAAGATCAATGGTCCCAACATCAAGCATCCGGTCAATCTTGGCCTTCACACGGTCCTTGTATCGTGGATTTAGTCAATACAGCCTCTGTCGCACCGGTTTGGCATTTGGTTTCAGCATGATTTTCATCTCCCCTAGGTCTCCTAAAATTCCCTTCATCTTTGAAAACCGTGTCGAAAAAAGGTCCTGGAATTCATGTAGCAGGTCCGTGATCTTGGCCATGGTCTCCTCGTCCCAGTAGTCTCCAACATTGGCAAATCTTGGGTTCTCTGCCGACCCAATGTTGACTTCCCAGATCCTCAGCGGCTGACTCGTTGAGTCTGTTCTTATGTCAGGGGCTGAAACATCACGGCTTCCTTCTGACTCTGGAATATTAAAATTCTGCAACTCATCATCATCTTCAGGTTCCCCAGACAAGTTGTAGCAGGTCATTATGGACTGGATTGAACAATGCGCATGTGGATCAACTGGATAGGCGATAGGCTGACCTTGAGTACAATGTCCTGGATGATTTGTAAAGCATTTCATACCTCTGGGTTGATTTCCTGAAAACTAAATGTCTACGCAAAACAAACAGACAACTCTTCCCAAGTGGTGATAGTCTTGCGTAACTCTGCCACCACATACCGGGGTCTCGGCATTTCTTCCAGAGTGTGAACGAAAGCATGGACCCATTCATCTCTGGGTCACGACGCCCATAAATGTTAACACTCGATTAAATGACTGGTGGGATCATTCCTTCCATCATATCTCCCAGCATCATAGATCTCTAAATCGCCGAAGCGCACCATCATCGATTTGCAGCACTGTTCCCAATTAGGGATCATCTGTTTGTGTGTCACCCACCATCGAGCCGGAGTAGCCTTCAGTGCTACATCAAGAGCTAGTATCCTTTGCGGTTCAAAATTTTTCTCTTCAAATTCCTAAAAGAACTCTGATAGTCCCGGCAGTCCTTCATAAATGGGCAACTCGACAGTCTTAGTTGCAACATGTCGGAGAGACTATGTAATAAACCCACATTTCCTGAATGATACTTCATGCAAACTATTCTGCCAATTTTCTAGAGCATCCTTAGAGTCAGAGGACGCGGAACTTGCGTTGCACCATCCAAGTTCGCCATCGATGGTAGGATGGATATAGTCTTCAGAGATGTTACAAGTGTGATCCCAACTTCTCTCGACTTCATCCTTTACATGTTCAATATATCGTTGTCCTTCCTGAGGTTCCATAGGAGAAATGACCCTAACATCCTGGTTTACAAATGTCATAACTCATTTTTTGAAGTTGATAACTTCCATGCTATCATTAGCCCATCCAATCCCTAGTAGTGCGGGATAGGAACCACCATCTTCTACAACTTCTATCACATCAAAGTCGGCATGCGTTTTCATACCTTCAATGTCGACAACCAAGTTTGAAACGCGACCAATGGACTGAACCTTCACCTGATTTGCTAGTTGCAGTTGTACCGGAAACCATCCCAATGTTGGATTTCCCATCAATTGCCAGGTTTGCTTGGTCAGAATGTTTACATCTGATCCAATATCCAGAATGACCGAATCAACCTCATAATCTCCAATCTGGACATTCATCCTCATCTACTTGCCTGTCTTCCTTTTTTGCAAGGAATTCATAGCAGAATCCTTCACTGTCTTATCTGGGTGGTGCAACAATGTCTCAAGCTCGATAAGGGCGTCATATTTCTTTGCCAGCGATAGACAACTCTCAAAGAACTTCCGCAAGGTACCATGCTATCGCGATGGTCCTGCCTCTATAGATGGATAAAAAACAAATATCATATCAACAATTGGTAACTTACCCGGATTTCTCTCGATTCCATTCTTTGAGTCCAAGAAGGTGTCTTTCTCTGTTGCAATATCAAATGCGACCTTTTTCTTACCAGTGGGATGAACTTGCAGCCGTGGTCCATTGTCTCCATTTGTCGCACTAGCGCAAGTGATGATCCCAACATCGACATCCTTTATTCGTGGCTCGGCCTGAATAGTGGCAACTGTCGATCCTTGATTCAAGTTTAATGGTGACTTTTGATTCATTGGTTCTTTCTAAGTCTGAGGCGGGTTCTGGGTCTGATTCTGTGGTGGGACATGGTTCTGCATTATCAGTTGGTTCTGTACTTGGAATGCAGGCTGATTCTGATTCTGCACGTTTTATAACTGAGGAATATTTCCTGGCTGCCATTTTGAAATCAACTGAGGGTAGCTTTCAACATTATGATCGCTGGCTACATAGTATGTGCACTGCGCATGAGGAAACTCCCTCTGATAATGCCCAAATATTCCATAGGTGTAGCACTGGATTTATTCATGACCTCTTCCTCCTCCTCGACCTCTGAACCCTCTGTGGAATCCTCCTCGGACTCCTATTTGCTAAAACTGTAGTTGGGCCATCTGTTGCTGTGGTGGGTTTGGTTGCTGATGGACATAGTGCATGGCTTGAACATATTGTGGCTGATTATACTGTAGTCCTATGGTTGTACCACCATTTACAGCGGAGGTGCAAACTGCGACTGTGATATAAACTATTGCTACGGTTGCATGGGGACAAAATGCAACGGAGGTGGTGGTGTATACGACACTTGTGCTACTAGTTGTACTACTTGTGGTTGTGCTTGCACTGTCTAGGGGTCCTCACCTTTCACAAAGTATGAATCATACATCCTTTCCTGAAGCAAATCATAAGCTCGACAGTTTTTTTCATCATGTCCGACTGACCGACAAAATGTATAGTACAATTTTTTTACCTTGGTAACCATCTTCTACATGTAATCAAAGTTCTCATGTCGATGCCCATAGACCTGACATATGCGACACCATGGTACACCAGCACAACTCAACGGATTCGGGGCTCCCGACAACAAATAATTTTGAAACGTCAGACATGTGTCCTCGGTATGTCCGTCTGCATGGCAACGTGTGCACCAAAGATCATCACGATCTTCCTTGGCCTTTTTGATATATTGCAATTGGAGCGTCAAATTGGCCAATTGTGCTTGAATCTGGTACATTCCGACCGTAGATTCTCCTACTGGTGATGCCTCCAATTTCATCATGGTCTCCAGAGCCTTGCTCTGTGTCGCAATATTTTGTTGCATTAGAGGTTGTCTGATATGTGGGACAAGTGCGAAGATGAACCATTCCTTGTGCTAAACATCGCTCATCTGAAAATTGACCCAAGACATCAATGTCTTAAACCACTGATGAAAGTCCCAAATCGTCTCATTGGGAAACAGTTTGATCTCCTTCAATTCAGTAATATAATAAGCCTCATATTTTGGCTTCTTAAATTCTTTAAATAACCCCGTTTGGATCTCATCCAATGTCTTCGAGACACCTCCCTGAGGGATTCGCATGAATCTCATGAACCATTCCAGCGCACGGCCCCTTAGAGTAGTGGACAGCTGACTTTTCTTAACATCATCGTCGACAGTTTGTCAGGAGGTCCAGATTGCCTCACATAAGAACAAATACTGCTCTAGATCATCAGTGCCATTCCCATTGAATATCGGTAACTTCATTTCGTCGCCCGCCATTATGGGCCTTCTTCCTCCTGCTGGTGCTCTATTACTATAATGTTGCTGACACGTTGGGCAAGTTGACATAGAGTGTGTATTTTTTCCTTGTGGTGGAGTAGTGCACGGAGACATGGGCACGTTACTGCTGGGGTTCGATCCTATTGTCCTTCCAAGCGTAACTTGGGCATGGTTGTCCTTTTCTTCACAAAAAGGTCGCTTCGTCCTATGTGGTTGTTCTTCATGGCATTGCACTTATATCGCAGCAGGACCTTATCCCGTCCTCTACATGTTCTCTTAAAACCTTGCTCCTCCCCTTGTACAACCACTTGTTTCTTTGGCGAACTTCACATTCTCACCAGAACACATGACCATCTACCCCTTACCTTTTCATGCATCTCCCCCCTTCCGTCGCGGTGCCTACATCCTCCGCACACCAGAGTTCCACTACTCTTGGCCCATCTTCAGAATAGATTTTTCACAAACCAATTGCTTAATGGACAGCTACAGCGATAACAAGAATCTTCCTCGAGATCCACTAAAGAACTCTCTTTCTGCTTCGCTAAAGGACTTATTGGTGTTGACTGCAAACTCAGTGATGTATCCCTCTAAGATACTATCCAACCACACTTCAAATGCCCGCGATACCCTATTATTGGTTTCTTATAACTCCTGGATCAACTCTGGGGTCTAGGATGTCGACTCTCCTCCTTGAAAGTTTGTATTCTTCTTAGTGAACTTTTCCAGCCATTCAGAGGACAGGAAATTCACAAAATAACCATTCATGAGGACCGTCATGGATATACCTGTCCAGCCAGTGGCCCGTCGACAACTTCAGATTCTGATTTTTAGCTTCAGCAAACTCCCACAATTTTAGATCAAACCATCCTTTGATCTTCGGTCGAGTCGGATGCCAAAACATATCCTCCTCTTAATACCAACAAAGCCTTGTCGACAGGGGTTCCCACTCTGTCGACGCCTAAGTAGTGCAATCTCCCTGAGCACCGGCCTTGACAGGTTTTACCCTACCCAGCAACGTTTGCGGAGCAGACGAGGTCTCACCCGAGATGTTCAAGGGAGAGCTATCAAAACGGAGTTTTCAGCAGTGGGGACGAAGGATACGGGAATCCGATGAAAAGACACCATAATTGCTAGATCCAGAGCTTTGCAGTCGACTTTAGGCCATTTCCTCAACTTACAGAGTGTATTCAGAACTTATGTAGTCATTATAGCATCATACAGTTGTCACACTATTGCTAATATCGCAGCATTGTTCATAAAACATATCAACTCATAATGCAACAGATAGTAGCAGACTTTAAATAGATCGCATCAATATAACAGAAAGAGACTAAATCACAGCAACATCATAACAAAACAAGTTGTAACGTCATAATCGATTAGATCGCAGCAGTGATAGCAGACAAGATTTGTGCCATAATTGTCCATATTAGTCTTGTGAAAAGGACCCATATTACACAATTCTTCTCCAAAACCGGAGACTGCATACATCAGGAAAACCCAGATAAATCGTAGATACACAGGAAATTCTTCACAAAACTAGAACGCACTAGACCTTATGCCCCAATTATCCTCTGATGCGATTCTCCTATTTTTCCTTTTCTACTTGCAAAACTAGATCTATAAATAGGCTTGCGCCATTACATTGAGGGTCCACTTCTAACTAATTTATAACCACTAATGACCTATTACAACAAAACTTGGTCAAATAACATATAAAATATTCAAAGCGGTTATTATTCCTCCCATCACGCTAATCTGTCCTTGTGCGGTACCGCGTGAGGTTGCGCAGCTGCCATGATGTTGCACAACTCACTTACCAAAACCCTTGCTAACAGTTTGCTTTGATTAGTTCACTGTTTTGCAACACATTTATTTACGCTTGGTCTTTCAAATAATATTTGCTTTGCTTCTACGAATACGCAGTTACTTGTTTTGCTTTCTACGAATTTGCAATTAAATAGTTCATTTCTTTCCATAACTTAGTTGCACTTGCATTCTTAGATATGCATTTACTTATGCATACATGGAATTGTCTCCAATTTATAATATAGATCAGATAATTTGCTGCAAGTAGTTAGTTTTGCTCTCATTAGTTAAATCGCTTTTAGACCAAGCGACTGCTTTCTAGATTAGTATCTGCAATTCCCTTCCATAGAATAGATTAGCATAGCATTAGACTAGCTTGAATCTCAGTTATTAATCAGTTTCCTGCCTTTATAGAATAGATTAATATAACATTAGATTATATTTGAAATTATAGTTACTTTTCAAGTTCTTAGTTAATTTCCTGTTTTCATATATAGATTAAATTCTTGCATTTGAATTATGAAAGCCTTGCATGTAGATTAAAATAATATAGTTGCATGTTAGTGCATTTGCATCTTTAGTTAGCTTAGGTTAGTTCAAGCCTTCAATCCTGCACATATAGTGTTTGCATCTCACAAGCTACCTTCCCGGGTTGACAATTAAGTGTTGAATTAGATAGTGCATATTTTACCCAATATTCACCTAGATCTCTACAATCTAAACCATAATTATACATCATATTCCCACCATTATTTCCTCCATTTTGACCTTCACAACTAAAATTCCACCAAATATGGTCCAAAACATTATTATTCTTTCCCCCATAAGTGAAGGGAAGTTTAGCATTTATTGTGATTTATCCCCACTCTCCAAAAAGGACCAAAAAATCCTAAAAATGAGAATGTGTAAAAAAACATAGATAAATACCATAAAATACCATGGGTCAAAAAACCTTGGACCATCCTATAAATACATTGTGAAGGTCTCACCAAAAAACTCTTAGTCACACTTTTCACCTTTCACTATTATCTTCACATTTCGCCATATCATTCCCACATTTTATGTTGAGCTTACTCCATACCCATTTGGATCTATTCCCCCTATTTGACAACCACTAATGGAGAAGACTAGAGACCTAGACCATGGAGCCACAGGACCATTTCCTCAGACGAATGTTGTTAGCCAGAAATATGCACCTCCTATGGACAGGAGTTGTTTCCCTAGTCTGAATGGTTCAGATCTACAACAAAACAAAAACACCAAATGTTAAACTTTCCCTAGATCTGGTTAATCACTTGAATGAAATGCCATGATACTTCTCAAAGGTTGTCCTCGCTATCCTCACAGAAGAACCTGTAAAATATGGTAAACAATAAGAAAAAAAATGATAGCATACAAGATAATCAACTAGATCTATCCCTGTGACCAAGGAATCAAGCAATACATACAAATGAAATAGTAAATATGGGAAAGAAAAGACATTTTTTATTAGAAATTATTGGAGAGACTACAACCTTTATGCCTTGGTGTTGAGAGTTCCTTCCAATGGATCCTTGCCTCTAACTTCACCTTGTTTCCAAAGACTCAAGAATGATTTTGACAGTGTTTGGGTATGCAACAGAATTCTTCCTCCTTCCTCCCATGGGGGATGAGCCAGTATTTAAAGTCATGGGAGGATAGGTATGGTTGAGGATATCATGGGTGAGGTGGAAGGGAGATCCAAAAAGGGAGGATCTCGAGCTCCAGGTGGTTCCTAAACCATAGGGATGAGGCTCCACGAAGGCAAGCTTCGAGAAGCCTCTTGAAACTTCTCTTTTTTCCTTGAAAACTCGAGCACTACTCCTCTAATGAAGCAAACAGGTGGTGTTAAGGGTGTAACGCTTCTTGCAGTAAGGCTAGAGACGGTGGAACCACTTCTTTCCCATGTATAAGGAGCGTTGCTGACTTGGGTAACGCTTCTTGTCAATGGGGTAGGAGCATTACCAGCTCAAAACAAGGAAAAAATGCAAGGGGATAATTTGAACCTTCATTTCTCTAGGGAAAACTTTGAGGGATTGGAGTAGACAATGAAATACCTATCTCATAACATGAGGGTGACGATATTTCAGTATAACAAATGTAGTGGCCCAATTCAAGGAAAGGTATTCTTATTGTTGTTACTTTCTATTAGTTAGATAGTAAACTAATAATCATAAAAAATATTTATGTTCTTGTTTATTGTCGATTGTTATAGTAAGTCAAGGTTGAAAGACACTTCACACCATGAATTCTACCCTATGATCTGGACGATATAGGGTAGTTTCTTTTGCACGTAGCCAGGGAAAAATCCCCACTACAACTTGTTTAAGGCCAATTTGTTGCTTGCACCCATGGGGGAATAGAAAGCCCATAGACCTGATATGTGCTCAACACTCTCTAGTTAATGGGATGAATTGGTCAAGAAAACATTGAAATGGGTATTGAACTTGTAATAATAAAGGGGTGGGTTGTGCCTTCTTAATGATAGTGCGACAATTGAATGTTGATAAGGTTTCTCTAGAACCATGTACTATCTGCAATATGTTCCAATGAATTTTCCATCATATTCCTTTCATCCTCTGGGATTACAGTTTGTGCAATGATATGGACATGATTTTCAGCCATATGTTGTGTCTTTCTTGCTTCCTTTTCCCACCTTCCCAGTGCCTTTTGATGCTCATTGTCTTCTCGTTCTCTCTCTCTTTCAATTCTTTCCAACACATGTTGTTCAATGACTATCAACTTAGCTGCCTTCATTTCTATATGAGGTCTTTCTTCCGTTGTTTTAATTCTACCATGCCATGTTTCTTTTATTCAGAATCCATCAAAAGGTTGATATAGTCTTCTCATGTTAGAAGTTGAGAACCTAGGCGCAAGCATAGAACATCTTTTGTTATTGTTCTCCATTGTGGTGGCACTATCTCCATTGGAAACTTTAGGAAATGACCAAGTGTCGGTGTGTTCATTGTTAGTGGTTGTGGTGCATCTAGGATAGGTGTTTTTTCTACATTGACCTCTTTGTGTGTATCCTTATCCTTTCCATTAGGATATACTTATGACCTATTATGTACATAAAAATGAACAATTTCATTGACATCAATGGTTCCTACAAAGTCATGCTAATGCTTTTATCATTGGTATTTGTGACAACTTGCATGTTCAAGTTCATCGTTTCCTTTGGCATCCATGATGGTTGTGATACCATGGTTGGAAATGTGAAGGGGCCATTGTTGTTGTTTGGACCATGGCCACCATTGACCTCATCAAAATCATCATTGATATATGGAGCATGTTCTTCATATGGTTCGCCCTCCTGCATGTTTTCTTCTATTTGTTCCTGTTCATACTGTGTAGCACTGACCTCTTCATCATCATCACCATCATCCATAGCCAGACAATTTCCTTGAGATAGGGACAACATATTGTCAGTATTGTCTACATATTCCTGACCATCCACATGATCTTGGGAAACCACCTCCTCATGATCATCCACATTAAATTCCTAGATACAACCAATATTGTGGATTAGAGCATCGTAGTTTAGTGGCCAAATACCCGTTCTCCTAAAACCAACCTTGATGTTTGAGGGTGTGAGATCCCTTTTAAAAGCTTTGCTTGCAAGCTTAGCTAACTTGACCCTCTTTACCTCTACCTCTACCTCCCAGTTATTCACCATCCATGATGTTGGTTCTGACACACACAAAAAAATTAAAGGGCCAAAGCACACTTAGATCGAGGGGATGCAGCCTCTGAGTTGTATGGCAAGGCAATGTTAACAAGTCAATTCCCAACTTGTTTGCCTCCTCGATTGTTTGCACTGCGATGTGACTTGCATGGCCATCTAAAATCAATAGGTGTTTGTTCTCAAGCTACACACCACCCGATATAGATGTTGCAAAGTGACAAAGCTAATTAAAAAATAGTTCTTTGGTCATCCTCCTATGCATCCATGCATGTTCCTGGTTCATAGTTTTGGATATAGTCTTTCAGACAACTTTTACCCTTAAACAGATAAAATACAGGGATTGCAAAACCACTTGCATTCACATAGCAGAGTATGGTTATCCACTCCCTGCTCCTTGGCGAAATCTTTGTGATGTTATGAATACCTCTCTTTGCAATTATTTGCATGCCACAGTTCCTTCCCGCAGGTAACCCTATTTCGTCACAGTTCCATAAGTGGTATGGAGGGTAATGGTATTTCTCATATGCACTGGAAAGTGTGTCATAGAACCTAGATACAACTACGGGGTGCATGTTTAGTGCCTTATCTCTATCAAGTCCCTCAACCGTATGCAAGACAAGTTCTATATTCCCTTTTTTAAACCCAACCCACAAATATTTTTTATTTGTGTGCAAGCTTATGGATTTGCACTCTGTAGAATTTTAGAAGTGACCGACGCGTTTCAGGTGGACCCTCCACTCATCATCAGGATCACCAAGATTTCCTAGGAAACCCATGTTTGAATGGGTTTGGCCTCCCTTGGTAGATTTGAGCAATAATTGATTCCAGATGTATCAACTCCAGCCTGTGTCCCAATTGGTCCATCTCCTTACACCACAAAACCACCTCGTCCTCCTCTTATTCAATTAGAACTGTAAGAGGACCCTCCGCTTGGTATGTGTTAGGCCATTTATCTAGTAATGTATTGATGTGGGTGTAATCCCATGTTTTTTTGCAGCTAGTACTCTAATCGAATATCCATGGAACTCAACATTGTCAATTGCATCCAACATGTCCTGTTATGTCTACTCTCTAATAACACCGATTTTCTTTGATGAACTAACTCCTTCAACTATGGTTGGTAGTGGAATTGTGGGTGAAAGTGGAACTGTGTTGTCCCTAACTACCTCTGGCAATATATGATATTCTTTGACATTTATAGGAGCACCATTGTTGTTGGTATTCTGGGGGATGTCATCATTTGATGAGGTGCAATGTTGTTGGGTGGTTATTGGGCACCCTTGGCACCTCGTTTCCTACTGCTCCTAGTACGAGCAACATTATTAACTCTTGCCATGGTTGTGGAAACTTGCAAAAGTATTACAAAACCATGAATACAAAAGCATGCAAATTTAGTTAAATTCCAACAACCATGAATTCAAAAGCATGCATGCACTGTAGTATATGTACACATTTACGTGTAAACACTTATGAATTTCAATACCACGCAGAAGGGAAAACCATACCTAAACCATTGTGGCACACAAAGCCTAAGTTGATAATGTTGATGCATTAGGTTGAATGTCTGCCTGTTGATAATGTTAATGCGCTAGTTGAATGTCTACATGTAGATAGTGTTGATGCACTGGTTGAATTGTCTGCCTGTCGATACTGTTTATGCATTGTTTGACATTGGTAGGGTTAATGCAGTGTTTGAAAGGCAAGTAAACTAGAGTGTATGCAAACTGCTAGTAGTGTTGATGCACTGCTTGAAAGGAAAGTCAGGTAGACTATAGGAAAACTTAACTAATGGTCATCTTGATGCATTCTTTGAATTCCCGAAATGCAAATAGAGTCAATTGTATGCAGATTGAGGTTGCCTTATAGTTATTTGTTGTGCACTTGGGTTGGTATCTGGAATTGACATGGATTGAAAATTTAAATTTGAAAATGAATGCGTATGATTGCTCGGGCCTTGATCCAACGGCTAGAAACCACTACATTGTTGATCCTTGTGCTTTTAGTGTGTTTAAGGGATTATTTGATGAGTTGATTTGGGTGGCCTTGTGCTTTCAATGTGTTTAATTGTTGATTTGATGAGTTTATTTGGGTAGGTCGATGGATTTGGTTCGATCAAATGGCTTGAATATGCCATTGTTCATCCTTGTGCTTTCAACGTATTTAATGGAAGATTTGATGAAATTTGATGCGTTTTATTGTTGATTTGATGAGCTTATGTTGGCAGGTGTCATTTATTGAAGAGGGTGGGTTGATTGGTTGAATAGACCAGTTTTGGAAGCCGAATTATTCGACCCTTGCTCTCTCTAGGTGTTTATGTGTGATGGGATACAATGGTTCGTTGGTTGTACGATGTTGCTCTAAAGGTTGTTCGTGGGTGTTGTGGTGATGAGCAAGGTTTCTCCAATGGTCATTCGTGGGGTTTGAAGTGATGGGCATTAAGTACATGTAGATTGGACATATTTTGTCATTTTAATGATTTGTTGGTTATTTATGGCAGAACAAACTTGGATGATAGTGGGATAAGATGTTTTGTAAATTTGTATTTGAAAAGACTAATGGGTGACAACTATTGGCCTAGTGAGTTAATGGGTTGTTTTGCACTTATATATATATATATATATATATATATATATATAAGTCATTGGTGCAATTTAAAGATATGTTTGGTGTTCATGTATAGAGTGGTTGAGATGATGGGTATTATGACTGCTACCGGTGATCAAATTTGAAGGGCGAGTCTTAATTTTCAATTTGTAGGGCATATATTCTTTGAACGCTTCAAAGATGACACGTGATATAAATAAATATACTTCACTTGACAACTATAATTTAATTAAACACTTCCAAAAAATGCAAAAACCAAATATTGTTGATATGGACTATGGAGCCTTGTTAGAAAAATTACCACGTTCGTGAGGTCATTGAGTTTCAGATAAGGAAGTATTATTGTGGCCCTTGTGAAGTTGGAACACATATCAAATCATTGCCCTAGATTTTGAGTGAAGAAAGTTTCTCTGAGTTAGGGAGTAAGGATGATTTTATTAGAAACATCCAATCTGTAAATTGAAATTGCTATTGACAATTAATTTAAAAAGTTGCTCTTTCTTTAAAATGTGGCTATAAATTATGTCTTTCTTAAATAGAAGAGTAAAAATAAAATTTTAATTTTTTTTAAGAACAATTTTAACTTTACACTTTTGAAACATGCTAGAACCCTGTCTGCTAGCCTAGACGGTTCAAATTTGAACACTGACTCCAACTCATCCGCTGAAATCTGCAGACCAATTTTTGTCCAAATCACACTTTCTAATCCTCAAATCTTAATTTTGGCCATCTCGCTAGTTCTGAAATAAAGCATTTAGTTTAAGAAAAAAATTGCAGAAATAACAATTTCCTAAAACACTTTAGACCGGTTTTTATAAAAAATTAATGAGGAACGTTTTAATATGCAAATGTTTTTAATTTGTTAAAATCGGTTGTCCAACAAAATTTCGAAGTTTCCCTCGCATTAAGTCCAATTTCAAATTTTTATTTTCCTCGTATTAACTCCAATTTCAAATTTCACCTGCTCGCTTCTTGGAGCTTTTTCATTTGAATTTGGCGATTTCGATTTTTCCCTCCACTCCAAAATTTTAAACTCACAACTCTGAAAATCCACCTACCCGCAATTAAACTAAATCATGTGGATTCAAGTACAAATACATCTCCTCACTGCCTCTGCTGCAAAAGTAAGAAAATCAATTTTCAGCATCATTCGAAATGGAGACGCAAATTCTTCAGCTTGCAGGCGGCCGTTTTTCTCTGAGAGAAGAAGAAGAAGATAAAAAGGAGAACATTCTCCCATTCTTCTCTTATTCTTCTACCTCTGCCTCTGCATTGCCATTCCCCCAGCCGAGGAACCCTCTCCGAGACATCACCGGTCTCATCGCTCATAATGTAAGTACTCACAGCCCTCTCTGCTTGAATTCTTATCATTATTATTCAATCTTTTCGCTCAACATTTATGTGGTTCTTGCTCTGTTTTTTCAGGGAAGACCGCAGAGCTCCGTAGCAGAAGTGATGTCACATGTAGGATTAGGGGTACATACTTCCAGTAAGAAGTGCACCAAAAAGAAGAAGGTTGCATTTCTTTCCAGTAGCACCGCTATTTCCATCCAGATGACTCGGCAAATACATGAAATGTTAATACCGAGAAAGGGCTTCTTGTAGTACTGTGATTAGGGTTAGTGGAAAAAATGCAAGCCTGCTTGTAATTGTGATTCTGTTTCGCTTCAGAATTTTCTATCAAGGCAGCCCGGAATAGCTGAGCGAACAGAATCAATGGGAGAAATTTAAAGGGGAAGAACCGGAGGGGACAATTCTTTGATTAAAGAGAATACAAAAAATAATCTCGTCTGGCTCTCAAATTCTTCAATAAATAATAAAAATGGCTGGTTTCTGTATTCATTATAGGGTGTAAGGGCAGTCAACCAGGGTTTGTAATAAGCTATTACAGCAATATACTTATTATGTGAGATAGTCATTATGACTATGACATGTAACTTAGGAGAATAGAATTTGGGTTGGCAGGATTTTCTCCTTCATTCACTTAAGTAAATGAACATTTTAATTAATTGTTTTATCTTTGGTGTAATTGTAAAATGATTGATGGATGTTTTAATTTTTTTTAAGGAAACAAGTGAAGCATTTATGTAGTGATGTATCTGGATTTGAGCCCAAGACCTATTGCTCACAACTTACAGTATTCAACCACTTTACATCCTTCTTATTAATATTTAGTTACCTTCTTCTCACTTTTTATTCTTTTATATATGTATATTAGGAAATTAAAAACCCTCAAACTTCACTTCTTGCTTATTTGGCTCAAGCTTCATTACAAAGCATTCCAAAGAAAAAGCAAAACAAAACATACTGAATGTAATAAGGTGTTACATGTGGTGTTTCCTTAAGAGAGTGCTTTTAGTGAATCTCTTTTATGGTATATTTTGTAAATTACATAGAAGATAAAAAATGAAGTCATGTTTTTGTGGGTGAAGTTTTTGTATAAATATGCAATGAATGATAAATATGTAGATGAATTCATTGTTTTTGTGAGTGATATGTTTTGTAAGCAGTATAGATCCAAATCCTAGGCTTGATCAAATCTCTCAAGATACAAACCTTTTCTTAACTATTGTACTCAAGGAGTTATCAACTTTGATGTGTTCTATATATAGCCGACACATTTTTTTATTTAAGCTCAACATATAATATTTTTATTATTAATATTTAATATTATTTATGGTGAGACATAATAATTTTTATTTTGTTAGGAACTAAAATTACATTTCCCTCATACATGGTTTTAAAACTATATGTAAGGCTCTCTTAAAACCATGGGTTGTTTAATAGGCTTTGCACATGGTCTTAAAACCATTTGCAAGTCCCTCTTAAGCCATGTATAATAAAACCATGGGTTGTTTTGGAGGCTTTGCACATGGTTTTAAAACTATTTTTAAGGTTCTTTTAAACCATGTACAATAAAACCATGGGTTGTTTAGGAGGCCTTGCACATGGTAAGGCCAACATTTTTTTTTGGGATAATTTAATTTATTATTTTTTATTATTTTGCACATGGTCAAGGCCAACATTTAGAGAAATATTTTTGGTGGATAATTAAATTTTTTATTTTTTGTTAAGTAGAAACATTACAAAATCTCACCCCATTAGCTTGTTTTTTGTGATTGACATTTATTTTGACTAATAAAAATGTTTTGGTTTTGAGATAGTTTAAAATGTATTTATAAAGAAGAAAATCATATATTTGCTATGTTGCATGGGAACGGTTCCTAGGTTTTCAGAAACTTGTTCTTTAGGTTCTAGTGTTCGTGGGAACTGGAACAAAATGTTCGAAATTTCTCTTTGTGGAACAGCGAAACAATTAAGAAACGTTTACTCAAAAAATTGGGAACTTTGGAATGTTGAAAATGACGTTTTCTTTTTCGGTACTGCGATTGGAACGATGAGCAGCTCCTTGTAGAAGCGGAACAGACACGTTCCTAGCTGGTATTCCCCTCAAAAAAATAAATGGCGGCAAAATCTCCCGTGAATTCTTGCATTCTGAAAACTCTCGCGAAGTTTTAACCCTTAGTTTTCTTATAAATACATTGCACAAAGAGGTTTAATCAACACAAATCACGAGTCTCTCAGTCTGGTCACTGGGTCGAGCACTGAGCAGTAGGCGTTCATCGTTTACGGTTTGAGTAATTGTTGAGACGATTTGAGGAGCTGAGAGGAGTAATTGCTGAGAGACTCAAAGAGTTTTCAGTTGTGAGGTCTGGTCTGTCTAGGCTCTGCACGTAGTGACTCGCCGTGAGCCATCGTTGGAGCGTGGAGAGTTTCTCAGGTTTTTGAGTTTTGTGATCAGTGGAGCGTGACCCGTGAGCCGGTGTGGAGAGTTTTGTGAGCGTGGAGCGAGGAGACGATTCTTAGTCTCTCAGTCTGGTCATTGGGTCGAGCATTGAGCAGTAGGCGTTCGTCGTTTACGGTTTGAGTAATTGCTGAGACGATTCGAGGAGCTGAGAGGAGTAATTGTTGAGAGACTCAAAGAGTTTTCAGTTGTGAGGTTTGGTCTGTCTCGACTCTGCACTGCTGTTTAATCAAGAGGTTTAATCAACACAAATCATGAGTCTCTCAGTCTGGTCACTGGGTCGAGCACTGAGCAGTAGGTGTTCGCCGTTTACGGTTTGAGTAATTGCTGAGATGATTCGAGGAGCTGAGAGGAGTAATTGCTGAGAGACTCAAAGAGTTTTCAGTTGTGAGGTTCGGTCCGTCTGGACTCTGCACTGCTGTAGTGACTCGTCGTGAGCCGTCGTTGGAGCGTGGAGAGTTTCTCTGGTTTCTGAGTTTTGTGATTAGTGGAGCGTGACCCGTGAGCTGGTGTGGAGAGTTTTGTGAGCGTGCAGCGAGGAGACTTTTTAGTTTAGCGTGGAGATTGAAGAGTGACCCGTAAGTCGATGTTGGAGCAACTCAACTGAGCATAACGGAAGATATATTGACGTTTTCCCATATGCATTTTGCCATTTTGGCCTTCTACGTTGTTGTTTTCCCATATGCCACTTCATGCAGCTGTGTTTTATTTTTTATTTTTTAATAAATTACTAATTTTTATTTCTATTTAAATTTTATTATTTAACTTTAATTTATTCATTGTCATTTAAATTTTATTATTTAATGTTTAAACTTTACCTTGTCAGATTTTAGAGTTTTTTTGAATTAGAAATCAATTATCTTTTTTTTCTTTTTTAATAAATTTAAAATTACTATTTTTAATTTTTAATTTTTATTTCTATTTCTATTTAAATTTTTATTTATTTTTTTTTTCCAAGAAAAAAAAGCGTAATTTTATTTCAAGCCTAGGCGATACAAAATTACATTCTGTAGGTGTTGAAGCAAGACCATAGGTCTGCAGAAAAAATAATAAGAATATTACATAAGTATTCTAGGAGTTAGGGATTTTATAATAATCATCTAATTTCCTTTTCTTCCCTCTCTTCTTTGTTTTCACTTCTGTCCATCCCCCCAGCTGAGGTGCAACGACAATAAATTCTTTACTCACCTGCTCCAAAGCTGGTTGAACAGGCGATTTATCTTTATCTGATTCTGAAGTTTCGGATTCATGTGTACGCTTTGACCCGGTTAAGGAGAAATCCTTTTGTGGCTCCATGATAGTTTTCTTACCCGCATTTGTTGATTCTGATTGATGTGCCTCCACTGGTTCATCTATATGCACTGTTTCCTCTTTGTCCTCGTCTTGTTGTTGTTCTGCTGGTTCGCTCTCCTCACTTTCTGAATCTTCATCAATAGAGGGAGCATAATCTGCTTGCCATGATTTCCTTTTTGGATGCATCCCCTGTTTCTTTTTGGGGAAACGTTTTGAAAGAGGGCACGAATCTTGTAAGTGTCCTGTCAAATGACAAAATCTGCATCTAAAAGCGGTGTTTTCATAGTCCAATGCCTGGATCCATTGATGCTTTTCGTATAGCAGCTGGACTCTATCAAGAAGACCTTTGCTGAGGTCGATCTCCACACAGATTCTTGCATAAGTGAATAACCCCTGCTCATTCAGATCATAATCACTTTTAATGAATTTCTCAA
>LPNX010890299.1:0-48569 GCA_001517045.1 Pseudotsuga menziesii | reverse complement strand
GAATACATTGCCTAACGTAGTAAAAGGTATCTAAATATATTTCCCATAAAAAAATAGTTGACATTGTTGGGAAGATATTTGTTGGAAGGGAGGCATTATTCCCCATCAACCAACATTAAGAAGTATCATGGACTTATTTGATTTATAAATGAATTGGAAAATTATGTATAGGGATATACAAACAAGTATTATTCTCTCCTGCACTAGGTGTTAATAACACACAAAATAGGCCCTTTGAGCAACAATTGATTATGAAATTCATTGACAAAGGAGAGGACCTCCACAAATGATGAAAATGCAATCGTTTTCTAAATGTTGCATATCGCACTTGCGATATATCGCATATGCGTTTTGGAAATTTACATATCGCATATGCGATATATCGCATATGCGTTTTGTAATGTTACATATCGCATATGCGATATTTAAAATTACAAAACGTGAATGCGATATATCGGATATGCGATATAGATTTCCACGAACCTTAGCCTTGTGTTTGGGCTTGGGTTATTCCGAACATGCCATCAATAACGCATATGCGTTCTTGATTTACACTTCGGAAGTGCGTTTCTGATTTCCTAAGTGGCACCAAAAAGTGGAACCAACTTCGTGCGAGCTCCCTAATAGTTGTATCTAATAATCCAATAGTTGAAGATTATTTTTAATTTTTAGAACTATCAGTAATTGTACTTAGCACATGTTAATTAAGCTATTTTTATTTTTATTTTTTTGAAATTAATAATTATTAATTTTGGACTATGCCCATATAATTAATCTGGACATTACACTTGTCTCATTCTTGTTTAATCTTGGACGACGCCCATAAAATCAATCTGGACAGTACACTTGTCTCATTCTGATCAGTAGATGAAAAAACATAGATGATAATGAGCCGCAAAATTCTAACATATGTAAGCCTATCAACAGAACAATACATATCTAGCAATGACATCTGATTGTCTCTTCTAACTTGCACTGCAAAATTTCCTTTGTTTCCATTCGCCATCACTCAAAAATTTCCTTTACTTTTATTGGCCATAAAAAAGCTATAGTGTATGTGACTATTCTCAATTACAAGCTTTACAACCAATTCACAAATTTTACAACTTCTATATACCTAATTTTAAATTTACGTGTTGTCGAGAGTCAAACATCAATTCCACAACGTGCCTGCTTGGTTGCTTGACTTTTCTGTCTTCTACATATATAACACTTCCTTTACTCTTATTAAATAATTATCTTCCATGAAATATAATATTATCAATTAAATATGTATAAATAAATATTAAGTTAACCTATTTATATTATATGAGATGACGTACTAATGATTTTGCTCCTCATATATTTTTTATAAATAAAAAATGCCCTCTTATCAAATTTAAGCTAAATTCACTTTTTGAATTCGGGTTGGGTTCTATTCTAACTTTAATTAAATTTGATTCAGTTTACCAAAAAAACATTGGAAGAGTTTACCATTATAAACAAAGTCGTATAACAAATCATAAGCTTACAAACTATTTCAAAGCATCAACCATTACAATTACATATTCTCTTATTTATTTTCTCTTATATATATATATATTTTATTATTTAATATTATTATAATGACAATGTTTCCATAATATGTTTTTAGAAAGAAAGAATTAGATGTAAAATATGTTGTTAGAAAGGATAAATTAGATGCAAAATAGATATGCATATTCATTTATTTATTTAATTAATATTAATTATTATGCTAAGTGAAGGAGCTTTTACTTTCATGTTCACTTCATTAATATGACTAGTTTGGTATTAAGTTTGAACTGTTAGATAATTTTTTATTAAGCAAAACTTAATGAAACTTTTTAAAATTTGACATAATATACTTTTTTTATTGGGAAAATTCTTTGATTAGATAATTCAATTTATTAAACTAATCCTTAAAATTTATAAAAGAATGTTCTATTAGAAAGAGAAATAAAATAAGTATATATATTAAACTTTTCACATTGAGATTGAGCATTTAACAACATATAGAAAACAAGTTATTCTTTTATGAAAATCCTTACAACATTCAAGGTGTAGGCTAGTAAACTTCAAGTCAATAATTTTTATAAATTTTTTTAATGCTAAAAGATATGATATTATGACTTATAAAGAGTATAGTATGATATTATGATTTGCAAACTCACATTCAAACTCAGCTAAAACCAATATATAGAGGAGAATATGTTTCCTTGTGAAAACTCTTACAACATTTAAGGTGTAAACTAGTGGAACTATAAATTGATTATTCTTAGTTAGTTTCTCCATAATGCCAATGGATATGATATTATGACTTGTAAAGGGTATGCTATTATTACCAACAATGCAATTGTGTTGAAAAAGTTGTTACTTATTTCAATATAATTAGTTTAAGTAAAAATGTAGAAAGGTACTGGTGGTTCTTTGATAGGTATATCAAAAGATGAACATGGCCTTAGTCTTAGGACTTCAATGGAGTTGCCGCTAAGGGACTATCCATCATATTTTATTTAATATTGTGTATTTGAATATAATTTTATTGTTGAATTTGTAACTTCTAATACAATATAGTGGATTAAAATAAAACAAAATCAATTTAGATACTTGTTTTTAATAAATTTCAATATTGTATAAATTTTTTTTGCTCTTTCTTAGAAGTACTTAGATTTCAATTTTCATTCAATTATAATTGAGAACATTGTATAGAGAAAAATGTCACACAAACAGAATTACATTATGTAAATTAAGTTGTTGATTGAACATTATAAACAAGAGAATAACTTAATTGCTAACTTTGGTTAACATATATTCTAAAAACATAACCAATATTTAATGTCAATTTATTGTAAAATAATTTACTTTTGAAAACAAACTATTTCATCCCATAAATTTATATAGTGTTCATCTGAATTGTTTAGAAATACATGATCAAAATAAGAAATAGATTATTTTTCAAAATTATAAAATCTTCTCAACATTTCTAATTTTTTATTATTAAAACTCTTGGAATTAGAGTATCTCTTGCTTTAACTACTTTCTATGTTACAAAGTCTCTTTTGCTTTAACTACTTTCTATGTTACAAAGTCTCAATATAAAGAGTGTAAGCTAGAATATATATATTATTTTAACATTATTTAATATATCTTTTAAAGAATTGTAATTTTAATAAGATAATGACTTACAAAGAAAGTTCTAACATTGTTTTTTTTGGTTTGCTGCAATGTTTTTTGACTCAAAATCATCACTCTATGGACCACTACCTTGAAGGTGCCTCAAGCCCCTCAATAGAATTGAACCTTGTCCACTAGTGAAAAACTTTTAGGTCTTAAAAGATCATTAATAGTAATGTCAATTTATTGTAAGATAATTTACTTTAGTGCAACTTTTTTAACAAAATATTTCCAAAAAAAACACTTCTAAGTTGGTTTGCAATTTACAAAGATCTTGTTTTTAAACCAAAAAGTGTTTTCTTTATGTTGGTTTCTAAGTTATGTATCTTTTTCAGCACTAGTTATTGTGATTCAATTCAATTTTGTATTTATTCAAATTTTTCTTTAAAATTTTCTTACAGGTCTTCATACAATTAATAATATTTAAAACTATACCTACTGCATATTAAAAAAGGCTATCAATAACCAGCTTGTTGAGTAGGCTTTAATGAAACTACTGCTCTGCAGCAGCCTTTGGACAAGATCTTCAGCTGCTTAAGATGGAAAGGCCTGCTACCAAACAGCTGCTGTTGCATTAAAACCTACAGCAAGCTGATTAATTTTGACCATTAGATTACCAAACTGCCTAATTTTGACCATTAAATTGCCAAACTACTTGGGCTGCAAGCTGGTTAATTTTGACCATTAAACTGCCAAACCGCCTGGACAGCAGGCTGATTAATTTTGGCCATTATTGGCAAACTGCCTGCGCAGCACATTAGTTAATTTTGGCCATTAAAAAAATTTATTGTACCAAGAAATTAGAAGGACAATTGCCAGCTGAATTAGGCTGACTTGTGTGGACAACCATGCTTTTCATTCACACCATTGACGACAATGAGTTGAAAACTATGAAAACTATGCTTTGCATTTGCACCGTCAAGGACAATTAGGTTAAATATCAGAAAAACAACACAAAAACCACGTGAATGTTTTATTGGTCTGGTGCCATACACATATAAGCATTTGTACCGTCAAGGACAGTTAAGTTAAATATCAGAAAAACAACACAAAAACCACGTGAATGTTTTATTGGTCTGGTGCCATACACATATAAGAGTACCGTTGTAGATGCATTGTCCACCACCAATTGATCTCAAAACCATTATTTAAGCACTATCTACAGCCCTATTTCGTTGAGGATTTCAGAAGCATTAGCCACAATGGAAGGGTTTGCAAACATTGGGATTGTAACTTGTCTGCTGGCATTATTGTCTCTAACGAAATCAGCGTACGCAACACAGACAAACCCCAGCAAACCGTTGGTGTCTGCCTTTTACATTTTTGGAGACTCCACTGTAGATTCTGGCAACAACGATGGCCTTGCAACAGTTTTTAAAACCAACTTTCCTCCATATGGAAAAGATCTTGCGGATCATAAACCCACTGGTCGATTTAGCAATGGAAAATTACCAACAGATATATTATGTATGACTCGAAGGACAACCTAGTGATCAGTAGATTAAAAACATATGATATATTCGTTGTAACGTTGGACTTACAAAGGGATAGTGTTATGAATTCTGGGAATGCTGGACCCACAAAGAGATAGTAATGTTTGTCTTAAATTAGAACATGGATAGACTGACACTGTTCTAATTTTCTTCTTTTT
This sequence comes from Pseudotsuga menziesii, assembly GCA_001517045.1. Lineage (NCBI taxonomy): Eukaryota > Viridiplantae > Streptophyta > Pinopsida > Pinales > Pinaceae > Pseudotsuga > Pseudotsuga menziesii. The sequence continues at coordinate 43,744 of LPNX010890299.1, read as the reverse complement.
GGGAGTGTAGTGGAAGTTTGACTGATTATAGTTGGTAATGATGTTCAACTGTGTACAGCTGGTCTAGTAGGTCTTCCTGATTTACTACCCGCATACTTGGATCCACAATTCCACAGCAGGTCTTCCTGATTTACTACCCGCATACTTGGATCCACAATTCCAAGGACCACAACTACTTACAGGCGCCAGCTTCGCTTCTGCTGGAGCCGGATACCACATGACTCTACCTCACTCGCCCTTGTTAGTGTATCTTCTTTCCAAAAATCTCATTTCAGAATTTTAATTTTCACTTGTATAATTCTCATGACCTTTCATCTCTGCACAATGTTCTAACTTTGGGGCAACAAGTGGAGTATAATTTTTTTATTTCATGTTTCTGTGATTTAGTTTTTTATTGAAGAGTTTTTCAATATTTTTTTATTACTTTTATGTAAAGATCACAAGTTTTTTTATAAGATATTTTGATAATGTTTTTACTATTATAGTTTGAGAATAAATATTTTGTTTTAATATGTTTTTTACAAATATATGGTATATCTTTTGTTGAATTTATATGAATCATTACTTTATGAAAAAATAGTGTTGATTAGTATCATTTATATATATAAAATAGCTGAAAATACTTTAAAAATGGTTTGAAATAAATTTATTTTCTAGAACTTTTTAACAAATTTGCCAAAAAAACTTATTTAAAAAAAAAGTGTATAAAAATTAAAAAATGGATATATTTTTCTTTATAAGCAGCTTCTAAATGTTAAGAAAAAATGAAAATATGTATTTTTTTTCTTCATTATAACTAGCTACTAAATATATATATTTTCTTATAAAATTTTAAAATTAAAAAAACTTATTTGTAAATAAAAAATATAATTTTTTTATAACCAAAAAAATTTCAAAATTACAAAAAAAATGAAGAGATCAAAATAAAAAATAGTGCTACAAGTATAGACACAGACACTTTGAAATGAAAGTAAAAATAGCTATTAAAAATAAGAACATTGTTATTTGTTCAAAACAAAATACACAAAAGTGTATACAGTGTGTGAATAGATATTATACCTTGGATCCATGAAATGAGATTCATCTTTGTTGTCTTTCTCCAATCACTGCCTTTGTCACTCAATTTTTCTATTGAAATCTAATAATTTCATAAATCAAACGTTCTTTACATTTAAAACTTAGAGGATGATGTCAAAATAAAAAATAGTACTACAAGTATAGTTAAGCTAATAGTTGTATCTAATAGTTATCAATTATAGTTGTATCTAATAGAATCATTAGAGTTAAGCTAATAGTTGTATCTAATAGTTATCAATTATAACTCTCATTAGAGTTGAAGTTAAGCTAATAATTCTAGAATCATTGGAGTTAAGCTAATAGTTGTATCTAATAATCGAATAGTTGAAGATTATTTTTAATTTTTAGAACTATCACTAATTGTACTTATAACATGTTAATTAAGCTATTTTATTTTTTATTTTTTTGAAATTAATAATTATTAATTTTGGACTATGCCCATATAATTAATCTGGACATTACACTTGTCTCATTCTTGTTTAAGCTTGGACGACACCCATAAAATCAATCTGGACAATACACTTGTCTCATTCTAATGAGTAGATAAAAAAACATAGATGATAATCAGCCACAAAATTCTAACATATGTACACCTATCAACCAAACAATACATATCTAGCAATGACATCTGGTTGTCTCTTCTAACTTGCAATGCAAAATTTCCTTTGTTTCCATTCGCCATCACTCAAAAATTTCCTTTATTTTTATTGGCCATAAAAAAGCTATAGTGAACGTGACCATTCTCAATTACAAGCTTTACAACCAATTCACAAATTTTACAACTTCTATATACCTAATTTTAAATTTACATGTTGTCCAGAGTCAAACATCAATTCCACAACGTGCCTACTTGGCTGGTTGACTTTTCTGTCTTCTACATGTATAACAATTCCTTTATTCTTATTAAATAATTATCTTCCATGAAATATAATATTATCACTTTTTGAATTCGGGTTGGTTCTATTGTAACTTTAATTAAATTTGTTTCAGTTTACCAAAAAAAAGTGGAAGAGTTTACCATTATAAACAAAGTCGTATAACAAATGATAAGCTTACAAACTATTTCAAAGCATCAACCATTACAATTACATATTCTCTTATTATTTTCTCATATATATATATATATAATTATTTAATATTATTATAATGACAATGTTTCCATAATATGTTTTTAGAAAGAAAGAATTAGATGTAAAATATGTTGTTAGAAAGGATAAATTAGATGCAAAATAGATATACATATTCATTTATTTAATTAATTAACTATTAATTATATTATGCTAACTGAAGAAGCTTTTACTTTCATGTTCACTTCATTAATATGACTAGTTTGGTATTAAGTTTCAACTCTTAGATAATTTTTTATTAAGCAAAACTTAATGAAACTTTTTTAAATTTGACATAATATATTTTTTTCATTGGGAAAATTCTTTGATTAGATAATTTAATTTATTAAACTAATCCTTAAAATTTATAAAAGAATGTTCTATTCGAAAGAGAAATAAAATAAGGATATATATTAACCTTTTCACATTCGGATCAAGAGCATTTAACAACATATAGAAAACAAGTTATTCTTTTATGAAAATCCTTACAACATTCAAGGTGTAGGCCACTAAACTCCAAGTCAATAATATTTATAAATTTTTTATAATGCTAAAAGATATGATATTATGATTTGTAAAGAGTATAGTATGATATTATGATTTGCAAACTCACATTCAAACTGAGCTAAAACCAATATAGAGAGGAGAATATGTTCCCTTGTGAAAACTCTTACAACATTTAAGGTGTAAACTAGTAGACTATAAATTGATTATTCTTAGTTCGTTTCTCCATAATGCTAATGGATATGATATTATGACTTGTAAAGGGTATGCTATTATTACCTACAATGCAATTGTGTTGAAAAAGTTGTTGCTTATTTCAATATAATTAGTTTAAGTAAAAATGTGGAAAAGTAGTGGTGCTTCCTTTATAGCTATTATCACAAGATGAACATGGCCTTAGTCTTAGGACTTCAATGGAGTTGCCACTAAGGAACTATCCATTATATTTTATTTAATATTGTGTATTTGAATATAATTTTATTGTTAAATTTGTAATTTTTAATATAATATAGTGGATTAAAATAAAACAAAATCAATTTAGATACTTGTTTTTAATAAATTTCAATGTTGTATTTATTTATTTTTTCTCTTTCTTAGAAGTACTTAGATTTCAATTTTCATTCAATTATATTGAGAATATTGTATAGAGAAAAATGTCACACAAACAGAATTACATTATGTAAATTAAGTTGTTGATTGAACATTATAAACAAGAGAATAACATAATTGCTAACTTTGGTTAACATATATTCTAAAAACATAACCATTATTTAATGTCAATTTATTGTAAAATAATTTACTTTTGAAAACAAACTATTTCATCCCATAAATTTATATAGTGTTCATCTGAATTGTCTAGAAATACATGATCAAAATAAGAAATAGATTATTTTTCAAAATTATAAAATCTTCCCAACATTTCTAATTTTTTTTATTGAAACCCTTGGAATTAGAGTATCTCTTGCTTTAACTACTTTCTATGTTACAAAGTCTCTTTTGCTTTAACTACTTTCTATGTTACAAAGTCTCTGTATAAAGAGTGTAAGCTAGAATATATATGTTATTTTAACATTATTTGATATATTTTTTAAAGAATTGTAATTTTAATAAGATAATGACTTACAAAGAAAGTTCTAACATTGTTTTTTGTTTTGTTTGTTGCAATGTTTTTTGACTCAAAATCATCACTCTATGGACCACTACCTTGAAGGTGCCTCAAGCCCCTCAATAGAATTGAACCTTGTCCACTAGTGAAAAACTTTTAGGTCTTAAAAGATCATTAATAGTAATGTCAATTTATTGTAAGATAATTTACTTTAGTGCAACTTTTTTAACAAAATATTTCGAAAAAAAACTCTTCTAAGTTGGTTTGCAATTTACAAAGATCTTGTTTTTAAACCAAAAAGTGTTTTCTTTATGTTGGTTTCTAAGTTATGTATCTTTTCCAGTACTAGATATTGTGATTCAATTCAATTTTGTATTTATTCAAATTTTTCTTTAAAATTTTCTTACAGGTCTTCATACAATTAATAATATTTAAAACTATACCTACTGCATATTAAAAAAGGCTATCAATAACCAGCTTGTTGAGTAGGCTTTAATGGGACTACAATTAATAATATTTAAAACTATACCTACTGCATATTAAAAAAGGCTATCAATAACCAGCTTGTTGAGTAGGCTTTAATGAGACTACTGCTCTGCAGCAGCCTTTGGACAAGAACTTCAGCTGCTTAAGATGGAAAGGCCTGCTACCAAACAGCTGCTGTTGCATTAAAACCTACAGCAAGCTGATTAATTTTGACCATTAAATTACTAAACTGCCTAATTTTGACCATTAAACTGCCAAACTGCTTGGGCAGCAAGCTGGTTAATTTTGACCATTAAACTGCCAAACTGCCTGGACAGCAGGCTGATTAATTTTGGCCATTAAATTTTTTTATTGTAGCAAGAAATTAGAAGGACAATTGCCAGCTGAGTTAGGCTGACTTGTGTGGACAACCATGCTTTTCATTCACACCATTGACGACAATGAGTTGAAAACTATGAAAACTATGCTTTGCATTTGCACCGTCAAGGACAATTAGGTTAAATATCAGAAAACCAACACAAAAACCACGTGAATGTTTTATTGGTCTGGTGCCATACACATATAAGCATTTGTACCGTCAAGGACAATATCAGAAAAACAACACAAAAACCACGTGAATGTTTTATTGGTCTGGTGCCATACACATATAAGAGTACCGTTGTAGATGCATTGTCCACCACCAATTGATCTCAAAACCATTATTTAAGCACTATCTACAGCCCTATTTCGTTGAGGATTTCAGAAGCATTAGCCACAATGGAAGGGTTTGCAAACATTGGGATTGTAACTTGTCTGCTGGCATTATTGTCTCTAACGAAATCAGCTTACGCAACACAGACAAACCCCAGCAAACCGTTGGTGTCTGCCTTTTACATTTTTGGAGACTCCACTGTAGATTCTGGCAACAACGATGGCCTTGCAACAGTTTTTAAAGCTAACTTTCCTCCATATGGAAAAGATCTTGCGGATCATAAACCCACTGGTCGATTTAGCAATGGAAAATTACCAACAGATATATTATGTATGACTCGAAGGACAACTTAGTGATCAGTAGATTAAAAACATATGATATATTCGTTGTAACGTTGGACTTACAAAGGGATAGTGTTATGAATTCTGGGAATGTTGGACCTACAAAGAGATAGTAATGTTTGTCTTAAATTAGAACATGGATAGACTGACACAGTGACAATGTTCTATAGTTTTTTTTTGGGAATGTAGTGGAAGTTTGACTGATTATAGTTGCTAATGATATTCAACTGTGTACAGCTGGTCTAGTAGGTCTTCCTGATTTACTACCCGCATTCTTGGATCCACAATTCCAAGGACCACAACTACTTACAGGCGCCAGCTTCGCTTCTGCTGGAGCCGGATACTATGACTCTACCTCACTCGCTCTTGTTAGTGTATCTTCTTTCCAGAAATCTCATTTCAGAATTTTAATTTTCACTTGTATAATTCTCATGACCTTTCATCTCTGCAGAATGTTCTAACTTTGGGGCAACAAGTGGAGTATTTCAGACAGTATAAAGGAAAGCTTGAGAATATGATCGGTGCGGCCAATGCCAGCGAGATCATATCTGGAGGCTTTTTTGGGACAAGCATGGGCACTAATGACTTTATCCTTAATTATTATATGAATCCACTTACAAGGAAAAAATACACTGTAACGCAGTTGCAGGATCTTCTTCTAAGCTCTCTCTCGGAATTTATACAGGTGATATATTGTGTCATCAATGTAAATATAAAGGGTAATGTTGGGCATTTATTTAAAATTCCTCTCTGAAATGCCTTCGTGACAGAGCATCTACATCGAGGGTGCCCGCAAACTTGCTGTCATTGGCGTTCCTCCTTTTGGATGTTTGCCTTTACAAATTTTTTTGCACAACTTGATCGGTAACACATGCGTTGAAGAGTTTAATGATCATGCGGTTTCTTTAAATCGGAAGATTTTATCGTTAGTAGAGAAGCTGAAGCCCAGATTTCCTGGCCTTAGAATGGCTTATATTGACATATATGATCAGCTGCTTGACATCATACAGCGTCCTACTGTATATGGTAATCGTCTACATCGGGATCTCTGGCTTTCTATGCATCATTTAAGAGCTATTCATTAATTATCCATTTTATTTTTAATATTTTTCTAGTTATTTGGTTATAAAATGCATTTTATTTTTAATATTTTTCTAGTTATTTTTCATAAGGTATTGGTTATCCATTAATTACTTATGAGTTGTTACTAATGAGTTATCTATGTATCAGCTACTACTTATTATATATATACTAATTGTTTATTTTGAATTGAAATTATACACTTCAATCCATCCCAAATCATCAAATTTTAAAATAAAAAGGCTTATAAACTTAACGAGCACATCCACATAGTTTGCGACTAAATCATGTCGATAGGAATTAAAAGGTTGAGAGATAGTGATGAAATAAAAGACAGTTTGGAAATGTTTTTTTATTCCTCATATTCTTCTTGTTAAATGGATTCAATTGTCAATTATCTATGCCTAGCTACATGTTATCACTATATTCTTCATGTTATGATCTATTTATCAACTATCAATTGTTTTTTATATTTTTTATTATCTTACATTCTTATGGTTATCTGCCATGAACTCTTGGTTATTCATTCATCAACTATGAGTTATCCATGCATTGCTCCAAGTTATCCATTATTTATTTTGAATTTTGAAGGACTGCCATAGAATCAATCTTTACAGTACACTTGTCTCATCTTTATGGGTAGATAAAAAAATTAGGTCTTAGTCCACCCTAAATCTCAAATGTCCAAGTAATTATTAAAAAATAACAAATTTCAAAACTCTTATTTTATCACGTTGTTTTATAAAAGTATTTTTATTTCTAAGTTAATCAATATTTTCATTAATAGATATCTCATTTATTAAAAAAACCATGAAGGAATATAGAGACACAGACACATGCTAATTAGATTTCTGAGAGAGTGGAAAAGGTAAAGGTTGCTTTTGGTTCGTTTCCTAATTATAATGTGTTGTTTGTTGGTGCAGGGTTTGAGCAAGTAACGAAGGGTTGCTGTGGAACAGGTTTGGGAGAGGTAGCTTATTTGTGCAACTCCAAAATTCCAACATGTCCAAATGCATCGAAATACGTGTTCTGGGATGCAGTCCATCCAACCAGCCAAACTTACTTGATTCTTGCCCACAGCATACATATACAAGCCCTTCGGCTTATTAGCTAGCAGTATTGTATTTTTTTTTAATATTTATTAGCATATCTATATAGTTTGTGGTTGGATCAGTTTTATATAGATCAAATGGTTGAGAGATAATTACACACTGGTTGAGAGATAGTTACAGAATGGAAAATTCAGATTTTTTTTTAATACCTCATATTTTTCTAGTTAAATGAGTTCAAGTGTGAGTTATCCATGCTTAGGTACATATTATTAGTGACATTCTTCATCTTATTCATTTATCAACTATTAGTTATTTTTTATATATTTTTTCTTTTTATCTCATATTCTTCTAGTTATTTGCCATGAATTATTGGTTATCCATTCAAAAGTATGAATTATCCATACATTACTAATAGTTATACAATATAAGAAATATTATGAGCTTCATAAGTGTCATTAGTCAGCTAATTATCAATTATTTTTATATATTCTTTTTTTTTATATAATTATTTAATCCACTCCAAATATCGAATAAAATAAATAATATTTCATTATAAAATAATAGTACGTTCACCGTTAATACCCACCTACTGAATGGTGAATCCTGTACCATCCCTTCAATTAAACTACTTCTGTTCAGTCTACTATTTATTAAATTCCAACTCAGTCACAAAATTTTAATGATATTTTCACTGTCAACACCCACCGTCGTAAACACTACGTTATGGAATGTATTTTGGTTTGGGTTCATCAAATATTAATCAAATGTATTTTGGTTTTGCTTTTGCTTTCTCAAACATTAACTATCTTCTTTGGTCGTTGTACAATAATGATCGAACGTAATTCTGGTGAGAAAATTATGGGCGTTTAAAGACTTTATGCATCTCTTCTAAATCAATAGCATTTTTAAGTTTAAGTGGTTTGTTTACATTTTATGTTTATCCAATTTTTTTCACTAAACATGCATGATTATGCAGGTTAAGGCTCTTTATTTTTTATTTTCATTGTTCCATAGTGAAATACATGACTAGGCCTAATGGTTAAGAGCATGTGTTTCCTCTTAGGGGTAGTGTAGGTACACCTCTAATTGGAATGGTTTAGAAATTGCAAAATATAAGTATTACAAAGATTTTTGAGAATGTTAAATCTATTTATACATTCAATAACAAAAATTAAATACTTCAAAATATAGATTTTATAAAATAAAATAAAAAACAAAACAGAAACAAATAAATTACTTAATTAAAATTTAATAAATAATATTTAATTTAACAGATATATTTTCATAATGTTAATTAACAATTGCATATAAATGAGACCTACAATGCATACATAACATGAAATAGACTATTTCACTTAAAGAGCAAGAGATCTCAATTATCTCTCTCTCCCTTTCCTAACTCGGCTTTCAACCAATTCTATTTTTCTTATTTTTATTGCTAATTATTAGTCCCTACCAAGGCAGGGATTATAGCAATGGATCAATTGTCAAAACTAAATTGATTTTTTATTAATTTTAACAATTTTATAGTTACTTTATAATGTTTTGTTAAAATTAATTATTAATTTTATTTTTTTAAATAATAAAATATGTTTTTTAGTTTTTGAAATTAGAAATTACTATTTTATAATTGGTTGTAAGCTTTGATTTGACTAAATAACCATGGTTGGATGTGGCAATTAGTTTAAAAAAATATTTTAAAAATATTTTATTTGAAAAAAAATCTAAAATTGCCACATAATTAAAAAAATGGTACACATTAATTATTTTACAAATACCAAAGCAACATTTATTAGTTTTAGATTGCTCATTGATGACACCCTACTTACACTTTCAATTCCCTAGAAATTCCTCAAGATTTGATTTAAATGCTTCAATTCCTCAAGATTTGATTTGATTTGATTATTTTAGATTTAATATTCATTTAAAAGTTTCATGTTTTAATTTTTTATTTACTATGTAAACATAAAATTTAAACATATACATTTTGACTTTTATAAAGTTATAATATTAAAGTTAAATATAATTTACATTTTTTATAATGTTATAATATTAAAATTGGTTTCTTGTTTATTAATTTTTTTAATTACTCAAGACTTTTAATATAAACATTTTTTCATTACATCTAAAGAGGCAATGATCTTTTATTAAAAAAATAAAAATAAAAACAAAAAATTAGATGAAATTAAAGGGATTAATCTTTTAGTTAGCCTTCAAAAACTCAACATTAGTTATATTTTTGGATTCATATTTTATGTTTAATATTTTATATTTTAAAAAAACTTGATTTAAGTATTAGTTATTTTTTTGGATTCATATATATATTTTTTTATCTAGGGTAATGGTTTTAAATGTTTACTTATTTGTTTTTATAGTTTTGTTCACAAGTATATAATAGATGGTAAATAGATGATACTGTGCTTTTATTTTTATTAATTTTTTTACCAACAAAAATCAATAGGTATACTCAACAAATTGTGATTTTAAACAATTCAAAACAATTTTTTGTTAAAATATCATTTAAACAATTTATAATAATAAAGTTTATAAGAGAATATAAAATTAAACAATTTAAAAAAGAAATCAACATTACATAATCAAATGAAACTAACTTTACATGTTTTACTCAATATATTATTTTAATTAAAGAATTAAGTTAACATTACATAAATTAATGAATTGTTTTACTAAATATATTATTTCAATTAAAGAATAAAAAAATATATTGGTTTTTAATAATTTTTTTATGTTATATATATGAATAGATTTTGAAGATTTAATTTTTTAAATTTATAATAATAATATTTACAATACAATATAAAATTGAATAATTAAAAAAGGACATTTAAAATTAAATAAATGAAGTCAACCTTACATGTTTTCAAGATCTATTCTTTTAAAATGTTGCAAATTATGAATAGATTATTTATTTAAAGTATTTATTTTGTTTATTTGTTTTTTTACTTATAAGAATGAGTGAATTTACTTAACAAATTGTGACCCAATCAATTAACTTTATTACAAAAACATGAACTAAAATTATCATGACACAAAATAATCCTGAAATAAGTACATTGTCTATAAAAAAATAATGGTTGTCCATCATAACCATTGCACATTATGTACTAACTATTTAACATCACAAAATAAACAATTAAAATTATATAAATAAAGTAGTGATTACATATAATCATTAACACAATCATAATCAAATGTTGATGTTAATTACTTTAACAATAAAACAAAAAAATATATAATACTAAGGCAGAGACTAGCTACTTTGCAGCTATTGTACTTGTTTATTTCAATAATTATTCATCTCCAAGTTTTAGTTTTTTTGTTCTTATTGTTTTGGTTTTTTTAATCCTTCCTTGTTTTTCACTTCGGAGGTCACTTTCCACATTATTCCCTTATGCATCAAGCCATTCACATTCTCATGTTATTAATTTATGTTCACTAGATTTGATATATTCTCATGTTATTATTCTATGTTCAATAGATTAGATTCAATCATTTTTAAATGCGTTTTTATCAACACTTTTATTCTCTTGCTATTTTGTAAATAGTTTTAAGATGCTAATAAGTTGGTATATGATGGTAATTATTTCTCCAAGTCTTCTTTTTCTATAATAATAATATGATCAAGCTATATTAAATTGGTACAGATCTCCTTGTTTGTGCAACCAATTATTTAACTACTAAAGTTTATGGAGGTGTACATATGTATATGAGACCTCCTTGTTTGTGCAACCAACCATTTGACTATTGAATTCTATGGAGGTGTACATATGTACATTAGACCTCCTTGTTTGTGCGAACAACTATTTGACTACTAAATTCTATGGAGGTGTATGTTATGTACATACCCTACCGCCCTTCAGATTTGAAAATGTGACCTTCTAGGAGGAAACACAATTTCTTAATTGTCAAGTCCAATTAAGTCATACATAAATTTAGAGGTAGAATGGGGATAATAAATAAAAATGTGCACATCAAAAAGGCTTCCAAATGCTCTTAGAGCTAAACATAATATTGGAATAGACAAAAAAAAAAAAAACATAAGCCTCTTAACACTTGTTTGTTCTTGATTGATATAATGAATTTGATTCAAACACCACTATGAGCCTCTAATGATCAACCTCGATATTCTGAACCATCCAAAGATGGCCTTGCTAGGGGGAATCAATCTATCCCATAGACTATGACAAAATCCCAAACTCGGTTAATATTCACAAACCCCCATGTGATCCAATGGATGGCGAGGGACCATTAGGTACATCTATCAGCACATAAAACAATATTGAAAATGTCACCTCGGAATCTCCGAAGCAAGGAACTAAAAAGAATTATGAACAAGAAAACTCCAACACGTGTATTCCTAAGGCTGCAACTGTTCCAAAGTACGAGATCACTTCCAATATAATTTCTAAATACATTCAATTCATGTATGATCATGCAATCATATGCTAGTTTATGGGTTTCTGGCCATTGTAAGAAGTACTGATCGGTTGGATCAAGCACAAGTGGAATCCGAAGGGTCACTATGACCTAAAGCTCACCTCCCAAGGTTTTTTCATGGTCATATTTACCCATAGAGATGAATTTTTCATGGTATTTGAGGGAGACCCTTCTTCAATGTTGTTGGCTTATATATCAAGACATGTAAAGAAAACTTCAGTCTAGAAAAGGAGGACTTTAAAGAAGCAAGAGTCTATACTATAATTTTTTCCTTCCAGCAAGAATACCGGGATCTGGAAATACTAGAGGGTATTGGCAATACTCTAGGTCATTTTGTCAAAGTTTTTGAAGTTACCCTTAAAAAATGGTACACTTTGTTTGCACGTGTTTGTGTCTACATGAATATTTTGCAACCCCTTCCATAAGCTATTTTCCTTTATTTGAATGACTCTAAATGGATCCAAACCCTATATTATGAACACATCCCCTTTTGTTGCAGAAAATTCCATCAACATGACCATCTCTTTCGTGATTTCCCCTTACCCCAGATTATGAACACTTACCCTTTTGTTGCATAAAATGCCATGAACACGACCATCTCTTCCATGATTGACCCCTAAACAAGTTATCCTCCCACTCAACTTCCACTGTATAAAAATACTCTAAGGGTTTCTCAAAAAAATTTGATAGAAGAAGAAACCACAAAAAACCCCAATCCTCCCATCGATAAGGAAATTCCCACCCATAACCATTATTATTGTCTTTACAACCTCCATGATACTAAAGAAATGTATATTTTTCTTGATCTTGATTCTACCCAACCTTCCTCTTATGTTCCCATCTCAACATAGGAAGACATGACAAAATCCCCTAAAGACATGGACAACTCTGAATTGGGAGATTTGGATCTTCACGGACTGGAGGATGCTTGTAAGCATAATATCCCCATTCTTGAACCCCAACTCAAACTTTTCAACAAAGCATTGATTAAAGCTAAAACACTTCAAGGAAAATACTTAAAGTCGATGGAAAAGATCCTATCCCCGCGAGTATCAAAGAAAACGACATAAAAGACCTGAAAAGACAACACCAAACATATAAGAAAAAAGGATGAAGATCCAATAGGAAAATACTGGACTAGGTAAGCTCCCTCATGCTTGACTCATGCCAGTATAATCAACTAATGAAGTTCTTCTCTACATTACCTCCCATTCATCGATGAAGATCATCTCCTGGAATTTAAGAGGGATAAATGGTCCCTTCAAATAATGCCTTCTCAAAAATAAAATCGCAATGGAGAAGCTAATTATCCTAATGATCTAGGAAACTAAGTGCAACTCCCAAACTCTTGAAAATATAGCAAAAAATATTTGGCCTAATTCAAGGAACATGGTTGTTGATGCCCAGGGAGCCTTAGGAGGACTTGATTTTCTTTGGAACACAAAAGAAATCATTCTGGACAACTTCGCAGCCACCCACAGAACTCTCTCTACCAGTTTTTTTTTAATATGGACGAACAAAAGAGGTTGGATCTCTAATGTCTACAACCCGCAAACTTTGGATGAGAAAATCACCCTCATCAACCATCTACAATGGTTCAAAATCATGAATCAAGAGGATGACTAGATCTTGGGAGGGGATTTTTATATGATAACCAACATCCTGGTAAAAAGAGGGGGTATAAGAAGACTAGAAAGAGATAGTCAATATTTTAGATATTTCATCAACATCAATCATCTTATTGATTTTAAAACCTCTAATGGAACTCATACCTAGAATAATAAAATTGGAGGCCATCACCAAATTGCCTCTAGGTTGGATCGATTTCTAGTATCGAGCAATATCTATACTAGAGGAGAGGATTGGACAACAACAATTCTGAAAGCAAATGGTTCTGACCATTGGCCCATCAGTCTTTAGTGGAGCTCAAGCGGTATGGAACACAACAAACACTTTTGATTCGAATAGTACTGGTTAGATCGTCCGGACTTCCAACTCAATATACAAAATTGGTGGAATGAATTTTATATCCCAATAAGCTCAATCTTATACAAATTTCAACAAAAACTAAAATTTCGTAAACAAAGACTCAAAGTTTGGAACAAAACCACCTCTGGAAACATTCACGAGGAGAAAAATAAAATTGAAGAGAAAATGGTTGATCTTCAACAACAAATATTCTACTTGGGATGCAATGAGGATATGAATAGAAGGGAGGAAATTCTATCCACTCAATTGGAATAATGCCTCAGACAAGAGGAGATATTATGGAAGAAAAAATCAAGAGTCAAATGGTTAAAGGAAGGTGAAATAAAGACCAATTTTTTTCATAATTCCATGCTTCAGCATAGGAAGCATAACAATATTTACATGCTCAAGGATGCAAATGGAACGAGTCTTCAACAACATGGGGAGATCACTACTGAACTGAACTCTTACTTCAACAACCTTCTAGAAGATCCTCAGGAGGACAAAACGAACACCATTAATTGCATTTCCAAAAACATTCCATGCCTCTTCATTGAATAACACAATGAAGGATTGATGAGACCCATCACCATGCAAGAGGTTGGGAAGGCATCTAAATCTCTCCAGGAAGGTAAATCCCTTGGACCTGATGGTTTTACTACGGACTTCTTCCACTCATGTTGGGATATCATCAAAGAATAAGGGCATGCCATCATGTAGAACTCTCAGAAAACCAAAGGTATCTTATTTTCCTTCAATGCAACCTTCCTTACACTCATCCCCAAATTCCACTATCCTTCCACCTCAAATAAATTTCACCCCATATATTTTTGTAATGGTATTTATAAAATCATAACCAAACTTATAGCTACTAGGCTCAATCCACTTCACCCTCTCATGGTCTCCAAAGAAAAAATAGTCTATGTTGAGGAAAGACAAATTCTAGATGGTATCATCCTTGCTCATGAAGTTGTTCACTCCCTTAAGCTCACCAAAAAACTGGGAATGTTGATAAAATTGGACATCTCAAAATCTTTCAACATCCTAAACAGGTCCCACATCATAAGTATCCTCTAATATTTCGGCTTCAATCAAGACTAGATTAATTGGCTACTTGGTCTAATCTCCTCAACCTTTTTTTCTATCCTTGTCAATGGCTCCCTTGCCACTCCTTTCACACCCTCAAGGGGTATACAATATGGGGATTCACTTTCTCCCTTCCTCTATATTATCATGGCAGAAGGACTGGGAAGAACCATTCAATCTAACATCTTAGAGGGTAACCTAAAAGATCTTAACCTCCAAATAGGAGCCCCTACTTGCACCTACGAACAATTTTTTGATGACACTCTTGTTATGGGTCACCCTTCTCTCAAGGAAGACAAAACTCTAAAAAAAAATCTTAAAAAACTTTGAAGAAGCTTTAAGAGCTTGTGTTAATATGAAAAAGTACCAACTCTTTTTCTTCATCACTACCCCATTGATACAAAGACGCATCGCCAATTGTCTAGGCATATCCAGTTGCAACTTACCCACCAAGTACCTTGGATCTCCCCTCATGGAGAAACCCCTTTGACAAGTCAAATGGGAAGACGTTTTATCCAACCTCACTAAACGACTCTCAAGTTGGTCTTTCAGGTTGCTCAACCTAGTAGGAAGATTAACCCTTGTTAAGTCTGTCCTACAAGCCATGTAGCTTTACCTCTTTTTTGTCCTAGTTTCCCCTAAAACCATCCTCAAACACATAAGGAACATTCAAAGGAATTTCTTATGGGGAAGAAAAAAAAACATAAGCAAATGGGCTCTCATCAAATGGGAGGATGTATGTAATCATAAACTCAAAGGTGATCATGGTTTGAGGGACCTGGATCTCACAAATCAAGCCATGGGCTCCAAGATCTGGTGGAACTGGCTCACTCATAATCAAGAACCATGGGGCTTATTCTGGTAAGCCAAATACTACCCGCATTTGGACGAACATGAACTCATAAGATACAACGATCAAATAAATGGATCAATTGTATAGAACTTGGCTTGGAGCAACAATAATCTCATAAAAAACCACAACTTTTGGGGAAAAAAATGGAAAACATCCCTCTTTTGGGATGACTCTTAGAAACAAGCATTCAAGATGAAATAAATTTTTTCCAACCCTCATGTGTAAGAGGAGCTAGCAGAAAGAAACTTCTTCAAAGTTAATCACTTCTGGAATGAGGTTGAAATTAGTTTAGAGTGGACACAATGGATTCCCACAAGTAACTTGTCTGTTAAACCTCATCACAAAACTACTACTACGATATATCAGGAGCTTCAAAACAGGAAAAAAAAATAGAGAAGGGGAGGATAAAATCATATGGGTATACCTTCCCAAAGGTAGCTACACAATTAAGGAAGGCTACTCTCTAATTGTTAGACAACATGATCTATAGCAAGAACATATTTGGCAACTCCTCTAGGGCACCAACCTTGGACTGAAAATATCCACTTTCAATTGGTTTCTTATATAAAATAGAACTCTTATGTACAACATCCTTATAAAAAATGGGTTCACAGGGTCGAGCTTCTGTCACCTATGCAGAATTAATGGAGAATATAAGGAACACTTGTTCAAATACTGCCACCTTATCAACGACATATGGGAAAGAGGGACCACTATGTTACAAACTTCCAAAAGAGACATAGCCAGTGTAAATGCGACTATCCTTAACTAGAATTACAAACCATTCAAAAGCCCCATCCTCAATAGACTCTAGTAGTTATTACCTCCCTTCCTCCTATGTGTTATCTAGAAGGAAAGAAATAAGTGAATATTCGCAATCAATCCTCTTCTCAGGATCAGATATGACTCAAAATAAAACTCATGATGAAGGAAACTGTTGAACTTCAACCCTGAACGGAAGAAGACAAAAATTTGGATGAAAGGGAAATAAGCATTCTTCAAGCCTGGGCCTTCCACCTTTAGTCCAAAATTGTTTAGTCTTACTTTGATCTACCCAACAACTCAAGTCCCTCGAGCTGGATCCCTCCACAGGTTGGATTTGTTAAAATCAACTTTGATGGAACTTCTAAATATAGCCCTGGGAAAGTAGGATTTGGTGGAGTTTTCAGAAATGGCAAAGGTACTATTCTTAGAATTTATACTAGATACATGGGAATCAATAGAAACAACGTACCAAAATTGAAGGCTCTAATTAGGGGGATTGTCATAGCTATCAACAACTAATACCAGAAACTTGTGGTGGAAGGGGACTCATAAATCGTGATCAAATACATTATCAAATTGCGACATTGTACCAATGTCAAAACTCTAAGTCACAACTGAAGGCTAGAAGAGGATTTGTGAATTTTGTCAAAACTGATCTAGGAAATTCCAATGTTGGTCCCCATCCATGTCAAATGAAAGGGGAATAAATTTTCCTACCACATGGCCAATGTGGGTACTTCTACGGACACCATATTGATTGATGATGTGTCCACATGTTTGCACCGAGAGGCTTTCATGGATAGTTGTACAACACTTTCCAACAAAGACATGACCACTCACTCCAACTTCATCCCAACTACTAACATCATTGTTTTTCCACATCCTCCCCAAAGCCATATAATGGAAAGGATAGGTTCCATCATTGAAGCTACATGATTATATGAAAGACAGGATAGCACGTATCTAATGACCTATTGCCGCCATGCGGAGCACATGGTCCAAGAGCAATAGTTTTAATGTGTAGAAATTCTAAATCCTTGATGGCATAAGGAATTTCATAAACAAGCTAAGGATCTAGGCACACAATTAACCTTACAGAGAATTGTAGAGAATTAACATAAGGAGAGAACAAGAATAATTAATGAACACACATTAATGAATGATCAATAAATCATAATTGATATTATTACATAGGTAATACATCCTTATAAAGGAAAATAGAGTTGCTAGAAGACAACTCAAGCTAACTCATAAAGCAGGCTTACTAATTATGATAAGCCCTATAGTTGGCTAAAGCACTTTCCTAATCTACCAAGGACCTCACAAATTAGCAATAGCATGTGTGAGTGATGATGAGTGAAGGGAAGACTTGCTAATCCTGGAATATGGAGAGAGAATAATAGAGGATGGGTTGGCAACAAAAGATGCCAATTTCCTAGTTAACTAGCTTTACCTTATCCACAAAAAAGAAACATAAAGAAGAATAAAGAAGAATATGTTGTAAAGCGTTGTTACTAGTTCTAGATGGGCATAAAGTGGTCAAGATCAACCCAAAATCATAAATAAATCATTCCTGGGGTATAGATGGCAAGTGTTGACTTTAAGGTGCAAGTGGATGGCAACTATCTAAGCTAGTGGGTAGAAAATTAATCAAATATTTATTAATTATTTTATGAGTGGGTTTCTGATATTCCAACACCCCCCTTTAAGTATGACTTTATGATGATATCTCTGAACTAATTAGAAATTCATATAGTGCCTAGAAACAAGGCTATGGTCACCCTTTTACAATTTATCTTGTCCAAAGAAATGAGGAAAGAGGCAAAACCACAAGGGGAAAATCCTCCCTCAAGAAAGGACATAAAAAGAAATACCAAAAATGTTGAACTATTGGTGTTGCTGCTGCTCCAAACTAAATGCTGATGTTTGGAGGAATCTTCTTCTTGGGAAGAAGACAAATCTACTCACCTGTATCAAAAACATAAACAACTGGAAGATGGATACTAGGACCATGTAGAACAACTAAGATCGAATGATGTGAAAGAAATACTGAAGGATCTTGAGACTTGTAATCAGCTCCAAGATGATGAGATGACTTGAACTTCGAACTAGTAGATATGAAATCAGCTCCATATAGGTGAAATAACTTTCCAAGCAAATATGTGAAGTCTCCATCTTCATTTACACAGAGAGGATGTGTGCAAGTGATCCTGTAGGAACATAGAAAGGCATAGGATCAAAGAGTGTGAATGCATGGGCTCTATGGGTTGATCTAGCTTCCAAATAATCCAATAGATCACATAAAAGAACATCAGTAGACTCATGGGAATATACTGGTAAAGAATCCTCTATGGTAGAAGTATGTAAGGAGGAAAGATAGTGATGTTCAAAATCTTCAAGGAGGCTCTGAGAATGAGTGCCAAGAACAAAGAAGGAGCTTCATAAGCGCGTGGGATCAAGTATGGTAAGTGGCAAGACACTGAAAGTACTTGATTTGGCTAAGCAAACATCCTAGAAGTCATTGGGTAGCGCACCATCAAGGAGAGAGGCATGCACAAAGTGTGAGAGGTCTGACATATGGATCTCAAAATCCATGATAGAAGACATAGATAACATTGAAATGTGTGAGTGAATCATCAATAGCAATAGTAGCTCCATTAGTCACTTCTTTTTCATCAACAACATCATAAGAAGATGAATCAATATCTTCTACTTCAAGAGACACATAAAAATATGGCTCTTCAATATTTTCTTCTTGATTGAAGGAGGAAGCATTCAAATCAAAGACGGTAGTAGCAACAGGAACTATATGAGAAACTTCTTCATCATGATCAACTTCATCGAAGACTGTGGGGGTCGAGACATTTTGAGAGAGAGAAATCATTGAGGAGTTGGAGGAACTCTCCACATAGATAGAAGGATCCGCATTGTTCTTTCCCAAAACTCTATCCAATGTTGTCCAAAGATCCTTTGGGTATTCAACAGAATCAATAAGGTAGCACATGCTTGGAGAGATAGCTAGAAAAATAGCTCCAATTGCTCTATCACATACATTTAGCCAGTCACTTGGCTCTTCATAAGACTCTTCACTAGCTCCAATAGATATCTCATAGAGATCTTATGTCTTTAAAGATGAAATCATCTTCAATTTCCACTCTGAATAGCTTGTGAATGGAGAAAGAAGAGGAACTGATACTCTTGAATCCATTTGAAGTTGTACCTGCAAAATAAACCTGCAAATATGAAAAGGAGGATTAATTAATGAACTCTCAAAGATATCATGTCATGTAGAGATTTGATATCCTGATCTCTAATACCATGTAGAAATTCTAAATCCTTGATGGCATAAGGAATTTCATAAACAAGCTAAGGATCTAGGCACACAATTAACCTCACAGAGAATTCTAGAGAATTACCCTAAGGAGAGAAGAATAAGAATTAATGAACACACATTAATGAATGATCAATAAATGATAATTGATATTATTACATAGGTAATACATCCTATAAAGAAAAATAGAGTTGCTAGAAGACAACTCAAGCTAGCTCATAAAGCAGGCTTACTATTTATGATAAACCCCATAGTCGGCTAAAGCACTTTCCTAATCTACAAAGGACCTCAAGAATTAGCAATAGCATGTGTTAGTGATGATGAGTGAAGGGAAGAATTGCTAATCCTGGAATATGGAGAGAAAATAATGGAGGATGGGTTGGCAACAAAAGCTGTCAGTTTCCTAATTAACTAGCTTTACCTTATCCACAGAAAAGTAGCATAAAACAGAATCTGTTGTAAAGCATTGTTACTAATTTTGAATGGCCATAAAGTGGTCAAGATCAACCCAAAATCATAAATAAATCATTCCTGGGGTATAGATGGCAAGTGTTGACTTTAAGGTGCAAGTGGATTCCAACTATCTAAGCTAGTGGGTAGGAAATTAATCAAATAATGATTAATTATTTTATGAGTGGGTTTATGATATTCCAACATAATGAATTGTACAAATCCTTACAGGAAAATATTTGGAATGCCCTAGGAAACATTTAGGTTGATTTGGAACATCAGCTTAAGGTGCGCTATCATGATGATGATCAAAGCATAAATTACCATCGAGTACATGATAGTTATGGTAAGTCCTTTTAATTTAAATAAGTATTGGGAGACAAGAAAACTCATCATCCTCCACATTACCTTGAAAAGAAACAAAAATATCTTTGCATCAAAATTCTAGGTCACAACAAAATGGGATGCCCCAAATGATGTGGATTGTTCATTAGAGACTAGAGCAATGTCACAACCAGCCAACTTCATGCATAAGATATTTCCATGGCCTATCAAAATCTCAATCCGTAGGAAATTAGACATGACATAAATGTTCATGAAAGAAGACTCTGGAAGTTCTATTGGATCTCTCTTCACATGCAATCGATGGAAACCTTATGTTTCTGGGAAGATGACCCAGGTTCCATAAGGGATAGACTAGCATTATTTGACATGACCCTGATTTCCTTATGGAGTAACAAACTCTCTATCAGTCAAGTTTTATAAAAAAAAAGATAGAGACAAGCTTCAGGCACCAACGCAACCAAAATTATTTGGGACATACACCATGAAGCCTCCATCCTCAATGAGAATTTAACTAGGCCAGCTAGAAAGGTTAATGTTGAATTCATCCCAGGGAAATCTACCTTAGCTGACAATGCAAAAGGAAAAGAACCCAAAGTCAGAATAGAGGTGAATTCAAAATAAGAGGATTGTTGTGGTCCGATGAATGAAGGAATGATTGAACCTCTTGCAGCTTGGATTCGAAACCCTTGCGGTATCAAAGACTATTCTTAGCACTCTCAAAGCTTTGCAGCCTTAAATTGGGTCGTCTAGATGCTCATGGACAACATTTTGTCCCAAAATGGTTCAACCAGCTGCCTAGAAGAGCACATCATAGCGATTGTGGAAGACAACAAAAGGATCAACAGACTGATGGCTACCAAAATGAGGATAACCTCGAAACACACCAAATCCAATACCACCAAGCTTCCTGCTCCTCTTGGCTCCAACTGGAACAACCCAATCATCATTTCGGATGTGGAAGACTAAAACCAAGGATAACTAGGTTCCCAGTTCATTTCAGTTACATTTGATTATCAGTGTATTTTTATCATTTCTATAATCACAACTTATTTAAAGTCAGCAAGAATCCCAACTCCGTTTTTGTAAGCCATAAAGGCAGTATGATAGCTAGACACTTTAACTATTTGGAAAGATGTCATAGGAAAATAGATAAAATCATAAATCTTATAACCAGTCTAAAAGTCCAAAAAGTTGGAGACCTTTTTTAGCTTAGTATCCCCAGAGGAAGGGGGTGGTCAGTCCATGTAAAATAAAACTTTGTATTTTTTCCTCTATGATAAAATATAAATACTTCATGCTTATAGAGAAAAGGAAAAAAACTTATTTGTTCTTTATTAATAAAACTCATAGACCACCTTTTTTAATTAAGAAATAAGAAACCAAAAAAATAGAAGACACTAGAAGTGAATACACTAAATTGATATATATAACACATAAGAATATGAACCATATTTTATTAATGAGGCATCAACTTTTATATAGTTTTACGTATCTTCAAATGAAAACTTCAATTTACAATTCACATCGCACAATCTAAAAAATAATATTATATTCAAATCCAAGTAACTCCTTAATTGTAGGTAACTTAAAAAATGTCCTTAACTATAATTAGTTAAGCTCAAACACATAGCTTAAGGATCAAAGGGGATGTCTCTAAATAAATGCTCAACAAAATAATATTAAAAACATGATTTATCCATGTCTCATATCCAACCACCCCTTTAACACTTTTGAGGTTACATGGTACTCCCTTTACCACCATCAACAAAAATTTCGCTACTTTGATACCAATTTAGTAATGTACCCAACACATTCTTTCCATATAGAGACCACAGGTTACTCAAATTTCACATAGATATTGAAAATTTCCAGTTCTCTGAAACCAAATTTCCTATATACTTTATACTCTAATACATAATTCAAGTTTTCCATGGATATAATATATATAAATAAACTTTAAAGCACAATTATACCATGGAGAACTATTTGAATATATTCTAATTTTGAAACATTCATGTAATCCTACCTTGAATGCATCTATACCATGACCATTAAATCCATGCAAAAAGATATTTCATGACATGAAATTAAGCAAACACATAGCATAAACTAATACCATGACATTCACACAGAATTGAGAAACTTCTATTTTGAAAGGGAAATAATTCCAAACTAGTTGTAGACAAAGGGATATTCTCCCCATCATATGTGCTCTTCAATACTTGCTATTTTTATGACAGAGGCCACCCTCATAATGAGGATATCAATCCATAGGGGGTGAAGTCTCTTGAGTCCTCTATTCATCCCATAAGTCATCCTATACAACAAAAGAAGTAACCAAAATTACTCAAACACATATCCAATTCCAAATCCATTATCTTTGTTCCAATTCCTAACACTCCTGTCCCATTATCTTGTACAACATAAGGAATGGGATGAATATCCCAATTCCCTTTCAATGTCCTACCACAAGTTGGCCATGGAATATCTATGTTAAATAATATCTAATTCCAAACCCCACTACAATTGCCCCAACCCATTAGCAGTATAGTACTCATCCCCTATCATCATACACAACACAAGAAATGGGACCATTTCTCTTCTCAATTTTCCCTCGAGCTATCTTCATCTCCTTCCAATTATCCAACATTGGTTTGCTAGGGAATCTCTATGTCATAGCTCTAGGGACCTCAGTAGTAGGACATGATTTTCTCCCCCACAATCTTATATAGGTGATGGATAGAATGAGTGATTGAATGGATCTTTAAGCTTAAGTTACCACATTTTATATGAATGGGTTTCTCTTTCCATTTGGAATTGATGAGGAGGCCAATTTCTCCTCATTAATCCACAATTAGGATAATTAATAAGGTTTTGACAACATTGTTAATAGTAGAGCCCATTTTGGTTTAATGTAACATATCTCTTGGAACACGAGCTATATATGCAAAGGACTATTGGCTAGGGGTTCTATAGTAAGCCTTGGTGTTCATATTTTCTTTCTCTTGGTGACCCCAATACGTAGTAAGTTTAACAATGACGAATGACAGGGAATTCACTGGGGGGGATCGACCCCTTCCCCTTCGATAAAAAATATTGGTGGTCTGTAGAATCCAAATATCGCTAAAAAAATGGGAGGAGAGGGTTCAAATAAACCTAGTTTGAACCAACCACGGGGAAATGGGTTGAGACACCTAGACCATTGCCTCCCTATATCAACCCAGATCCCTTCAATCTAAATCAAGTATGATAAGCTACCTGAAAATATTCAATACATGAGGTATTACACATTATTTGGAAAATTTGTGGGGGTTTCACCATCTGAAGAAAATCCCTAATCTAGTGGATTAAATTGACATGGAAGCCTTGGAGACATTACGATATCCAACTAGGATCCAAGGATTGATTCACTATTACCTTTCTCATCCTAGATGATTGTGATCAATTTTTTTATGTAGGGCCCTATTTTTTTTACTCGATGGGTTTTTTTCTCAAACCATGGAAGGAAAGATTCATCCCATATAAGGAGGATTTATGTATTGCCCCAGTTTGGATTCAATTGTATTCCCTATTGGGGGAATACTGGGAACTAGATATTTTGGAAGATATTGGTAATGCCTTAGGGTCCTTCAACATTAAGATTATGAACAAAGAAAATCTCAATGCTATACCTTGTATGGTCGAATATGTGTTTACATGGATATCACAAAGGATTTTCCAAAATCCATAAATATAACACGGGATGATGATATTGGATGCAATTTCTTTCCTATAAGTAGATCCCATTAGATGCAGGAGGTGCCATGAGTATGGTCAATTATTCCTCGATTGTCCAAATAATAAACCCCAAGCGTAGACAAAGCAATCCCAGGGGGCATACCAAGATGGGTTTACTAGGGTTACTTCTCACAAAAGTTTGGAATGTAAGTAGGGAGCTTGTGATCTTCATAAGAAACCCCTAGTTTCAAACCCTTCTGAAACTATAAACTGGCTAAAAAAGGATGTCTTGATCCAGGAGACCCCTAAATATGAAAACCTACCCGTCATCAATAAATTATAAGAAGGATAAAGGAAATTAAGAGGAAGGATCAAGGGAAATATAGGAAATGTCTCAGCAAGATCTATAGATGACATAAGAGGAAGGCGAAGACATAGAAATTGGGGATTTTTATTTGGATGGTATTGAACAAGTATGCAAAAAATAGGAGAAGGGGTGCATTCCACAACACCAAGTTATCCTTATGAAGGTGACCATTCTCAAAGCCCGATCTCTTGAAGTGGAGCCTAGTCCTCTAAGAGACAACAAGAGGAAGCATGAATATTTAGGAAAGAAACCTGTAAGAAAAACAAATCAACAAAGTATTTCCGAAGCAAGAATAAATTTAGTAGAATTAGGTCAGTACCTTACCATTATGGATGCCCTGGGTCTATAATATCATGTTTGTCAATGAATATTATAACATGGAATATAAGGGGATTGAACAATCATCCACCCAACAGTTGGCAATGTTATAGACTTCGACAGGTTCAACATAGACTTTGAAAAGTTTGAACCTTGACACAACCTCGAAAGGTTTAGCACCTCGACATGCATCATCAACACCAACAACTAGACATGACTACGAAAGATTGTTTCTCTATCTTCTAGTCACCTGTAATAGTTGAATTTATGAACCATTCCAACTTTATTGTAACTGAACGTAATGGATAGACACCTAAGCGTTCTCAACACTCTATATAAACATGTACACTATTGTAGTATACAAGCAGAGTATTGAGCATAATATAACAATAATGAAGTAATAGTTTGGTCGAATTATTGCATATTGTTTGTGTGTGTACGTTTCGTGTGTGTAGTGTATTTCCTTCTTTGATTATTCTTAATATGCCTCTGCCATAATAGTACTTGATTCATTCAGTAGAATTTTTGTCCCCATCATCCTCATAGGCACCTGGATCAAACAACCCCCAAAAAGTTTGAATAATTTTAATGAAAAATATTCAGAAGGAAAACCCAACAATCATGCTCCTTCAGGAAACTAAATGCTCTAAGGTCTAACTCAAAGAATTTGGTAGGAATGGCAAGGTTGTGAAGTAATAGGGATTGATGTTGTAGGAGTGGCCATAGGTTTAGGTATCTTATGGAACCCTAATAAGATAAAACTGGGGAATTGTTTCGCTACCCCAAGATCTATTTCAGTGGAGTTTCAAGTAATCACATTCCCAATTAAGGGGGTTCTATCGAATGTCGATAGTGCCCATATTACCCAATATAAATTGGAATTCTTGGCATCTCTGAGAATGCTCCATCAATGGGTGGAGGGTAAGCATTGGATCGTTGGAGGATATTTTGATATGATTACCTCTCTAACCAAAAATAAAGGGGGTAGAAGACGGTTGGATTCAGAAAGTGGAGTCCTTGTCAAAACTATAGAAGAGATGAAATCCATTAACATAGAAACCGGTAATAACACTTTCACTTGGCACAATAAGAGGGGAGGGGACCAACATGCCATTTCCTGACCTGATAGGAACTGATTATCTCTAAGTCCATCATTGACCTAGGAATTGAGCTTTCGACTATGGTCCTCCCCTTGACATGATTGAATCACTATCCAATTAGTCTATTATGGAGTCGATTGGGATTTCATTACAAAAAACATTAGTATGTTTTGATTAGTTTTGGCACATTCATTTGGATTTCAAGACCAAGGTGCAACAATGGTAGGAAGACTTAGACCAATCAAGTGGTCCTAGTATGTTCTAGTTTAAGCAAAGGCTTAAGGCCCTAAGAAAAAAGTATTTAGCACCAAGACTGGAAGAGATCCATTTGCAAGGCTTGAGGGATGGATTTTCCATAGATCTAAAGAAAGAGGAGACTCTCATCACTGTACGATTGACATAAATGGAATGATAAGAAGATTTATTATGGAAGAAGAAATACAGGGTGAGATGGCTTCAAGAAGGAGAAAGAAACACGAAATTATTCCATCAATCTACTCCGTAACATCACTAACAGAATAAAATACCAATTCTTAAAAATGAGGGAGAGCGATTGAATACCAAGGAATAAATATAGGGATATCTTATCAATTTATTTTAGGACATTATGGAGGACCCTCACCTTGATATAAGGATAGAAATAGAGCAGATTACTCAACATTTCCCATACCTGATTTATGAGTCCCATAATGACTTATTCATGAAACCAATATCTTTAGCAGAAGTTGAGGAAGAAGTTCAGCAAATGGAATATGGGAAGGCTCCTAGTTCTGATGGCTTTATTGATAATTTTTCCACTTATTTTGGGAAATGATCAAGAATGATGTCTAGGGAATTGTGAAGGACTTTAGTAGCTCGAAGGGTATGCTTATTGCTTTCAACACAACCTTCTTGAATCTCATCCCTAAATATGAGGGTGTCGATTCTCCAGGTATGTTTATACCCATAGCCCTCTGCAATGTCATATATAATTTATCATGAAGGTTATAGCTAACAAGTTAAAGCCACCACCCCTTCACTTATCTCTCCTGAACAATCAGGTTCTTTTGAAGGGAGGAAAATTATGGATGGGATAATCCTAGTACATCAATTCATCCACTCATTAAAATATGTCAAGATCCTAGATATGATGCTAAAACTTGATATTTCTAAGCCCCGTGATAAGCTTAAATGGAAGTACATGAAAGAAATGTTGAAGGTGTTTGGAAATTGGATTCAATGGATAATGAACCTAACCTATTAGACATTTTTTCATACTTTTAAATAGATCTCCTACATGAACTTTCAAACCCTTGAGGGGTATCAGACAAGCTGACCATTTATCTTCCTTTCTCTTTGTGTTGATGGATGAATGGTTGGTTCGATCTATCAAGGAAATGATGTAGAACCGGGAATTGTGAGGCTTGAATATGCATCCTTAAGCTAATCACCAGACTTACCAACAACTTATGGATGATGCCATGTCGATGGGGCATCCCTCAGTTCAAGAATCCTGAGAAATTAAAAAATGCATCGATTTATTTGTGGTTGCTTATAGGTTTGAAGTGAGTGAAAGAAAGTCTCAGATATTATTTTTCAACACCCTAAAGGTCTCTAGACAAAACATATCTTGCATTATAGGTTTCTAGGAGAGCTCCCTTCTTTTCAAATACCTCGGGGTCCCTCTCTCAGACTCTATAATCTGTAACGGATTGTGTGTGGAAATGTTGGACATAATGAAGAAAAAGATGGTGAATTGGACCCTACGCACTCTCAACCTTGTAAGACAATTTTTTCTATTCAAGGAAGTCCTTTAGGTAATGCGTATATATCTATTTTTAGTCATGGATTCTCCTAAATTTGTTTTGAAATAAATAAGGAGTCTTCAATGAAAATTCATTTCAAGTGGCATGCACAAGAAATGAAAATGGGCCCTTGTCAAGTAGGAAACAATTTGCACTCCAAAAATACAAAGAGGATTGGGGCTTCGATATCCTGAAAAAATCAATGAAGTTTGTTGTGATAAAGTATGGTGGTGATGGATAGCCCATGACATTGAGTCCTGGGAGAATCTTTGGCTACATAAATACACCTCTGGGTGGGAAAAAATAGACCTTATCTTATCTGTATAGACGATGCATGGATGCCACATTTCGATATTAATAATCCAAGGAAGATCTCTGATTCAACAAAACAGTTATTGGGAAGTCAAGAATGGAGAGACTACAAATTTATGGGATGATTCATGGCAACAATTACCAAAGATTTGTGGCCTATCGGACTTCTCCAGAACTGGAATTTTTTGTGAATCAGTGCACAAACAAAAAGTGAAATATTTTTGGAAGGAGGAATTTGGGACCCAGGAGTTTCGTTAATGGATTGCTTTGTAATGGTGGAAAAATGGTTTCCAACAGGAAAACTTTCAACAATTATGGGAGGCGCTCGAGGAACGCTACATTAGAATTCATCTTGGATCAGAAAAAGGTCATTGGATGTTCCAACCTAAGGGGGTATTTTCTATTATGGAAGCTTATGAAATATGGATGGGGCATCACCTCCTCTCAATAGACATGGTATGGAAGAAAATATAGAAATCTAAACTCTAGCCTAAAGTTGCTACTTTTCTTTGGTTAACAATTAAAAGACAAATTTTAATTGGAGAAAATCTTATGAAAATAGGAATGAATGGACCTTTTTGTTGCTACCTATGTGAAAAGGTGGAAGATAACATGGATCGTCTTCTCGGTGGCTTCCCATTTTCCTCTAGTATTTGGGATAGTGAAGTGACTTCCTTTCGCAAATCCAACAAGGTCAATGGGATACCTAACCTTTTGAGAGGAGATTGTCCTAACAATCATTTCTAAAACACAATTGTCAATAGGATTTGGGAACTCTTCCATGGGTTCTTGCTATGGAAAATATGGTGTCAGACGAACCGTAGAATTTTCCAGGGTAAAGCCAGTTCTGGAATAGGGTATGGGTTGTCATAATGAGACAAATGATGGAATCTATACAGTTAACTTTGTGGGATGACAAAGACTAGAATATCAGGGGGTGGAATCGACCATTCTCCATTCTTGGGGTATTTTCATCCCCATTTAATGTTTTGGTATTCAAAGTTCCCTAAACTAGAAGGAGCCAAGCCTTGATCATTGGAGTATCCCTCCAAGGGGGATAATTAAATTAAAATTTAATGATGTGTCCAAAGGAAACCCTAGATCTACAGGTTTTGGAGGAATTTTTAGGAACCACGATGATCAAACTCTTGGTCTCTATGTGGGGTTCATTGGACAAGAAATCAATAATTATGTTGAGCTTGAAGGACTTATTCATGGTATGCCACCTTTCTCAAGGAAAACTTAATTGGCTCCCCTTAATCATGGAAGGGGATTTGAAGGTTGTTTTAAATATGGAATCTCACCTTTAGAATGGAAGGAAGAGTTCCAAAGTATCATCTCATTGGAGGCTAGAGAAAAGGTTAGATCATTTAGTTGGAATTCTCTAGAGTACAAGGACCTGCTCTTTTAGCCACATAAGGCGTAAGGGGAATTGCGTGGCGGATCTCTTAACCAACAAAGAGGCCCAATATTGCTTCTCAATAATGTAAGGAACATTAAATGATTTGGACAATGGGACATTTCAATCCTAGTTTGAAACTCAACATTCCTTGGACGTGTCTTGACAGGAGGCAGCTAGAACTCAAGATTTTTAAGTTTCCACCTGGCCTTGGAACATGACCATGAAATGGGTGATCATTTCCCTAAAAGGCTAGCAGCTGAATTTAGTTGATGATATTAACGAAGGAAATTTTGAAAATAAATACTAGCTCCATCATGTTATACAGGAGGAGGATATCAATACACAAGCACGCGATTACAAGCTTGAAGTTATAGGGATCTATGGGATGGGTATGACAGGAGTCTCGACTCAAGGAGTTACATCATTTTAGAGGATGATGTAATCATTTTCGATTTTGGAAAGACCCTATTTATCACCAAGAAAAGTGACCACCCCCATCGTTGTTGTTTCTTATTTTCTTGTCTTTTTCCTAGATTTAGGGATTTGATTTTCTAGAGGTGGAAGATCCCTTGGCTGAGAATGAAATATACGTGTGGTGTAATGGAGAGTGGTGGGCTTAGGAAAAAGGAGGAAACTAGAGGGAAGGCTCATGTGGGTGGTCATCGAGTGATGAGGGTAAAATCTCAGGAAACTCAAGAGCCTTGTTACTTCAAATTGGGTCTCCCTCTTGATATTTAGGTAAAATTGGAAGATTAGGAAGTGGGCTTGTGGGAAGATTTAGATGAATAGAAACTACATTAGGAGACTCGAGCGATCGAAGACTGGTTCATTGCCCTAGGTAATACTGTATCTAGGACATGGCCTTATGAGTGCATGATTTCCCTCTATTGGGTCTTGAAAAACATGATGGGGCATGTGATACAGGAGAGACAGTTAAAGGAGGGGGATAACATTCCGATTTAGAATTGGAAGGAACATCACTCAAACTCTCGGGTGATGCATATGAAGATTAATGTCATTGTGAATATGCTTGGGATCCATTTGCTGGAGCAACCTACGATGCAAGTTGGTGGTGGTTCTTTGGTTCAATTGGGCATCTTGTCTAGTTATCCTTTTGCTTCGCGTGGTGGTTGAGTTATGCTGCCCTTAGGTTCTCTTTTGTTCTTATGATTTTTTCTCTGTGATATGTAATGTTTGGGAACTTTAATCTGAGTTTTAGTCGGTATATTAGCATGTTTAAGAGAGTTATGTTAGTTGATGTTACTCGAGGGTAGCTTTATGAGGTTATTGTAGTCATATTTATAAGGAAGGGCAATGTAGTATTAGGTTTCATTGGGTATTCTTAGTCTATTTTGTGATGTCCCTAGGACAAATTTTTGTAATCTATGATATGCACTTCTTTTTCTATCAATATAATGTTCTTCTTACCTATAAAAAAATATATTGTCATAACATGAAGTTAGGAAACTTAGGATAAAATCATTATATAAGTTTTTCAAGTAATGGATAATGACTTAGATTAATAATTCACTTGGGTCAACTCCCCCTTAGATCCCCTTTCTCACTTTCCCCATTTGTGGAATCATAGCCCCCCAACTCTTCTTCATCCTTCCTTATCTGTAGCCACTAGGAATTTTATACTAATACCATCGTACATCATTATAATATGTTTGGTCATCCTAGACCAAATTTTTGTCTGGATTTTAACCATTTTATGATTACATAGATCAATACATTCTAGAGTAAAAAATAGGGTGTTACAATTTAGAATAATGGTGTGCCCTCAAGGGATGCACACTTCTCTTTGGGATGGTCATCTGATTTGACAACTAGTTTTCTCTTCTTGAGGCATTGTGTCATGGGTATATTCTCTTATTCCTTACTAGTTCCTCCTAGTTTAAGACCACTTTCTTCCAAACACTAAAACCTACCAATATGTAGAGAAACGACTGAAAGAGGTGAATAAACATGTGCATAATGTAGTCTCATACGGATGTAAGGGTTCTATTCAGGGGATCTAAATAATGGTATGTTGAAATTTTAGTAGTATATCTAATTTCTTAGAAGAAGGATCATAGATATATGTTGTTGTTGATGTCCAAAGAAAACATGTAGAGGAGTTGATGTAGATTCCATTCCTCCCATTTTAAGATCCTACCCTAGAAATATCATTCCAACCATGAGATGCCATGTTGGATGATGTGGTGTAAAATTATTGGTGTGTTAAAAAAATATCCATTAATTCGTGTCTACAAAAATAAAGAATAGCCAAGTGGTGGGTTTATTGTTGGCCATTAGTGAAACAAAAATAGAGATATGAGTGTAACATTATACCCAAGGATGCTCTTAATGTAAAAGAAGGAATGTGGCTACAGAAATTGTGTGATATTCCACCATGATGTAGGATGAGAAACTAAAAAGGAGGCCATAAATTTTGGTAATAGCAGAAATGTGTATTGTTTATGAGATGGCTATGTTGTGTACGTTGTATATTTGATAAGTGATCTTTTGATATATGTTCAAGTGCATCTCGAAAGTTAGGAAATACCTTTGTTGGAAGATGGTCTGAGATGTATTTGATTGAACTAGAGAGTTTTCTAGAGGCATGGAGCTATTGCTTCTATGAGCGATATACCATTAAAGTCCCTGATTTACTATAGAGCCAAGAAAGTGATAGGAGATTGAAATCTTGCATGTAGCTAAGAATAAATGGATTCTAGAAACCTCAAGTTCTAGTAGCATGAAATAATATGGAGAGGTAATTTAAGGATGGTGATCCAAGTTGTTGAAGAAGAGAGTGGTTGGATTAGCGTTTAATGAACTATTGTCTACCAAAGTGTAGTAAAAGTGTACTACAATTGGTGAAACCCATTAAATGGATCCATATACTTGTCCCATGGATAACTTGTTTGTCCAACATAATTCCATGGAAAATGTTGTATCCATAAAGCTTATGAAGGAATTGAGAGAGAAATTGGTGCTAGTTTAGTTTCATTGATTGGTGAAAATATTTGATGTCCCCTAATGTAATGTGAATAATAATGATCCTCTTCTAAGAGATTCTAGTAATCCCTAATTGATTTTGTGAACGATGATATGGAAGCACTTGAACTAACTAATAAAAGGTACCAATGTAGTTGATTACATAATGGTCTACATGAAAATTTGTTTTGTCCTCATCTAGAATAATACCCTTGGGGAGAGGAGTCCTGAAATATGAGAGATGTGATGATTTATTGGTGTGATTTCCATCAAATGGCCCATTCCCATTATAAGTAGCATATACAAAAGGAGGATATTATTGAAAGATCACAACATAATCAATATGAGGAGGTGTTGTGACATAATGTGGTTTGGTTGGTGATCTAGCATTATGTGAAGTGGTTTGTTGTGGAGTGAACAACAATTTTAATGATGGTTTATGGTCTAGAAAGAGTGTTGTAATTGAAAATCATGTGGAATTAAATCTTGGTTGGCTCCTATTAATCCCTATATCTTGACATTACAGTTTTTTATTATATTATTATCGTCTTTATTGGTTGTCTGAGACCTTAAGTGTAACTATATGGAGATCTAGGACCTTAATTGTAAGTACACACTTATTCTTATATATTACCCAGAATATTAGTCATACATATGTGTGTGTGTGTGTGTGTGTGTGCAATTATTTAATAAATAAGTTCCCCTCCTTCAAGAGGCTTGAAATTTATCTCTTGTTTCATTCTCAAGACACTAGGTTACTCTTTCCTTTTGATTTTATGCTATTTTGGAAATTTGATGCATAACATTTGGTATCAAATCCATTTTAACTATACAATCATTTCCAGGATGTTTGAGACAATGAATTTTTGAGGAGCCATTTCAAGATACCTCTGTTAAAACTTTCAAGTTTTTGTTTACTATAATTTTAGAGTTATAGTTTACGGAAGTTGGAGTTTTCACTAGTCCAAAAAATAGTCTTAAAAATGTGTTCTTCGTAAAACTATTATATCTAAAACTTGAAAGATTAAAATTGATTGCTACCTATTGAATAAAAAAGAAGAGACCTGATAGTGTTTGTGGTAAAAATTTAGAATCATAGCTAGAAAATTGGACACATGGTAAGCCATACAAGTTCACTCGCCTGAAACTGGGACAAAAACATGTTTTGGGGAAGTTACCATAAATTTCTCTTGGCACATCAAAATTTTATGAAACCTATGGAGTTACAAAGAATACATACCAAGCTACAACACACCAAATTTTAAAATTTAGAGGAGTTGAAATTTCATGGGCACATCATGAGAATAGATGGCTCACAAGGAAACCTATAAATAAGGGGTTTGAAAGGTATGTTAGCTTCAAATATTTTGATTCTATTCTTTTTTATTTAATCCCTCCAACTAGTTTAGGGTCTTTCCTCCATATACTAGCCTTACCATTTAAGTTAGAGATCACCATTCTACCTTTCATGTCGCTTGAGTAAACATAAATCTGGAAGTACTAGCTCATGCTTAGTAACTGTGATTTTGCTATTTCCCTTATCTTTGTATCCATGTTAAATTTTGTTGGTCTTATCTTTTTTAAATCCCCTATTAGATGGTATCTATATTTCCTCTTCTTTTTTGGTGTTGATTTCTCAGTTTTGTCTTTCTTATAAATTCCAGTATTAGTTTACTTTTTATTAGAGGGATTATTGCAACTATATGTTTCATCACTTCAAGTTTCATAAATGTGGGGTTTCCTTTTTATGGAATCCATTCCATCATCTCTAGAGGTTTGAAAATTAACTTTATACCTTTTCATTTCAAATAAATTATGCAAGAGGACTTCAATTAATTCTTGTTGTTCCTCCTGTGCTTTCATTAGATTTTCATTATCTGCTTTATAGCTTGGTGACTTGGCTATTAAGATTCTCATAGACTCAATTACTTATGAAGGGGTTTCGTTTTCACGATTTCCATGTTAATATCTACCTCTATATGGGCTTCTGTGGTGTGCACATTAAAATTTTGCCGAGGGTTAGGTTCCTCTTCTATGTTAACAAACATTGTTTTAAATCTTTTATTATATCTACTTGTACAAAGAAACTATCAGTTGTTAGCTTTATTGACATTTAGAATTGCTAGAGCCCAAGAAGCCTAAGTATTGTAACCTACAACTTTGATATCATATCTAATGTACCCAAAATTTACTAACTAAAAAAAATTGAAAGGCATGATAATTCTCTATGCCTAAATTTGCTTGAAAAAATATATCATATATTTGCTTAGTAATGCATGTGGATGGTTATTGCTTAGTAATACATGTGGATGGTTATCATCTATGTAGATGTAATATTTTTTTATTTTAGGATAGATGGTTCTTTCTAGGCGTCTCTCCATATTTAAAAATAAATTGTGCCTTAAACCTATCGTCATAATGTTGTCTTCACTGATTTGGTTCATTTGCTTTACTAGCGTTACAAATGTTTTTGTAATAAAATGGTCAAGAATAATACCCTTGATTCTATACTTAGCCACATTTAATATACAAGTGCAATGATATTTTACCATACAATATGCATATAGACTTTTGCAAGATAAATTAAATAGTAACATTACTAACCATACCATGCTTTGAAATATTCATTTAAGTGTTGGTGAGTGTTAAATGGTAAAAGTAGTGTTCATAGTCCTATAATAACTTGGTAGTTTGTTTATTTATAGACCCTTGTAGAGTCAAATTGTTACATCCATGCACCTCACCCTTGTCTAAGAGGTTGGCTTGGGCGCCCATGTGGGAAAACAGATGTTCGGTTGGAAAGACTTGGCAAGTGATACCTTGGCCAAGCGACATAATGATAGAGGAGCACATAGACCGAGTATGATCGTGCTCCCA
This sequence comes from Pseudotsuga menziesii, assembly GCA_001517045.1. Taxonomy (NCBI): domain Eukaryota; kingdom Viridiplantae; phylum Streptophyta; class Pinopsida; order Pinales; family Pinaceae; genus Pseudotsuga; species Pseudotsuga menziesii. The sequence goes on along the minus strand of LPNX010890299.1, from coordinate 8,187 downwards.
CAAATGAATCCCACACACAAGCCTTGGAGCCTAGCAAGCCCAAGGGTGCAACACCTTAGCACATTGACGGTTGGTAGCATGATGGAGCCCGAGCGCTCATGGGATAGACATACCTTGGAAGGATCCCATACAAACGACACCAAATGATGACACATTCCTTAGGAAGCGTGCTCGAAAACCACATTGTTCACGCGGGAGTTGCACTTGTGGAAGCGTCTAGTCAAGCAGAATGCCATTGGACCGAGCACATGTAAAAGGTGTGCCCAACACCATAATGTGAGGGACTTTAGACACACACTGAGGAGGATGCTCGCGGAGGCAGTGACTGACGACCCAACTGACGACTCCATGCATACCATCGATAAGATGAAATGCACGTGCGTGGGGGAAGTGGACCACCGATGGGAGAGAGTGCACCGATCCTAAGCTAGCATGGGCGCTAAGTGAAGGGGTGTGCTCACTCATGTGACACATATAAAAGGCTAAGGAAAATGATGAAGAAAGGCATCGAAGTTTTCGAAAGCAAGAACAAGAAGCTAACATGAGTGTGTTCTATGGAGGCTCTCCAAGTTCTGCAGGTCACTGGAACAGTTTGCTAAAACAATTGGATTAGGGACACAACAGATTTGTGGGAGTAACAGATTGAAAATATAGCACTCCAGGTGATTCAACAACACAATGGCAATTTCGGCAGCATCAACTGAAGAGGGGTAGCAATAATCGATAGTCACGAAGTTGGGCGACGTAGGAGGTGTCAACTTGTCTTCGTTGTAAACTTGTATTCTAATGTGTTTGCTGGTTGGGTGCATACTAGGAGGTTTGTCGGTTCAGCAGCTCGACCATTGTAATATAGTTACACTTTATAAAATATTTATGGGGTTTGCTGGTTGGGAACCCCCCACCCATACTTGTCTCTTGTTTTACTTGTATTTATGTCGATGAATATGAACTGCTTATTTACTTGATGTGATTGTGTAAACAAAGCTAATAAAGAAAATGTGCTCAGTAAACAAGTGTAAGAGATAAGTGTTCAGTTAAAAATTCAGCACATCAGGTTTATGCGTAGTCTATTGGAGTGCGCTCGGGTTGATATTACCCTCAGGAGGCTTTGAGGTGGTGCCAAACACTGCAATAGATCACATAAAAAGTGGGTGTGTGTTCTAACAGTGACAAGTGGTATCAGAGCAACAACATAACTCTTCACTTGGAAACTAGTTGGTATCAAGGACTTAGCGAACTTGGAGAAGTGCAATAAGGTTCAACTTGGTGGTCGCTGAAGGTTTTCTTCGAGTGTCTCAAGAAGGAACGCGCTGATTTGTAGGAGCCATAGAAGGGTGTGTTGTTGGATTTGTAGCAACCCAACAGTTTGGGCAGCCGGTGGACAAAGCATCGAACGACGGGCCTCTTGGAACCTTGACATCGAGGTGAGCAAAGAGCTCGATGTAAGATCTCGGGAGTTATTTATTGGGACGCCTCCACCACAGACGAATTTGAATGATTTCAACAAAAGAGGTGTGCTTCAGTTGGAAGAAGCGCTCTGTAGAGTTCCCAAAAACATCGCTTAGGACACGCTCATAGAGAGTACGTCCTCCTTAAGAAGAATGCACAAAGGACACATCTGGGGTGCACTCAAGCAGAGCGACCCATGACAACACATGTCTGAAAGTAGTGCTCCATAGAGTGCCCAGAAGTGCACTCAGGAGATGCTGATGGAGACCACTCCATCATAACATGTTCGGTAGAACGCGCTCTAGTAGGACACTTAGAAACATTCTTGGGTTGCGCTTAGGTGGAAACAATGTGCTCAGCATGTAGCATCTACAGCAATAGAAAAGCGTATTATGGGTACGCTCGAGGTGCGCTTAGGAGAAAGCGCTCCACAAAGGTGCGTCCACACTTTAACAAAATGGCTGAAGGGACGCTTTGTTGGAAGAATCACTCTACACCAGCAAGAGCGCCCAGGAAAAGTGCACTCAGGAGACGCTCATTTAAAGCGCTCCATCACAACGTGTCCAATAGAACACGCTTCGACAGGAGATCAGGACTGTGCGCTTAGGGTGCGTTCAGGCAGAGCGACCCACAGTAGTAGTGCACTTCGACTGACAATGTTTGCAGAGCATCTAAGGAGGAATGCTCAAGGTGTGCTTAGGTGAAGCCCTCCATAGAGGTGCATATGGAGAGGCTTGCTACAATGGAATGATTGAAGAAGAGACATGGTGTTTGAAGCCCATGGGTGATGTTAGTCGGATGTCACTTGGAAACATTCAGCATTGGTGTTTCCTTGGCTAGGGCCATCACCTCTTCTTTATGCAGAAAGTAAGCCAATGAAACCATAGTCTAACTGAAAGGATGATCCATGATTTGTCTTGGAAAACCACTTGGTTGGGTGTCACATAGGCAACAAGGAGTTAAACGAAGGAAAAACGTGTGACAAGAAGGTTCGGTAAGCTTGGGCAAGCACGCCGAAAAAAAAGTTCCTGAAAAACAAATGTTTCCAAGGAGGGCGTTGGTATCCAAAGAGAATGGAAGATCAGGTGTGGTGCTAGTAGCAACATTGTGCATACTTAGTCGCAGTGAATTCAAACGGATCAGAATAGTGCATACGGGATGACCGTCAGTAGCTTGGAAAACTACCACAAAGTGTTGTTAAGCGAATGTTTAGTAGACGAAGACAATAGCACAATAAGACAAAAGGTTCATTGGAGAAGAACTGAACCAAAGATAAACGAAGATGTCTTGAATGATCTTGTCAAAAGTGTTGGCAAAAACGACAAAGTGCTTGCAAGAGGTGGATGGATTATTGCAGAACCCATTCTAGGAGCATGTTAAAGGCGTATTGAAGGGTTCTATGAGGGAAGGAATAGAATCCACCAACAGATTGGAAAACCAAGTAGTTGCAGAAACACTTTGCAAAATGTTTGGAAGGGTGTCGAGCATGGTTGCAACGAAGGTTTGGGAAGAATGATTGGTGCAGATAGCTCATAAGTTGGCAAGAGAGAAGTATTTAGAAAGTTTAGTTGTGAAGACAATTAAGGACTTTGCCATCCAGGAAGGCATACTCCAAAAGCTTACTCAGAATCTTGATGACCAAAATGACCAAGGTAGACTAAGTCTTGGAGATGAGCAAAATAAGAGATGGGATTTTCAATAGAGTTTTTCGTTGGTAGGAAGTCAAGTCAAAGTAGCCAAGGATGTCAAGGGGAAGGAAACACCTTTGGAAGAAGCATCAGAATATTGTGACGATCATCTGATCAAGGGAGTTGTCAAACTTATCCTGCAAACCAATATGACTGTGGAAGACCAACTAAAGTCTATGATTTTTTAAGACGTAGAGTTGGTTGTCACTCTATGCAAACTTGCATCGAGTCCTTAACAAAACCGGGTGCAGCAGGAAACAAAATTTGGAACAGGAAACTTTCCTAACCAAGGAAAGGATGGCGAGGAGACTCAACCACTCTTTGTTAGGGAGTTGGATGAACAAGCTTCGTAGGAAGCAGAAGCAACATTCGAGAAGGAAATGGGCCTTACCATTGGAAAAGTGGAACACGATGGATGGCAACGTCACTTTGTTTTTTATCCAAGATAAGGGATGAACGAGTTGGATCATTACCTGTGACAAAAGCAGAGAGACCAAAGGCACCTTGCGGAAGGTTTCCTTAGACAAATGTAGTCGAAACAGTGCAAAAGCACACAACAAGCGAAGCGATGGGGCATTGCAACGAAATGTCTAAGTAAATAGATAGTTCAAAAAAGAACATTGCAGAATATTTTTTCCAAGGTTTGACAGGTTGTGGAGTACATCAAAACACAAAAGGAAACCCAATTTAGACATAATGAAGTTTTTTCCTACGAGTTGGGTGGATGGTTGGATTAGCTACCCAACTAGTCTAACTTTAGGGGAATGCAACGAATGGAGGTTTTGATGAAATGACTAAATACTGATGTTGTACTAGGTGGAAGGCACAGTAATTGAGCCATGAGGGACTACTAGAGACTCTCATCTATGACAGTCAGTTGCGGATCATCCAGAAGCGACAGTCGTGATCAGCGGTTGTAGCATGTTCCTAAGGACAATAGTTACTTGGGACATTGTTGAGATGAAAACAAGCTTAAGCAGGAGAAGTTGTTACATCCATGCACCTCACCCCCTCCCAAGAGGTTGGCTTGGGTGCCCATGTGGGAAAACACATGTTCGGTCGGCAAGACTTGGCAAGTGGTACCTTGGCCAAGCGACGGCACAATAGAGGAGTGTGTGGCCCGAGTATGAGGGAAATCCCACAAATGAAGCCCACACACAAGCCTTGGAGCTTGGAAATCCCAAGGGTGCGGCACCTTAGCACGTTGACGGTTGGCATCACGATGGAGCCCAAGAGCTTGTGGAATAGAAGTAGCTTGGAAGGATCCTGGATGAATAACGCTAAACGACAACATGTTCCTTAGGAAGTGTGCCTAGAAACAACATTGGTCACGCAGGAGCTGCGCTTATGGAAGCCTCTAGTTAGACAAAAGGTCATTGGATAGAGCACTCATAGAAGGTGCGCCCAACACCACAATGCAAGGGACTTCAGACACGCACTGAGGAGGATACCCAAGGAGGCAACGACCGACGCCCCAATTGACGACACCATGAGGACCATCGCTAAGATGACACACAGGTGCATGGGGGGAGGGGACCATTAATAAGACAGAGCACGCTGACGCTGAGCTAGTGTGTGCGCTAAGTGAAGGGGTGCACCCACCTTTGGGGTCGTGCTCACTCATGCGATGCCTATAAAAGGCTAAGAAAAATGATGAACAAAGGCATCAAATTTTTGGAAAGCAAGAACAAGATGCCAACGTGAGTGCATTCTACAAAGGCTCTCCAAGTTTCGCAGGTCACTAGCATAGTTCGCTAAAACGGTTGGCTCAATAACACACCATGTTTGTGGGAGCAACGAATTGGCAAGCTAGCACTCCAAACAATTCAGCAACACAGTGGCAGTTTCAGTAGCAACAACCAAGGAGGGTAAGCGACAGTCGACAGTCACAGATTTGGACACCCTAGGAGGGGTCAACTTGTCTTCATTGTAAACTTGTATTCCAGTGTGTTTGTTGGTTGGGCGCATACCAAGAGGCTTTTCGGTTCGGCAACTGCACCATTGTAATACAATTACATTTTATAAAAGCATTATGGGGTTTGTTGGTTAGGCACCCCACCCATACTTGTCTCTTTTTTTACTTGTATTTTTGTGGAGGAATGTGCACTGCTTATTTACTTGATGTGATTGTGTAAATGAAGATAATAAAGAAAATGTGCTAAGTAAACACGTGTAAGAGATAAGTGTTCAATTAAAAATTATTACCCTTATGCCTTAGGCGTAGTCCACTGGAGTGCCCCTAGGTTGGTCTTACCCTTGGGAGGCTTCTAGGCGATGCTGCACACCACAACAAACCACAAAAAAAATGGCCGTGTGTTGTGGCTATGACACAAATAATGTAAATGGTAATTGTCATAGCAACTAAATATTGTTTTTCTCAATATCATTAACTACATTGGGGTTTCTATGTCTATACATAGGGAACTTGATAAGGGTTCTACCCTATTGATTTATTATGACTGTAATTTGGATTACTTCGACCTTTTTTAAATTTTGCGTTACTTCGGTAAAGAGCTGTGACATTTTGTGTTGAATTTTTTGAGTAGTAAATTATTTATACCATACCGATTTAAAATTGGTTTTATAGTAACTATTCATGCCATTGTTGTTAATTTTATCTTCACATGTTTTTATAAAGTGTTAATATTTTATATTGAATTTAACTAATTTTTTAAAATATTATATTAAAAGTCCATTGTCCCAATTGCGAAAATCAAGAGATTTGTCTTAAGTATTTCAAATAGAAATTTATGGAACTTCCCTCTCGAGCAAGAAGGGAGAGACCTATATTCCAAACAATCATCCAAAAATAGAAAATAAATCTATCTATTTCTCATTCTATCTAACAAAATACATGCCCTGTAGGTAGGAAAATGACCCTTATCCTTATTATGTGCCAAATTGATGTTTACCTAAAAGCAATAAAATAAAATATACCTAAAAACATTTTAAAATGCAAGATTCAAATAAAAATTAAAAAACAAAAAATAAAGACTTAACCATGTACAAAAATACATGGACAAGAGCATAGGGAATCATTCCATGGCCAAGGAAGGGTTGCAAGCACAACCCATTCACCCTCCTTTCCTATAATGTATCCTTGTGGTGGTTGAACTGGGATTTTTGATGTTCCTGAACACTCACAATCTTGTTGAATCATTTTTTCGTTATATTTAGAAATGTTGCTAGCTTGGTGGGATTTTGTGCAGGGAGAAGACCTAGACTATTCTCCCAACGAATAATCCGAATTGAATTATATTTAAAAAATTACAATATTAAAATATATTTAAAAATTACAACGCTGAAATATATTAAAAGGATTACTCTGTAACTTATTGAATTTCGCCATATCCTACGATTAGTGCATGAAGTTGGTGGACCTTTTAGATGCAACTACTTTTTTAAAAAATTGATCATGCTTATGCCATAACTTTTTCTTTTCTCAACCATTTCATATAAAAAAAATTATATGCCGCACTACTAGATACTGACCTCTACACTCTATAAAAAATCCAATCCATCATCATTACATTAAGACCTTGAAACGTTGCGCTAACACTTGCGTACTAATTTCGAGATCTCATCACTTAGATAATTTTAAAAAATATTTAAAAGTAATAATTTTGTTTTGAAAAAATAACGTCACACTAGTACTATTTGTTATCTACATGTTTATCGATTTTCGTATATTGATTTCATCATTCAAGAACTGAAAATATGCACTAACATGGACATATACCTTATCTTTTGTTGAGAAAATAAAATGTCAATGTTCGAAAAAATCAAAATTTAGCTAATTGTGAACATTTTCAATAACTATTTAATTTATATATTTGGAGGTGATTTAATTTTCTATGTTTTGTATTTTTTACTAGAAGCAAGATTCATTGTGTAGGTATGTCAAAATACCCATGTAAGCTTAAGGATATGTTTTTTAATTATGTTGCATATAACATGTAAAAGGACACCATCATTAGCTTTCACTCAGCTTTCTCACTCTAATTGAGTGGCTTTTAGAACTATTTATTCATTGTTCCAAGATTTACAAGATCTCTATAAGCCCCGGGTGTTGAGGTTTGGAGTACTACTTAATATTGGAAATGAATATGCTCCTTCCTGGTTCCCCCAAATGATGTCCCAAATCATAATGTTTCCATTTTTCAAGATTGAGAGTGATGAATTCACATGTTGTGAAGTGGATTCATGGAATTTGATTTGTGTGCGTAGCCGAGGGTAATGATAAATTATTTAACCTGCTCAATTATCTTAGAGAGTTTAGAGAATGTGTACTCCAGCGGCCAGCCTTCGACATAACCAGTCCGAAGTTTGATGCCAAATTTTGTGAACATGATTCATGAATCACTTTCCAAAATCAATGTACCACCAACTTACTAACTCAAAACTCAGATAGAGTTGTCAAATATGTTATGAATTGCTAAATACATTGTGTACAATGTCAGATTCTAGGCCTATACTTCATAACTAAAACAACTGTATGTCCCTCTCCCATGTGGTCATAATTCATACTCTTTTCAACATGGTCTTTCAAGTTGCCTTATCTAGTTATTAAAACATAATTTGTTTAAAACTACCACACCATAATGACATATTGTAAGCTTTAATCCTTCAAACAATAATTAAAGAGTACTTAAAATATGAAATTACATATAAAAGTGAGTTTTAAAATAAATCTAACATCTAACAACATGGACATAAAGGGATGTTGCATTTGTCTATTAAATCAAGTTCTCTTTCATATTGTAAATGTTTGATCTAATACTTGGTACACATTATCAATATATTTATACATAACTATTTTAATTTTAAAAAAAATGTTATTTCATATTTTTAAATTATAAAAATATATATTAAAAATAAAATGCTTTTTTTAAATAATTTTATAACTATATAAAAAACAAATTTCAATGATATTGTTTAAAAAAATTAAATTAATTAATTTTATTTGTATTCATAACTATTATATTTTTACCTTAACTTATGAGTTATATACATATATAAGTCCAAAACACCAAAAATTATATTAATCAAC
>LPNX010890282.1:3134-54134 GCA_001517045.1 Pseudotsuga menziesii | reverse complement strand
ATATATATATACGCTGAAGTTTACAACTTGCGTATATGTAGCTTGCACCATTTTCACCCGTGTACATCGGAAAATGTGCTCGAAAACAAAAAATATTTGGAGTTTTCCCCCACTAAGTAACGAAGTACTTGTCCCTTGGCCTTCCATATGTCGGGAAATGCTCCACTTCGACCCTTCACTTCCTATTGAATAGCTATATATTGAGCTACTATGAAGGATTAGAGGAGGAGAACTTGGAGAGAAAGTATACTATATCGAAATTATGTCCCATTCTTATGTAATTGAGTCTGCATCCCTTTGTCCTTGAAGCATCCATTAGTGTTAGTTCCCAAACTTGCCTTGATCTTTGTGAGCTTGCCTTTGTATGGGGGGTTGAAGTGGTGGAGGCCCAGGTGGAGGGACTTAGTTTCTCAATTTCAACGAAGTGTCGATAGAGTTTGTCATCTTTATCTATGTTCATATTAATAGAAATATCCATTTCTCATCCATTACATGTGTAATTATGAATATTTTGTATCCATGGATGTGATTACTTTGATTATGTATTGGAATATATCATGCTAGATTAGGTACTAATGCTTTACATATATCATGTTTGTATATATTGTTTTTGTTGAGGGAAATGTGTAGGTACAAACTTGATTGAAAGCGCAATGGGGATCTACTTCAAACGTCTGAAATAAGGTACGCCCCATTGGTCCCTTAGTGTTAGTTTTTCATATATGTTTAGCATGATTGGAAATGGGTTTATTTCTGGTGTCATCATGTCTATTGTGGTCCACCCCAAGCCATAGGAGATCTTCTTCGTAACACTACCATATGTGTAGAAATGGATATTTCTCAGGGCTTATCGGGTGCTATTCGAATTGAAGCAGGATATCATACATATATGTAGACTCTGGATTACAAGAATGCCCCATTTTGATGCACACATTGTTACTTGCATGGGAATTTGAAGATCTCATGCCCTCTCCTCAAATCCTCGAACGAAATTGGTGGCACTCACCTTGTAATGAACCCATCAGGTTATGGGGAAGACACCCTCTCGACAACCCAAAAGAAAAGAAAAGCCGAGGAGATAAACTCAGCTCAGGAGGAGGCTCAAAAGGAATATGAATGGGTCATAGATATATCACATGATCTCATTCTAAAGGAGAATGTTATTAGTCCTTGAAATTGTGCTCTACATCCATAGTGGGGATTCCTTCATTAAGAGGAAGAAGGTCTATTAATATGGATTTGGTCAAATAATATGTAGAAAAGAAGGTGTGTGCACATAGACAATCTATAATTCAAGGGAGGCTTAGTAAAGCATCCCCAAACATGGTGAAAAATGAACCTTCTCTCCCACAATCTATTGTTTCATTTTACAAATCTCCTATACTTGAAAACGTGTCTTGTCACTAAGAATAATAAGACTTGAAACTAATAATGACTAGCTTTGGGCCTTTAATCAAGGGATTCACATGAAGCAAGTTGGTAGCATTAGGAATTATAGTCGCAAAATGGAATATTTGATAGCACACCCCAATTTTGTAGTCATAAAATCTATAGGGGATACAATTGAGTCAACCAAACCTAGTTTATTCCCTCCCTTAACGTGATTGATTTAAACCATTTATATAACAAACAAACTATTTTACTATTCCCAACACATGCTTCATTAACTTGACCAAACTCCATCCAATACTATTTAATATGGCCAATTCTACCAACATCAGTGTCATTGTGGCATAATGTTCAATAACTTGAAATTTACAATTGCATATTTTTTTTGAGAAAGATGCATACTTGTGTAAGATGCATAATTGTGTAAAGATGCATACTTGTGTACAAGGCATCATATACCTCATTTATTGTCGTCTTCTCCATGATGTGAGGGAGCACACGATCATTCATAGAATCAAGGATGATTCTCTTCATTTTGGTCATATAAGGCATGGCAACAAGGATTTTATGAAGGTTTTGATAAAGGGTTTTAAGGTCAATGAAACTACACATAAAAAACCATTAAAAAAACATGTATTTGTCAAAGACCCATTTTAGACCATTAGGTGGGTACTTTTAACTTAAGCCTCTAGATTTTAATGAGTTAAGCATCAAGGCTATGATTATTGCAACCATCGGTACCCATCAATGGATTTTTAAATTGAAGTCCTCATATCGATTCCAATATCATTTATTCAACTAGTTAATGGGAGTCTAAAGAGCAAACAAAGTGTGGCCCCTTCAGGTGGCCCCCTTGTGTTTTATTCCCGTGGATGTAACAACCCCACTTGGGGGTTTGTGAACCACAAGGTAAAAAAAAAGTACATAAATCCTCACATAAGCATATCACATTCCATAGTTCACCAACAATACCACACAAATCATTACTACATATATTCCAACAATGATAACTTTCTATGTTTTAACCTTACAATTAAAGAAAAGTTCAACGAGCAATTTGTTCCATTCACATGAAATGTTCTAGCTGCACATTTTCAAGAATGACATTATAATCTTTATTGGCAATTTCCATTGTCAATGCTTGGACTTTTTATACTTTTCACTTGATTTAGCTACAATATAGTTGTTATGAACAAATTACTATACTAGGCGCATACAACATCTGGCTAGTAGCCTTGAAAAAGTATATGATCATTACATTTCTTTACTGGTTCAAAGAAACATCCCATTAAAACCATTGAACCCACATCATATGTATAATCTGACAGATCTTTAAATTCTTGCATCAATTTGTTTTTCAACCTAGTGCATCTGAATAAAGAATAATGCACCTTTTTGGATTATCTTTTGGTGCAATGGCTACAAAGACATTGCCTTCTCTAACCATAACGAAAACACTATCATAATCCTTGTCATTCACAACCGCTCCATTGTCAAACTCTGCATCAGTATAATTTGGAAATGGGGGCAATTGTATCAATTCTTCATGTATCCATGGTTCAACATTTTTGTTAGTTTCATTTTGACACTCATCGATGGATTCCCCATTATCAATACATATATGACAAAAACAAGAGTACGATCTTTTTTATTTTATTTTAGTGTATATTTGACATTTTCTCACACCTAGTGGAGTGTAAACCCCTTGTTTTAGGGATTGCAACACAATTATATCTAATCGTTCTATCAACATCTCTCATTGCTATATTCCAAAAGTACTTATTTGAGGAAAACATAGAACTTGTGTAAATCAAATTTCACATAAATAAATACATATTTGTTTTCAAACACACATACAAATATCTAAACAAACATAGTAAATGAAACTTTAAATTAATAATAATAATAATAATAATTGGGTTGTTGAGACAATTGTACCTTCTCACATTAGCCATCCTTTCATTGAATTCGTGGCCTAAATTTTGTTTGCACCAGTTAACAACATCGATTGAATTTACAAGTCAATATGCATAGTGATTCAATTGATATCTCCTAAGTGCATATTTTGCGCAGCCCCCAACACCATCATGTTCTTCTTTTCCATGTCCCGTTTCAAAAAAATTCCATGTGTGGTGAACATCCATGTTATTATGAAGATGAGACAACCATAATAATGACCGTGTCGATTTAAATTGGTTAGCACAACCATCTAACCACGCCTAATGTTATTTAAAAAGTGACCCCTCATCTTGATAATTTTTTATAAAGCATATTAAAACAATGTTGAACAAAACATGTATAATGTCTATGATCATCGCTAATGTAGAAATGATAGTCCTTAATCACTTCATGATTATTTTCATTTCTATTGAGACATCTACATCAAGCTTTGAATGTTTGTACAGAATATGCACAAGTATAGATACATGGTCTGAATGATAATACTCACTACGCATCTCCTTCTCTTGAGTGAAACTGTAAATCGTAGAGAAATCAACCACTGATAATATTGTTCCTTTTGGAAATACATGTCGTGATTGATTGAACTGTAAGTACTACCATCATGTTGTATGGGAGCTTGATATACTTATACATTTTTAACATTGAACAACTTCATAAAATATGCCACAAAAATATCATTTTCAACTATATCAATATTTTTTTTTATGTTGCCACTGAATCTGTAACATAAGTGTAATGAACATATTCATATCTCCTCCATTTCACAATGTGATTTGAAAATTGAGGATCATTTGGATCATTGTGATACTTAGCATAAAAAGTGCCAAATGAGAACATTCTTTGCATTTTCTACCTCCGACACATTCTTTCTTATAGAATACTTGACCATTATCTTGTTCACATAATATTTTAGATAAAAATTCACAAACACTTGAAGGAGGGGGGGTCATTTGGCCAATACTGTATGCCAAATTTTGAAATGTCTCATAGTATAATTGGAATTCTACATGGTATCGACAACAACATGTGTCATGGACAGTGATGGGCCTAACATACCATAGTTTAAGGTTCACAAATGTGCTAAGGGCAATCTTCACATTAATATTATTCTCCATAATTTTTTTGAACATTTCCAATTGAGTGACCTATGTTATGTGTTTGGCATGCATCTCATAATTTCCTTTAGATACACAGCATTGTACGACGTCTCTTTTTATTTGGTAAGACACGAGAGTTTAAATGCCAAAACTCTTTCACCCTATCCCTCATATTATCTTGAAGTCTAGCTTGATAGGGTTACCTACAATTAACAACCAACATGCAAGTTTATCATCCTCATCTATTTTAATCCTAAGCTTGTTATGCTTCCATAAACTTTTTCTTGGTGTTTTTAATGCTCTTGCAGTCATCGTCATCAAACAACCCATTGTAGTGTTTTTTTTATAACACTTATTAGAAATGCTCTATGGATAGTCTTTTCATCTCGAGATCATTTTTTTTGTAAGCGCAGCAAGGGCCGAGGTCACATTTTTTTATACCATCTCATTTGTTTTAAGTTATTTGACACTTTTAATGCCCAATAATTTAATTGCATCTCTTAGATATTTTACTTTAACAATTGAGCTTGTAAATTTATAAATAGAAATTAGTATGTATATCAAAATAATTTTAAAAGATTGTAAACTTTCAAATCAAATATATAAAAATTATAAAATTAAAAACTTAAAAAATTCTTGACCCACCAATCATGGTGTCCATATCAACACTACCTATCATTTCCTCGACATTTTTCCATTTCCTCCTCACCTCCATGTTCTTCATTTCCTTCATCAACATGTTCTTCGATATTTTGCATTTCTTCGCCACCACCATGTGCCTCCACATTTATTTTCATTGCTCTTTTTTTCTCTTAACTTTCTCATGTTTTTATGTTTTCTTGCTTTCCTTTCCTCTCCATCGGTTCTCTTGCGACCATACATTTTTACACAATTCTTTCAGTTTCTCATGTTAAAATAATTAAAAACCTAAAATCCAATGCCAAACACTTGAAATCATAATAATATGTTGGATATAGAATTGCGCAATTAATGAAACAAATTGCAATATCTAGTAGCCAAATTGCAATATGCCAAAAAGAAAATTACATAATTGATTTAAGGAAAATTGCAATATCCACTTTTTCTTTGAGAAAATTTGCAATGCTCATTCTTGGAAAAAAATTACAATATGATAGAGCCAAATTTCAAAAGTCATTAGTGAAATTGCAATATATCACTTTTCTTTAAAAAATGTAATATGCTAAAGACAAATCACAATGCGCCCTTAGAAGAAAAAAGTATATCATACAACCACAAATCCAAATTCACAATGCTTTTAATCCATTAAGAGTAATATGCCAAAATCAAATTCACAGTATTTCCTTTATAAAAAAAAGAGTAATATGCCAAAATCAAATTCACAGTATTTCCTTTATAAAAAAAGAGTAATATGCCAAAATCAAATTCACAGTATTTCCTTTATAAAAAAAAGAGTAATATGCCAAAATCAAATTCACAGTATTTCCTTTATAAAAAAAAGAGTAATATGCTAAAGCCAAATTCACCATATGCCTCTTATAAAAAAAATGAAAATGCAATAGGACAAAACCAAATTTACAATATGTTACTTAAATAATAAAACCACTAATACGCTTGATGGTCTCCTATTTTGTCCATTTGTTATTAAATTCCAAGTTCAATTATACATGGGAATCATGCATTTTAATTAGATTTATATCTAAGTCGACTATCTATTTTAATTCCAACTATATGCTTTTGAAGAATATACCATAAGGCTTTAAACAAGGTAACATATTTATTATTTTGGTTATTTTCTTCATTTTAATGGATTTCAACTCATTCCTAAATCTAATTACTTGGCGTAGATCTTTGTTTACCACGCAATTTGCCTCCATTTCTTCAACAATTCAATCCAACACTTGTTCTACCACCTTTAGCACATAGCATCAACAGTTCGGGTGTTTGAAGGTTTCCTTTGTCTAAACACACACATTGATTTTGTGCCTTGTTGTCTCGTTATGGGTTATGAACTACCGGTTGTTGCTCAAATGCCTTGTTTTCTCCAGGAGATGCAGCCCCAACCTCAAGTAATATGAAGATTTGAGGCTGAAAATCCGGATTAAGTTTCAATGGTTTTAATGTACATTTACTCTGTACAAGTCATGAGTTGGCAGATGTTTATTCTTTGGTTAATGGTAGCTATTTTTGGAGGGCCGACCTTTTTAGTGGTCGACCCATGATGTAACCGACAAATATATATATGTTGTAAGACTTAGAAAAACAAAGATATAGATATATTTGGAGATGTTGTAAACTTTGACTCAATATAATATATCAGGTTCTTCATTTTCTTCTAATCTTTAAAACTTCTGGTTTAGTAGCGTTTGGAGGGGGGTCCACCTTCAACCAATGTTTGTGCATTTATTATTGTTAATAGATCTTCTTTTCCACGTTATTGTACGAACCCTTGATCTCTGTACATTCGTTTTAGCATTAGTATGTGATTTTATGGACATAAATATGTAGGGATAATCTGGAAGTTTTTTGTAATGATTTGCAGACTAGTGTAGTATTACTACGGTTTTGTTTTGTCCACCTGTTATATATTGCTTTGTTCATAATGATATCATCTAGCCCAAATTCAGCTTTGTGGATGTAGTATTTTAATTTTGATTTGAGAATTTGTAAGTAGAATAGAAGGACTAATCATAGGATCATTTTAGATCTGAGTTTCTTTCTTTTTTAACTAGAACGGTTATGATTTTTATAAAAAAGAATGAGGGATGGGATTAACCAAATCAACCATTATCACAATCAATATTCAATCTCTTAGAAAACCTCTTTAGCAGCCCCAATTAGATTTCCTCCAGTCTACGGAATGGGTGCCCAATGGGCTTCTTCTCCATTTATCCTCAGGGCTCCTTGAGACAGTAAGCAAACCTCATTTGCCTTAGCATCATCTTCCTTGTTCAACCCATGCAAAATATGAAAGAATAGAGGCGAAGAGAAATCGTGCATCACTGATCTCAGCCTTTGTAAAAATTTGTTCAGCAAAGGATCATTGAACATGGAATTTGAAGATAGAGTCTTTAATCAGAATTTCCAAGTCTCTGAAGGCTTGAATGTCTTTGATCCCTTTCTCCTATGTAATCTGACAAGCTTTAAATAGAGCTAGTATTTATGCATGATCATTGGTTTTATGACCAAGTCCCCAGCTGAAGCTATCAAATCTTTTGCCATCTGCGGAGTAAATCACCTCACCAGCTCCTACCCTCCCTCGGTTGCCTTTGGAGGCACCATCAAAGAAGATCGAAGCTTTCCCCTGTGTCCTCCACCAAATATGAAAATCTAATTTTAGATCTCTTAGTTTCCATCTTGGGGTTATGCTCAGTCAGCCTGGTTCCTTGTTCCTATCTCTGAAGGTATAAGTGCCCAGCCATTTTTTTTTCTTTCGGGAGAAACAAATGCCCCTTCTTAAAAGATTGGACTCCAACCGTTTCAATGAGGAAGGCTTTGGCTTTTGCAGCCACCTTGAGCGGTTGTTTTTAAACATTGCTAAAGATGTTATCATTTCTGGCCATCCAGATGCTCCAACACACATATTTGGGGATAGCCTCCCAAATTCCGCTCCACGCAGACTTACCTTGAAATGGGTGAGGGTATCTCATTTTCCATGTGGAAAATAACGCTATCATCGAGATATTCTCCGGAGCTGGGACATTGAGTCCAAGAAGAGTGAGAGACCACACTTCCTGGGTGAAATTACAATCCACGAACAAGGGTGGTCACTAGTTTTCGATTCTCTGTAACACATTATGCATCCGCGGGGTCCAATAATGCCACGTTTTGCCATATTTTCTCCGGTTAATGCCTTTCTATTCATCAGTATCCAAAGAATTTTTTTACCTTTGGTAGGCTGCCATGATCCCAAACACATTTCCATAGTTCTGCTGGGAGACCCATTGCTTTCTTTTTTTGCTGAGATGAAAATCCTCGCGTTGCTATGTAGGAGCCTATTTTCCCCCATCCCCATCAGTATTTCTCTTGCAGGTGGATGGGAGCCAAATTAGAGAGTTTGTTCAAGAGCAATGATTTTTATTTT
The DNA here is from genome assembly GCA_001517045.1 of Pseudotsuga menziesii. NCBI lineage: Eukaryota > Viridiplantae > Streptophyta > Pinopsida > Pinales > Pinaceae > Pseudotsuga > Pseudotsuga menziesii. Next base: position 45,623 of record LPNX010890282.1, on the reverse strand, counting down.
TCAATGTGCTCTAGCATGCGTGGAAAAACCCAGTCGTGCCATCGCCCATTTTCATCCCAGCTCGATATGTCATCCAATGTGGAGAACCCATGCAACTTCAGCCATTCTCGGATGTCGTTGATCCCCTCCATGGTGTCTAATGGTGGATTCCCCATAATCCTATCCTTCCACAGCAACGTCTCATTGCCTCTGCTAGGAATTCTAAAGAGACTTTTATGGAAGAAATCGTAGCCCCTTTGACGTAAATTCCATGTAACATATCCATTTAGAAAATTGACTTCATGGAGATTGCGTAGGGGCTCTCCTTTCATGTATTTTAATCTCAAAATTATACTGACCGGATGTTTACTGTCTGTGTGTAATTTCCACAGTATTTTTCCTCCAAGTGCCAGGTTTGCTAATCTCGTATCTGTAGTCCCCTTTTAGCCAGAGGAAGCTTGATAATGTCCCACTTACCAAGGTGGAATTTCTTATGGTTTCCTTTTCCTCCTTGCCATAAGAAGTCTTGGATTAACTTAGAGATCTGTTCCATAATCGATTTTGGTTCTAGAAGAAAAGAATCTTGGTAAACTGGTAGAGAGGAGAGCACTGCTTTCACTAGCGTAAGCTTTCCATCTTTGGTAAGCCATTGGCCTCCCCATGCCATGATTTTTTATCTTAGATTGTTCAGCACGTCATCCCACAATGAAGCTCTGTTAGGTCCCAAGGTAAGGGGAAGCCCAATATACTTAATTTTTTCCCAACTAGCATAGCCCGAGAAGCCCAGACAGTTTGCAATTCGTTGTATGTCTTTCTGGTCTGTGTTCCAACCATACACAATGCTCTTTCTTTTATTTATGAGTGCTCTGGTTATACTGCAGGAGTCTTGGAGAATTCCACTAAAGGCTTTGGCTATCTTTTTGGAATCTCCCCCCAGGAGAAAAGAGTCATCAACAAAGAGTGCGTGATTAATAGGCTCTATGCCTTTTACTATCCTTATGCCTGGGACTGTCCCAACCTTCTTCTCTGCAACTAACTTTCTGCTCAATGCATCCGCCATTAAAATGTACAAAAATGGAGAGAGGGGGCAGCCTTTCCTGATTTCCCTCGTGGCCTAGAAATAATTGGTTGGTTTGCCATTAACTAGTGGAGCTATCCATGGTTTTGTAATGCAAGCTTTGATCAAATTGACAAAATTAGAGCTGAAACCGAAAGAGAGGAGAACTTTGAAAAGGAATGGGTGCTTTACCCGGTCAAATGCATTCGCCATGTCAAGCTTAATTATCATTCTTTACTCCTTCCGGTGGTAGCTCGAGTGAATGGCTTCATGAACCTAGATCGCATTGTCTATGATGTGTCTCCCTTTGACGAAGCCTCCCTAGCTGGGAGAGATGAGTTTCCCAAGGAGAGGTTTGATTTTGTTTGCCAGTAATTTTGCTAGTATATTGTAGGATGAGTTGCAAAGGGAGATTGGCCTGAATCTTTCAAAGGTGCTCGGGTTCACTTCTTTGGGGATCATAGCAAGAAAGGTGGAGTTAGTGCTTCTTCCCACCTTGGATTTTTGTTGAAAATCTTTTTCCATTCTCAAGAAATCCAATTTAATGATCCAGCACTATCGATAAAAGTGAATTGAGAAGCCATCCGGCCCTGGGGCCTTGTCAAGTTCCATAGCCCTTATTATATTGCAGATTTCTTCCCCTGTAAATTGCTTTGAGAGAGTTGAATTATCGTCATTGCTAACAAGGAGGGGAATGTGGGAAAGAAAATCTATGGAGGCATCCTTGTTTCCTTCTTTGTTAACTTTGAACAGAATTTGATAATGAGATTTGGCTACGAGCTTGATTTGTTCACGACCTTTGTGCAGGATCCCATCTGAAGTGGTGATTTCAGAGATATGGTTTTTGGACAGTCTGGATCTACACTATCTATGAAAGTAGGATGTGTTACGATCTCCTACTTTTAGCCATAGACTTCGAGATTTCAGCCTCAGATTTTTCTTGGGCTACCTAATCTTTTTCCAAATCTGCTCTGGTAATGTCTTTTTTTTTCAACATCTACTTGAAGATTTTCAAGAATTTGGGTAGTCTCCTTTCTATGACTAGTTGGAGTCTTGATGGGATTCTTGATCCATTCCTTCAGAGCTGCCTTAGTGGCTTTTAATTTCTACTCCCACACAAAGGAGGGGGACCCTCTCATTGAAATAGACCAAGATGAGATTACTTTTTCCTTGAACCCTTCCTTTTCGATCCATAGAGGGATGAATCTGAAGGGTATGTGCCCCAGGTTATCTTCTTCCTCTTCTAGCTGAAGTAGGATGGGTTTTTGGTTTGAAGTTAGCTTTGGGAGAGTTTTAGAGGATATCACCCTCTGATCAAGCAATGAACTTTGTACTAGGAAGTGGTCCAGACGAGCAGCTATGTGGTCTGTCCCAACTCTATTGTTTTTCCAAGTAAACATGCCCCATTTTGGCTTGATATCTAGTAGATCCCACTGCTGCATGAGGTCCTCAACCAGGGGGAGCATTCGATCATTTCCGTTGTTCCCTCCCCTCTTTTCTTTAGGACAAAAAATCATATTTAGATCTCCCGCAATTATTATGTTCTGAGGGGTATATATTTCTATGAAGTCTATCAGTGTTAGCGAACAATATTTCTTTTCTGTTTGAAGGATAGGGACATACAAATTGAAGAGAGAAAGGGTGAGCTTACTTGTTTTATGACGGATCTCAGTGTAGATCCAGTGGTAGGTTTCGAGGGAGCTTTCAAGAGTAAACTCCTCATCTTCCCACAACGTTGCTAGACCCCCGGAGGTGCCTCTAGCATTGATGGCCTTCCCTGCCTTTTTCTTCCACTTTTTACTGCTGATCTAAAGGAGGGATTCCCCTTCAATATTAGTCTCTTGGAGCATGTGGATCTCGAGGGTTTCTATTTTCAGAAGGTCTTTTACTGCTTCGACTTTCGCAGGGTTCCCCAGTCCTCTATGATTCCAAGAGCCCAGNTAGTCTCTTGGAGCATGTGGATCTCGAGGGTTTCTATTTTCAGAAGGTCTTTTACTGCTTCGACTTTCGCAGGGTTCCCCAGTCCTCTATGATTCCAAGAGACCAGCCGTATTATTTGATGAGATTGGGGTGGGTTGAACCTCCCTTGGGAGGTCTTGTTCTGGTGTTTCTCCCCATTGTCATTTCGATTGTAGCTTGGATGCCCTACATTTTTTGCCTCTCTGGTTCTTCCTCTCAAGCTTCCGTGTGGGATTTCCTCCTGGATTTTTTAGATGGACTCTCAAAGGACTCATCCTCCAATGACCCTGAGGATTCCAGAGGTTTTTTCCTTGTTACCTCAGCGTAGGAAGGCGAGGAGGAGATCCCCACTGGAGATCTCGGGTGGGGTGTGTCTGTCACTTCCTTCTCAGCTGTTGGGGGAGGGGGCTGCTACTCGTTCTCCTCCATAACTGTTTTAGTGTTGTCTTCTGATACCCTTAGAGTTTCAAAGGGGTTTTCCTCTGCTTCTGTCCTTGGTTGATATTTACTTCCCTTCTCTTGTTCCTACCTTACTTCTGGCACATCAAATCCCATTGACGTTTCTTTCCCCTTTTTCCCACTATTCGTCCTTGCCAAGGCATATTTCTGTGCCTGGGTCCATTAATCTTTGTTTTTCTCAAACTCTTCCTTAGCCTTCTTCTTGTAGTATCTCGTAAAGTGTATGTGGTTATGGCAACACATGTATTTGAAGGGGATTTGTTTGTAATCCAGCTCTTGTATGTGTGACCAATCTGAGACCGTTACGTTGATTGCTTCTGGTAGCCCTAATTCCAAATCCACCTCCACACAGATTCTCATGCAAGAGTACTGGTCCTTTCTCTTCGCGTGATCTATGTATTTACTGAGGGTGTTTCCAATGGTTTCCAGAGTCTTCGTGTTCCAGCAGTGCAGTGGTAAATGCGGGAGGCGCACCCACACCGGGACAACCAACGACACATCTTGCATTGGGTCAAAATATGGGGTCCATTTATTCAAATATAAACCCTGGGGATCCATGAAGTAGAGTTCGTTCTTGAATATGAAGCTTCTGTCCTCTTCTTCTTCGAAAACGAATACGAAGAATCCCTTGCCTACGGAGTAGCTTTTGAAGCATGCTTTTACTAACGATCCCCAATTCCTCTGCACCCATGTATCTACCACCTTAGGAGAGGGCCACAAGCTTGTGAATTTTCTAATGAGACCCCAATATAACAAATTCAGAACCGATCTGCGTTTCTTCAGCTGCAAGGGCGACCGTAGGGATGCTATCCATCTTTTTCATGAAGTTTTGTTGTGTCTCATTCAGTTTACATTTTCCGCAGCTTGCTATGAGTTTTCGAAAAGCCACCAACTCTGATGGATTAGACGTGGAGTCTTCGGGGCCCCCATCTGGGCCCATGGAGCCAGGGAACGCAGCAGCCGGAGGCTGCTGCCAAGATGACGATCTGCAGGAGGTGATCAGCCCAAGGAGGCTCGAGTGAGCTAATCCAAGCAATGAAAAACGATTAGCCTTGATTTTTTTGCTTCATCCATCCCCAACCAGGTTTCTTTCTATTTTAGTAGATAGATCATGCTTTAGATAATGTTACTTTAGTTTACTGAATCTATGGACATAGTACATAGTTTACTGATTTTGAAGTTTAATGATAGCATAAGTGGTGTGTTGATTTCTTTTATTTAGTTTGGTGAAAACTTAGATCATTTGTAAATTTGAGAAATTCATAGTCCATTGCAATTCAAAGTCACTTTATGTGCCCTTAGATGATTTAGTGTTAGATATTTCTCGAAGTTTGTTTTGAGTATACAATAGATAAGCTTTTTCATGCTTTGTTTTTATTAGTTAGAAAATAGTTCTTTTGAAATAATTTTCATTTTTCTTTAGACACAACAATGTGATGATTTCAATTTAAGATTCATAATGTTTGATAGTTTAACCAGATGGTCTATTTTCTAAAGTTTGAAAGCAGTTGTGATTAATTAAAATTAGCATCTCTTCTACAATAACTATTAGATCTAAAAGTTGTTTTCTCATTTTGATTATTAATATTGCAAGATAGCTTGAAATATTGTTTAAGAATCTTTAGAAGATTGGATTGGTTTGTTGTAAGGATGAGCTATGTTGACATGTCCTTTGATTATTTGATTTAGAGTATTGAAATAGTATTAGATCCTTTGCATTAGGAAGACATGATCATATTTAATTCTATTATCTAGAATTGGAGTTTTTCTATAATTTGAAGTAGGTTAAGAGTTGATTATCTTTTGAAATTTTGTTTAAGATTACTTGAAATTGGTGTTGTGAACATAAGAATTCTTTCCCTTAATTTCTGATTGCATGGTGTAGTTGATATGAATTAGCATGGTTAGAGTTTGGCTTGGTGAATGAATGTTTTTGTGTAGATTTAGACATCTTTTCTTGCCTATAGCTGAGTGAATAAATAGCCTTGTAGTTTGTGACTTTATTTTGGCATTGGTAGAAGCTGAGTTTTTTAGTAAATTAGACTGGATTGGAATTATATCATTCTTCTTTGAAATTGTCATAGGAATTTAGCCTCATTACCAAAAAATGTCTTACTTTGCACATACGGTGTAGCAAATCTAAGCTTACCTACCTTGGTTGATAATTTAATTGTAGGTAAATTAATTAGTTATATATTTTACCTGACAACGCTAAAATCAAATTCACACTATGCCTTATAAAAAAAAAACAATTTCACAGTGCCCCTTAAAATAATTAGTTATATGCCAAAACCAATTATACAATATTTCCCTTTATAAAAAATATGAGAAGTATGTACCCTTAATCTGAAAAGTTTAAAAACTCCATAACCAAAAAAATACCTTTGAACATTTTCGCAATTTCTCTCTGCTATGTTCGATCTTGGTTTGAATGAGTGAGAATGACATCTAAAATATTTCGGTCGAGAGTGTATATATAGAACTTTTAGGCGGGAGTTTTGGGAATTCAACCAGGAATCGCGATCAATAAATTTTTTGTCTTGATATATATTCTCATGGCCAAACTCTTAGGTGAGAGTTGTTTTAAACTCTCAACCGAGAGTTTAAAACAACTCTCGCTCGAGAGTTTTAATTAACTAAGGTTAGTTCTTGGGTGCACAAAATTTTGTCCTCGACTTTAAAACAACTCTCATGCAAGATTTTTTCTCGTCCGAGAGTTTTTTGTCAATGAAACCAATAAGCTCAACTGTAGTTTTCAAGAACTTGCCACTTTAGCAAGTTCAAAACCATGCAAAATCTAATAATTATCTCTCATAATTTATACTAATATATTCAACATTGAATCTATTTTTATCATGGTAGAAGAATTTCTGAATTTCATCAAGGATTGCTATTTTTTTCTAAACTTTAGCATAAATAAATTTAATTATCTAAAAATCAATCACAATGAAAATTCAATATAGACAACACCAAAAAACAAAACAAAAAAACACATAGATTTTTCTTGCATTGTCCTCTTCGAAAGGGTAGTTTTTATTTGTTTTATAAGAGTCACATTAGAAAGAAAATAGAAGGACATCAACACGTGTCAATAAGGCACCATTTTTTTAACGTATGTTATTTCGATAAATAATAAAATATAGTGTGTAAGTTTGAAAATCCTCAAAATATAGTCCATTCCCAATTCTAGTCTGTGCAGATTCTGAGCATACATTGTTTCAATAAAATGAAAAACCATGTCTCAAAAAAACAAGTGGGCACGCATGTTACTCATTGTCCATACCTTAAATTTTAAAAGTATATGTCCTTGGTGCCCACTATATGTCCATAAAAAGATTAAAAAAAATATGAGTTCCAAGATAATACAATTCTCTAAAAGTCTTGTGTTTGCTTCAAGGTGAAACTCCAAAGGGAGATATGGGTTTACAGGGGTTGAGTTAAAAAACATAAAATTTTGCAGGATTTTTTGTAAAAAACAAGAAAAAGTGTTACCCAACTTCATGTTTTCACCCAAGAAATTTGTGAATGGCGAGATTTGAGAGGGTTATAGGGATGAGAAATAAATAGCACGGGAATCTAAGAATGAAATCCTCAGGTAACACTATTACATTTGGACCCCAAATTTGACAATTGTTCAATGCTTTTTTGCATCAGATGAGAGTGCTTTTAAATATTGCTCAAGTGTCACTAGAAATTCGCCGCTTAAGAATACCAAGCGATGTTGCTTAGCATCACTTAAGTGACGACTAAGAAAAAAAATTGAACTTTAAAAATTTGTCTTAGAGGTCTCTTAAGCAACGCTAAGCAGCGTCTCTTAAGCATGCATGTGCGATGTGTAAATGTACGCCCATCCTGCACAATGACGTTATAGTACGTCAGTATCTTGTCAAAAATGGGAGGTTAGTTGATGTGGGAACAATGTCCAATAAACATCTGAAAATAGGTGTTTGGAAATTAGATTTAACGTTGGTGTAACATCTGAAAAGAGACATTTTGTAAGTAGACTTAACGTCAGTTTAATGTCCGAAAAGAGACATTTGCAAAGTAGTGTTAACATCGGTTTAGCTTCCAAAAAGAGACATTTGCGAAGTAGACTAGACATCAATTGAATGTCCAAAAAGCAAGGTCTACATTTGCATTGATAAAATAATTATGGATGATCCATCGAACTAACGTCAAGTATTCTCTAGATAGTTGATGTTAAATTTATGCTACTGATGTTTAATCCAAACTACTCAGACATTAGATGAATTCTAGTTGAATGTCAAATAATCCATGTTTATAAATGGTTGTAACAAAAAAATCCGTGGAGGGTATGTTTGGATTCTTGTCGTCCATGGTTGTAACCTAAAACATGTTGTCTATAGAAATGGGATTTTGGAAGATTCCATGGCCCATTCAATGAGACAAACCCTTTGAGAATATTTTTGGTCAACTCACACATACTAGTGGAATCAATTCGTACAATTGAAGATTCATGGTTCACATTGATGTGGCTTTCCATACAATCTAAATTCGGGCTCCAAGAAGATCTATAAAAGGAGGCTTCCATCCTCAATTCCAACAAGCTCAAGATTGATAATGTTATGCAAAAACAATTTCTTCAAGGATTATGAATCCCACTTGCTTCAAACCTCCTCTTAGGTCATAGAAGTGTTTGTTAGCTTTTGAGGTTACTCCAAAAGTGTTTACACCATGCTTGGGGTTGCCTCATGTCATGTGAGGTGCATGGTGTATGGATGGCCCTTGGATGTGTCATCATGGACATAGACATGGATAGTATTTCTCATTGATTGTTATACCTCATCTTAGTGTCTTTTTGGCTTTCTTCCTTGGAGTGTTTGATACTTGTGGAGCTTGGTGACATCTTCATGATGGTCACATGGAGGTCAATTGCCTATAAGCGTGAATGAATTGCTTTGGAGAAGGAATATTGGGCACCTTGTAGGAGTGTTTTGAGCCCTGTATGGCATGGTCACACTTACTTATAGTACATTAGGACCACTATTATATTGTAACCTCCCTTGCCTCTCATTTAAATAATGGAAATAGAGATATTTCATAATCATCATCATCATTGTACTCACTCTTTGTACTCATCTTAGTGAGATACCTTTTAGGGAGCAAGGCGTTAGGGTTCTTGAATAACCCTAAGAGAGAGAGGGGGGGGAGGTCTCAGACATTGGAGACGATACTTGATCTTGTGTATTGATTCATCATACAGTTGTATTAGAATGCAAGGAGTGTAGCACACTAGTTCCTCTCTCTTTCACATTCCTCATTGTATTGTCTATTTTTTTGGTGTGCTAGGGCTCTTGGAGAATTTCAATGGATATTATAGTGTTAGGGATTCACCCGAACAAGGTAAATAATATAGTGCTTGTCATAAAACCTAGAGGGACAAAGAAGCATTATATATTTTAGCTATTGTGAAAGAGGAAGACCGTGGTTTTGGACACCCTACTTGTTATGCTTGTTGATGAGGATAAGAGAAGGAAGTGTTTTGCATGAGCCAAGGAGGAGTTGTTTTTTATGATACTAGCTTCTTAAGTATTCTAGGTGGCATGCCCATATTTGGTTACAAGAGATTCCTATCTAGGAGGAGTTGGTGGTTAGGTATTTATCATGTCTTAATTTTGTAGTTGGTGTTTTTCGACCTTCAAACTGTATTAACTTATATACAAATGAAGTGCTTCGATTGTCAAATAATTTTGTACTTGCAGATTTTATTTTCATCTTGTATTGTCTTCTTTATTGGGTAAATTCCAACACATGTTCTTCATGCTAAATTGACATAACATTGTGTTGAAATAGTCAAGACACATAAACATATACCTTAAAGATTAGGAGGCATATTTACTGTAGTAAATTTTGCCATAATAAAGTCTTTTTAGATATGTTATGTGCATGAAAAAGTGTTCCCTAAGGGATGTAACTTGTTGACATTGAAGTACAATTGTTTGGTATCTTTTTCTCTTAAGCTATCTAGTGATTTAGACTTAAGTGAACTTAATTATTTGTTGTGGTGATTAAATATTCTAGGCCATCCCTAAGCCTGAACATTCTCAAGAATTAGATAAGGTAAAACTCTTATGTGTTATAAGGCTCATATTTCCTCTCAATATGGCCATGTTATAATGGGAATGTTGTTGAAATCACTCCAGATTCGGAGAGCGTTCTCTCATCTGACACCAAAAAGCATTAAATTTGGGGTCCGTATGTAGTAGTTCCTAGTGGTCCAGCAAGCACAACTAGGCTAATAATCTACACTCTAACATACAAGATAAAGAAGAAGATGGAGATGCGAGTAGTTTGACTGCTCGGATACTAATGCTACAAGATGAAGAGAGTAATCTGGTATCTCAAATGTTGATGATAGAGACCATGCTTCTACAATACTTCAATAAAAGGGGTTAAGCAGAATCTTAGTTGCTAATAGATATAAAAAATCAAACCCTTGTATTTCTAGTATGTCAGAGCAATCTGGTAGCTCAAATGTTAATCATAGGGACCCTGCTTCTACAATACTTCAATAAAAAGGTCGAGTAGAATCTGAGTTGATAAGAGATATACAAGAGATAACACTTGGATTTATACTATGACTAACATAATTTCAGATAATATCTGGAGATGCATAGTATTGTAATGGCCTCAACATACCTTGGAGCTTTGCTTATGCCACTAGTAGATAAAGTGAGGTAAATGACTACGTGACTAAAAGAGTTAGTCACATGATTGTTTTTAAGCTAAAAACAACTAAATTAGAGCAACACAACAAAAAATGACTATGTTAGTCATTGGATAAAAAATACTTAGTCACACAATTACAAATGACTAAAAAATGACTAAATACCCCTATAAACTAAAAAATTATTAAATACCCCTATTGAAAAAAAAAAACTAAATACTGCTATAAACTAAGATTTGATAATTTAGATATTAATATATATTAGTTATCATCATATATAGCCCTATATATGGTTTCAAATATCACACCATTTGTTAATCTATTGTAAAAAGAAACAATAATGGCTACATAGTCTACATATAAGTGAAATCTGCAAAAAATACTATATACATAATATACAAACTGAACACATATTTCACACTATTTGGTAATATTTTAATTGGTTAAAATAATATTGGAAAACTATATTCGACTTATCACATGCATCAGTGCACACCTGATTAAGCCATGAGACGATAACTACTTGTCCAAACCTAAAAGCCATGAACTCACAAAGACCATATGATTCCCACTCAACTTTACCCAATAAAGAGTTAATGGCCATCTTTTGTGACACCATTCACACAATGAATGAATTGAAAATAACAATGATAAAGAAATAATATTAATATAATATCTTTTTAATAATAATAATCCTAATAATATTAATGTTGTTGTTGTTTTAAACGGACAGGGAAAAAACTCCATTACTGAAGCAACAACTTGGAATCTCGACTTTAGGGTTTGGAGTCTGCTTGGATTTTGCAAGTCTCCCCAATGGCGTATGATGAGGGTGGATCGATGTCGCCCTCTTCATCGATCCCCTCCATTGTAGACCATTTCGCACGATTAGTTTCTTTGCAGAGAAAGAAGGTAACAAGTGGACCCCCCTCGAAGTTTATCAAGCGGATCGAAGATGTGCCTATTGTTGCCCTGCCACCATAGGATATCATTCATGTTGCACTTTCATTGGAAGATCGTGCTCTAATAGGGAAGTTTATTGGTCTATGGTCGTCCTAGAAATCCACTGAGAGTTGGTTTCAGAGGAACTGGTGGCATGTGATCACCCAAAATGTAGCTTCATACTCGGTGGTTCAAGGTTATTTTTTGTTTGACTTTGAGTTGAATTTAGATAGGGATTTAATCTTTTGAAATGGTCCTTACTTCATGGGGTTGTAAGGTCTCTATCTGAACTGATGGATGTCAGATTTTGACCCCACGACAGATATTCCTAAATTTTTCCTAGTATGGGTCTGGCTACCAAACCAACTGCTAATGCATTGCTAGAATCCAGAATCACTAAAATCAATCAAAAATGCCTTGGGAATATTTATTGACATGGAAAGCCCCAAAGACCAGTATTCATGTGCTTAGATATGTGTGGAGGTGGATCTTGAAGTTGGTTTACCTAAGGCTATCAAGCTTACAGTTGGAACTTGATATCATTTTCAAAAGTTGGATTATGAACAACTGCCATTCAAGTGCAGAGGTTGTCATGAATACAAGCATTTTCTCTACAACTGCCCTCACAAACATGAATCACAACAAGAAAAGGAAGAAGGGTGGCAAGCAGTAAAGAAGATCAATTCGAATCCAAAGGGCGGGAAAGTGTCAAGAAAATAGGTGAAAAAGAGTGTGTCGGGGAAACCCTCTTTGGAAGTAAATCATGTACCTCAGAATGCCAATAAGAATAGTTTTGGACCTCTAGTTAATGTAGAAGAAACTAACACTGATGAAAAAAAAGAACCATATAAAGAAGTTGCCCCATATAATCAATCTGAGAAAGAATCCATCCCTTTGACTCATTCAGATTTAGGAGCAACTGTGGTAAAGAAAGGAGGAATTTAGGAGAATTCATAAGAGGAAATTAATTTTGATGAAGGGGAAGAAGAGGAAGGGGAAATCAAGATGGTTACACCTGGTAATAAGAAAGAAAGAGGAAGGAAACTGTCTAAAGAAGTAAGGGAGAAAGACATGTACAAGGACAAGCTTCAAGGTTCTCAACAAACCTTGGAAAAACTCCTTCGAAATCCCATAAATACTCGACAACAAGGGCAATCCTAGAAAGGGATTCCTCTTCTACCAAGAGTAAGTAATGAAGGTTCTCTCCTGGAACTATAGAGGTATGGGAAGTAAATTTAAGGAAGATTCCATGAAATATTTGATCTGAATATCCCAACTAGAACTTTTGCTGATCTAGGAGACAAAGGTGGAGAAATAAGCATTTCTCCATTTAAGTGCAAACTTTTGGAAAAGGAGGAGGTCTTGCAGCTAGTTCTAGGGGATCCTCTGGAGGAATTGGAACGTTATGGGATGCTCAGAAGTTTGAGTTGATTGAATCCAAGCATTGCATCCATTGGATTCTCACTAAGTTGTTGCATAAAGTCTATAATACCTAGGTAAGTCTCTTTAATATTTACGTCCCTGTCCTTTTATGATGAAACAAAAATATTGTTGGAATCTCTTGAGCGAAGTAAGGGGCAATTATTCATTGGATAATGTCATTCTAAATCAAGTTAAAAAAGAGAGGAGGGTCTTTGGTCAGAGATCCCATAAGGGAACAAGTTGATGCGCTTATCTTAGACTGGGACCTTTATGATGTCATCCCATCTAAGGGGAAGTTTACCTGGACTAATAGGAGGTTGTTTCCAGGGCATATAGCTTCCAGACTTGATAGAATTTTGATCCAATATTCCTTTCTACTTATTGGACTAAATTCCTCCTCTAAAATCCTGCCTTTTGGGGGTTCATATCAATCCAATCTCGTTAGAGATTAAAAAAGACTAGAATCTTGGTCCTGTTCCTTTTTGCTTTAGTCTTCTATGGGCCTCTCATAAATATTTCATGGGACTTGTATATGAAACCTGGTTAGCTCTTGTCTCGAGTTCACCCTTTTACGTCTAGGAAGAAAATTTGAGAAGAGTTAAAATAACTCTCAAATTGTGGACCAAATTTGTATCATCTCTTGCTCAAAGTAGATCCAAATCCCTACTAACATTAGAGGCTCATAAACTTTCTATGGATGAAGCCTCGATTTCAAAAGAAGATTTAGAAAACGAAGTAACTCTCCATCAATATTTACACGTTGCAGCTTGTAGGCATGAAGAAGAGTTTTGGAGACAAAAATCAAGAAGTATCTGGATTAAAGCCGAGGACCAGAATACTCCCTTTTTTCATAAACAAGCAGAGGCAAGGAAGCAACATAAAACAATTGAAGATATTCACTCTCACAACCAAGTTTTCAAAGCTTTTGATAAAATAAAAATGGAAGCATCTCATCATTTTAGTGTTATCTATTCTGTGGATCCAATTACTAATCTGCTAATCCTACGCTTCTGTATTTAGTTCCTATGCTAGTCAAGAGAAAGGATAATAAGATTCTTACTCCAAGGATCACGTTGGAATAACTAAAGTATGCAATGGAGGACATGGAATAAGATAAAGTGCCAGGACCAGACGGATTCAGTGCAAGGTTCATTAAGGTATGTTGGGATACTATTCATAAGGATTTGCTTAAAATGGTGTTAAAATCTCAGCAATGTGAAAAAATCGGAGGTAGCACAAATTCAACTTTTCTAGATCTAATCCCCAAAGAAAAATATGTTGTTTCTTTCGACAAATTTCGGCCCATATCATTATGTAGTATCGGCTATATAATAATCACCAAAATTATGGCTAAGAGATTAAAATGCATCCTGCCTCGTATCATTCCAGAGAATCAAGGAGGTTTTATCAAAGGAAAGAGAATTTGGGACAATATCATTTTGGTTCAAGAGGTAATCCACTCCAGCCTAAAGATTTGTGAAAAAGGTGTGGTGGTGAAAATAGATTTAGCTAATGTGTTTGATATATTTTGTCGCTCCTTTCTTTTTCAGGTGATGGTAAGGTTTGGGTTCGATCCTAGCTTTATTCGTTGGGTCAAAGCTTGTATACACGATCCACGGATAGCTCCCCTCATCAATGAAAGAGATAAAACCTTCTTTCAAGCCTCTCGAGGCCTTAGGAAAGGCTTCCCTCTCTCTCCCTTGCTTTATGCAATCCAAGTTTCGGTGCTTAGTATTCAACTTGAGCAAGCCAAGAAGGACCAAGAATTAATGGCATCATAATGGCCAGTGGAACTAAATAAATAAATCATGCACAGTTTGTAGATGACACTATTTTGTTAGGAGGGACCAACCATATTATAGCGAGAAGGTTCAAGTCTGAACTGGACTCCTACTTCCAAGCATTTGGAAACAAATTAAATTTAAGGAAGAGTTTGATTTATAGATGGAATATAAACCCAAGGGAGATGTCTGAAATTTCTCATATTTTAGGAATTGATGGAGTAACTATTTGGGACTCTTTTAAATATTTGGGTATCCGAATTTTCAAAAGAAAGCCAAAAACATCAGATTGGATCCCTCTAATTTAAAATTTCAAGAAAAAAATCCTTGCCTGGGGAGCGGTTTGGCTAAATTTGGCAGGGAAGTTGGTTCTGATAAAATCCATTCTAAGTAGCTTTCCTTTGTACCAATGTTCCATTATGTTGGCTCCATCTAGAATTCTTGTCATTATCGAAGGTTTGCTGCGATGCTTCCTTTGGCAAGGAGGGAAAAATAATGGTGGAAAGAAATTTACTCTAATTAGCTAGAAGAAAATTAAATTGCCTTGGTTGGAGGGAGGTCTTCGGGTTAGAGATTTAAAATACCAAAATTTGGCATTGGGAGCAAAACTTCTTTGGAATTTGATTGGTTGATTGGAATGAATCCTTCTTGGAGTAGTCAGGTGATCAAACACAAATAATTTCCCAGACCAAGGTTAAGGTGTCTGGATTCTGATCCTACGTTTAGGCAAGGCTCCCCTATATTCTCTCTCTGTAAGAAAGCCCTGCCCCATTTCAAAGAAGAACTCTTTTGGATTCCTAGTAATGGTAAGCATGTGAGAATTTGGCAGGACTCCATCCCGAGAAATCCTCTCCCGTCCTCTCTACTAGTTCTCAGAAATTTTAAAATTTGGTTAGATAGTCAAGGTTTATTCACTCTTTGGGACATCTCTAGATGGGATCCTTCTCTCCCCCATTATTGGGTATGTTGGTCTCTATCTGACTGCCCTGAAGAGCTCGAATAAGAAAAGAGACTATTCCTTTCCCAACTAACATGGTTAGCCCCATTGGCTACAAGAGTTAAAGATAAGCAAGGATGGGGTTTGAGATCTGGGGAATACACTTCTACTCAAGGTTATAATATTTTCTCCGCTTTTCCAAATGTTCCCAACAATCCTTTGATCTGGAAAATAATCTGGAATTTAAAAAGCTTATAAAAAATTGACATGTTTATCTGGACTCTAGTGCATGGAAGAATTGTAACAATAGAGACTCTAGAAAGAAGAGGATTTGCTAGACCATTTTGCTGCCTGCTTTGTAACGAAAGTAAAGAATCCATTCAACATCTATTTTTAAACTGTCCCTTTTCCCAAAATGTTTGGGACCTTTTGGTCTATCCCTGGTTTAGCAATTTAGAACTGCCAAGAAATATTCAACAGATTTTTTTAGTTGGGATCGAATGTATCAAGGTACTTTGGACTAAAAAGCAGGTCTTAAAGCCTGCTGGTTGACGCTCCCAATTTTTTTTCGCATATCTAGATCGAGTGCAAATAATATTCAAAGATAAAAGCCCATTCTCTAGAAGAAATTTGCTTCTAGAACTCAAGTTATTATGGGAGAAACTCTTAAAGCATATTTGTTTCCTAAGAATAAGACTGACCTTTTTCCTGAAGAATCAAATTGGTTGCATTCCTTCAATATTTCTGATCTAGAAACAACTATGGATAAACGATCATTGGAAGTTTGGGAAATAAGAATGGATCATTCTCAGTTTGAAATTTGGATGAAGGAGAGGAAAATATTCAAACTCTTCTTTTATGGATCTTCGAAAAGGAATCCAGGGGTGGCAGGAGGAGGAGGGGTCATCGTCTGCCCTGAAGGGAATATTGAATCTGAATACTATTGGAATATAGGAATTGACACAAACAACATGGTCGGAGATTATGGTCTTTGGCAAGGACTTAAGCAATTGAAAGCTATGTGGGTCGATGAAGCTACTATGATAAGAGATTCTCGTTTAATAAGCCATGCTATGAATGGAACAAGTTGTTGTCAAAAATTAAGGTTATCTAGACCATTCAAAAGAATTCATTCCATCTCAAGATCATTTCGACATCTTGAATTTTTTCATATTCTCCGTGAGTTGAATTTTAAGGCGGATCAAGAAGTAAATAAGGTGATTGCATTAAACATTAATGGCCTCAATGTTAATCATCACTTTTGTCTAGCTCTTCCTCCCTAAGAGGTGAGGTCCTATGCAACTTCTTGAACTTAATTATGTCAGTAGTTGTTTGGACATGGTTGTTTTGGAAACTGTTGGTATAGTCAGCTATGGTACTTTTATAAACCAAATTGAAAAATTCAAAGAAAAGAAATTGGGGTTTTTTTTTTTTAGTTTAACATTTCTATTATCTTTCATTATAGAGGGTCTGCATTTTTGCTCATCTCGCTCAAGAGCATATCTCGCGGTGCTTTTGTTTACTTTGTTCTCATTGTTTGGCTTTAGGTATGGATTGGGTGCAAATGAAAAATTCATAGTAAAGAAATTGAGTTTTTATGCCCATTTAAAAGAAGTTGGGGATTTTTGCTTTAGTTTAACATTTCTATTATCTTTCATTACAAAGGGTTTGCATATTGGATTATCTCACTTAGGAGTAGATCTCACAGTGCTTTTTTCGACTTTGTTCTTAACATTTGGCTTTAGGTATGGATTTTGATCTTTGTGATATCTCAATGAGATACACGGTCTCAAAGAAACCCTTTCAAAATGGTTGAATTTCTTAGACATTTGGACTGACTCATTCTCTATGAACTCCATGGGTGGATAGCATTTATTTTCATATATATGTACAACACGAATCTTCCAAAGGGGTATTCAAAACACCCATGAGCTCAAAACTTGGGCTTCATAGATAATTAGGGAAAAAATCTTTCCTTCGTTTTTGCTCTACTTTTTTTATGTGGAACAATGCTCTTGTGATTGCTCTGCAATTGTAAATGGATTTGCTTTGGAGCACTATGAAAAGGATTGGAGCGATGTGACTGTTATTTTTATTCTATGCACATGATTTAATTTTCTAATTTTTTTCCTAACTTCTCATTTAGTATGCGTTCTATAGAAGTTGGGCCATGTACTCAATAGTTGTTGCTCTGGTTATTTGTGTTAACACCATTATTTATCAAAGAGGATAATAAACCATGGTGGAGAAAGAAAAATAATGGTTGTTTGGATACTTTGGTTAAAAGATATATAGTAAAAATGGGACTATAGGCAAAATGCGATTAAGTCACCGAAGATCCTAAGCCGCGATGGAAGAAGGAAGAAAATCGATGGCTGATATTCTCTCCGCTCCTCAGAGATGCAAGGAAGATAAAGGTTTGACCAGGCGTTTATCAGGCGCACAGATCAGCGGCCATCAGGTTGTCTCGCGTAGATCCACGGTCTATATCCAATCCGCTTCGCGAAGTTGCATCCTGGTTAAAACGACACAATCCGGTGGAATCGGGTACATACTACTCAATCCAATGGCGGAGAGGTGAAGTCAGATAGCATCTACGGTTAAGATTGATTCCGGAACCAGAACCTGAAAGACTGATAAACCTAAAGCGCCCAGTGGAATGAGTTATCCGGTGATCGATCTAAAGGTGGAAAATCAAAGTGAATCTAATCAACGGCTATCATGATTTCCGGAGAGTGAACTAGCGCGGTGGATAATTTCGAAGTACTCAGCGGAATTTGGTACGTGGCATATGATCCGACGGTGGAAAGCTGAAGGCGTATCACATCAATGGCTGAGGATGATTCCGGGGATCAAAGCTGCACGACGGTTAAAGTGACGGAGCCCAGCGGAATTCGTTACGTGTCACCCGATCCAACGGCTCATGATAAAAGGCGATATCATTGACGGTGGGAGATCATTCTGGGATGGAGACCGGCACGTCGTTTATCACCAAGGCACTTGGCGGAACAGGGTATGTGGCACACGATCCAAAGGCCAGAAATTAAAGAGAAATCAGATCTAGGGTCTTAAATGAAGCCGAAAAATAGAAGTGCATGGCAGTTAAGAGTGAATGGTGGTTGCGGAAAATAAATGCTGTCCACATGGTGAATTGTGTGGTCCTATAAAGGCAGGGTTGACCTCTCCGATGATTATTTTATTTGCTCGGGGCCCGGCGAAAAGGACCTGGCGATTTGGGAGCTTCCATTTGTCAGTACCAGGCACGTTCCGAACACACGCCTCCACAGTAAGCCAGGTAGGACTTTAACCCTGTAACTCCTTCGTCCAATTACCATTATAAATTAAGCAATGGACCAAGGGAGAGAGGTTCGTGTGTCTGGTCGGGTCGCGGATGACAGAGAGGAATTTTTAGTAGAAAGACACAGGGGCGTGTGCGACCCCTTCCTATCCACAGGGAGCGTGTCCGACAGCAAAGAGAAATTGTGGTCTTGTTATTCATAGGGGAATGACATTCTGAATGTATGCAAGTCTGTTTTGTACCATTTTGCCCTTGAGCAAACCCTCCACTTCCCTGAATTTGCCGAGTGGTGTGCGGTGAACTATTCTCCCTCTCAGAGGATTATTGTGAGTAGGTCCGCGTCGAAAATACTGTGTAAAATTGATGCTTCAGTCGTCAGGGAAAACCTTAGTCTGCCCGAAAATTACCCTGTAAATCGTGAGTCTGTAAATGAATCTGTCCTTGCTGAGTTTTTCAAAAATTGCGAAAGTTAAAGTCGCTGTCAATTCTTGTCAAGTATCCTGAAGGAAGGTCAGTCCCTTGAAGGTCTTTTCTTGCCTTACCCCTTGCACATTTTTAGGACTGAGGTGCAATTGGTAATGTCTTTGGTCTGTCAAGTGTTAGGTCTAGATGACGATTGTCATATAGGTGATGTTATCCTTGGTTTCTTGTTAAAAATAAATTCTTTAAGCCCTGAGTCCCAGTCAGTCCCCGTGCTTAATTTAGATGAGTACCTTGCCAAAGCGATTCACCTTCAGTTGACTGAATTTCCCAAGGTCCAGTTCTTTA
Source organism: Pseudotsuga menziesii (assembly GCA_001517045.1). Classification (NCBI taxonomy): domain Eukaryota; kingdom Viridiplantae; phylum Streptophyta; class Pinopsida; order Pinales; family Pinaceae; genus Pseudotsuga; species Pseudotsuga menziesii. The sequence continues at coordinate 26,333 of LPNX010890282.1, read as the reverse complement.
GGTTTCAAACATACTTGCTTAACATGTTATTATGCTCTAATGTTACTGAATTGAAATTCTTAAGTGCTCTATGTTCTTCTGATTTTCCCAAGCAAATCAACATGGTCGAATTTGCCAATTCGATCATGTCCGAAATGTACAGAATGTTATTTGATGAAGACCTACCCCGTGTCATGGATGAGATGAGATGCCTAATGCAGTCGTCACCCGAAGAGCGGGTGGGGGATTGGTTCCTGTATAGAGGTTACACAGTGTTAAGAATATATGGCTTTACTGGTCAGCCTTATAGGCTGCCCTCCTTCTTGACCCCCAGGATTTTCGCATTAGAGGTTCATGAGGCAGAGATTGCTGTCTGAGGAAGAGCACTTTGGTGCTTTAAAAAATCTTCGAACATTAAATTTCCACTTAAAGTCGGCCCTTTCATTTTTAAAGGTAAAGGTGCCCTGGCATTTATAGAAAAGTTGCTGGACAATATGGATTTCATAAAAGATGTGAATGTAAATTAGGACCCCCACCATGTGATCTCATTGAGAAAACAGGCAAACAAGAATAAACCATTTGAGCATCAGGCTATTGAGGGGCTAGCTGAAATGGCCAATTTGCTACAGTGTACTGACGGGTCAAAGTCTGATGAAGAGACAACAGCCCAAATAACAGAAGGTGCTGGTATTATGGTTAAGAGGAGTTTGTCCGAAACTGAGTGTATGGATGTAGACAAAGAAGGGCCCCGTAAAAAGGCAAAGCTGCTTCAAAGTGGTGAAATTGTAGATGAGGAGGTTTCTGATGGTTCCAAAAGAGGTGCCCTAGTTCCCCTGAAAGCGGTGCAAGTAAGTCAATTCTCTTAAAAATACAGAGGGTGATGTAGACAGTTCGGAATTATGCCACGTGTTTAAGTTGAAGGAAGACCTAAAAGCCAGCTACATGGAGAAGAGGAAACAGTCTATGGAGGAAACGAGAAATTTGCTCCCGAAGGTTAGAAGTTTGTACAGTTCGAAAACCTCTCTGGTCTCTGCTAGAGATGTTGAGGGGAATACTTTTAAAATGGCTATGGTAAGTGACAAGAAAATGTCTGAAATAGAGATCCGGTTAGACAAAATCAGCACTCCGGACAAAATTTAACTCCACAAACAGACCAACGATATCATCTACTCAGACTTACTACAAGCCATGGTGAGGATTAATAAATTGCAAGTCTTGATAGACAAATTGGAAATCCAGTTGAAACATGAGAAAGTAGAAAATGAAGCAAATGTTGTTCAGATTAAGAAGCTGCAGACAGACATTGCTAGTTTAGATAGTACACAGGAAGTCAAGAGGTTGTTAGAGGAAAAGGATAATGCGCTCCAGGTCCTGAAGAAGAAACTGAAGATCCCAGGCACTGAACATGTTCAGTCATCCGAGTTGCTAGCCCTCCAAGAAGAAAAGGATAAAGTCCATCAGGAGATGATGGAATACAAAGGAAGAGCCGGAGAGCTACAGGAGGAAAAGGAGAAGTGGGAAGCCGAAAGGGAGGAACTGTTATCCCAAATCTCCTTGATGAAAAAAGATCAGAATGAAGAGAAGGAGATTATGGAAGAGTTGATGAGCCAGACTCCCACTGGCGAAGACTTGTCTATTGTAAATATCCAGAAGCCATTAGATGATTTCTCTACTGATGATTTGTTAGTGCCAATGTCCCAGGTGAGTTTGAAAGAAGAAGCAATCAAAGATTTGAAAGCAGAGAATGAAAAGATGAAAGCTGAATTGGCCAAAGTTAATGAAAGAAAAAAACAAATACTGCAGGACAGGAATCAATTATAGAAGAAATTCAATGAGCTAAAAGAAAAATGCATTGGGAAAGGTCCTCTTCAGGGGGCAAAACATATCATTTGGGATACCTTGTGTATAGAGATTACCAAGTTCCGGCACTATTTAAATTTTATTGATGGTTTGAATATAATGATAAATTTGGCCCACCAGAGATTAAAACTAGTAAACGAACATATGGAGAAAAGACCCCTTGTTACGGCTCAGAACACACTAAATTTTCTAAATTCATTGTCATATCAGAAGTTGCAGGAATTGGGCATAAAGGACAGAGTGTCAATAGTGATGTGGGCAAATAAAATCATCCATAAGCATCACTTAATCAAAACGGTCCATGATAAATCAGAAGGATTGATTCTGCAGGTTAATAATTTTAAACAGGAGTTTAAAGAACTGTTCGAGGACGGATTGCCTTCTTTCTGGGATGGAGAAGGGTGCATGTTCTCACAGGAACATTATCATAACCTGCTTGTTCAGTGCCACATGGATCACACCAAATTCAATGATTTGGAGAAAAACCTGACAGGGAAGACCATCGTGGATATGCTCACAGAGGATTTCGAGATTCTGCAGAAGTTTGCCATCATCAGGAGCAGATTGCCCAGAAAGTCATATGAAGCATATATGGAGCTCGAGGTAGCCATTCGGGAAATGATGGAGTGTGACACCCCAAGTTCGGAGCAGTGGAAAGCTGTGGAGCGGTTTGGAAACACAAAGTATATTCTCCATCCCTAAGAACAGGTGTCATGCACTGAAGAGCTGATGGGGCAAAGACGTGGAGCTGATGGGGCAAATATATGGAGCTGATGGGGCAAAGATATGGAGTTGATGGGGCAAAGATATGGAGCTGATGGGTGAAAGTTTGTTGTCAAGTTGATTCGTACTTTGTGGTCTGTTAGGATTGGAGTTGTAACAAACTTCCTAGGGGTTAGGAAATTCAGTTACAAACTCTAAATTAAGCCGATCATTCTGTTATTGATCTTCTTGTTGGAGCACCGATCATTTTATGTATAAATATGCATCTTTTTTAAGAGATGGGGGTTGGAACCCATCGGGTAGTGAATAATTTTGGAGAACATATCTGTTTTTGGAACGACAAAGTGAATGCATGAGAGTTTTGTCAGAGATTCATGTGTCGTTGATATTACAGTCTGTGCCTCTTTCTTTATGTGATTGTATTTCCCTTGTGTAACAATCCGTTTTGTTTCTTCCTCGTATCTGGAATATAGTGTTAGATGATTAGAATTCATGTATTTATGCTCTGATCATCATTTCAGATATTATATGATTTTTTCTGCTAAAGTTGGTATAGAACTCATCCTTGTTGATGCTCTGTATTAATGGGTTGTTCCTTCATCTCTTCTGTTCCACCTGAATCAATTTGAATGCCTGTGAGGATATGATTATCTTGCCTTTGATGAATATCATGTATATGTCTTTGTGGTATTTTTATATTTGTATATGACTCCATGCCCAATGGTTATGTGATTGTTTTAGCCAAATACATAAATCTGTGAATGTTATTTTAAATATGGTCTTGCTAAATCTTTATTGAGAGATCCCTCTCTGGAAGAAAATACCAGTTTCTTCCTAAAGTGGTTTTGCTGTTACCTTGGAGTATACCTTTTACAACCTGGGTACATTCTGAGTGCTAACAATTTGGATGTCATGGTGTTGTTGTGAAATTTGTCTAAACGTTCTCGACTGGGAAGGGGAGGATTAACAAGTACGAAAATGCTGCTTCATCTTCCCCAGGGATGCCCACAAAGACTAAATACATGTACTAACTTGTTGGGAGACACATTTGACACACATTATCTCCTTCATCCACTGCTTGTTGTCTTCTTTATCTCCTCATTGGCAATACATTCCACATGAATTTTAATCTCATTTCACTTGCTGGGATATCCTCCAAGTGGTAATCTAATGCAAGAGTAAGAGAGGACCCCATACCAATGTAGGTTTTATTTAAGAAAAACATGATGAGGTTCATACACTTATAATCTAATCTTCAAATGAGGAATGACTCATCCATTGGTTTCCATCGAATAGTGAAATAGTTCCCACTCTCACGTGAATTTATTGCCATGGAAAATACCCAACGTTTGGTTGGAATGAGGATTGAAACTACCTAATACAAATTTAGTGAATTAATTGTTGGTTGTTTGTTCAACTCGGTTTAGATCCTAGAGAGAGGAAGTCAATGAATCCCACACATAGAAGGATGTAGAGGGTGATTAAATTTGAATTGATTTGCTAGTTATAGACTTTCAGTTGACTCATAACATTGGGGTATCAAAAAAAGTTTAGGTTACTTGATTGGATCCAACCCTACCTTATGCCATATCTCTAGCTTGTATTCCATCTCTAAAAGGCCGACTTTAGTTTGGAATCCCATCACTAAATTCCTAGGCCACTTGAGCTATCAAACAAGAGATTGTACATCTTATCAACTAGCTGAATGCAAGCTTGATTAGGGGACATGGATGTTGAGGTTGAGGGGTACTTCAATGCCTTGCATATGGACCGTGAGTAGATCGTATGACCCCTAATGTGGCCCAGTTTAGAATAGTGACGCACGATCTTGAGAACATCCAACAACTAGTTTGATTTCTTTGGCAAGTTGTTCTGATTTATGATCCTAGATATATGGTTTCGATGAAGATGTGTTGCTCTTGAATAATTCTAGTTTTGAATCCTTGTTCATCTTTTGAAGCCCATTTTTGGGATTATTTAACAAGGGGGTCTCATATATAAATTTGGCATTTGGTTAGGTTTCCACCTTAAAAATAGATTATTGTTGATTATTATAAATATTCTATATTGCAAAATTAGGAGCACATCTATTTTCTAGATTCGATTAGGTTACTAGTAGATATTTATAGCACATTGTAAACTCATTCTCTGAATACTTTTATGTGGAGTTGAAACTAATACTCTATAAAAAAATTTCAATTGTCAATCATAAGAGGGTGGAGATCTAGAAAGAAAAATTGAAAGCTGGAAAAAAAAGCACCACCCATTATTAACCCCCCTTAGATTCCAGCTCCTAGGCAAGGATCCTTAAAAAGGATCCAGAAGCTGACCAGTTCCAGGAGCCAGAAATAGACCTCATCCACTCTCAAATCTCATTTCTCCCATAAAAAATCTTCATTCTCTTAAACAGACATAGGCACCTTCAAATGATGCCTCTCTGAACGCAGTTTAGCATTACAAAGTCGTCTAGCTTACTTTTGATGCCTCTCCTGAGTTCTATGGAGGCCTCTCAGTACCTGAGCTGATGCCTCTCTTGACTTCTATGGAGGCCTCTCATCTCACAACACAAACTCAAAACCACTAATAGTATACATCCTTCACAAAATGGTCTAGCTTACTTCTGAAGCCACTCTTGGGTTCTATGGTGGCCTCTCAGTACCCGATCTGATGCCTCTCTTGAGTTCTATGGAGGCCTCTCAGCATTTTCAATGCCACTCTTGAGTTCTATGGTGGCCTCTCACACACAAACTCATATATGACTAATTTTACTAGTAGCCATTTACGACTTTTCATAGTCGCCACTTACTACTTTTCATAGTAGCCATTTACGAATTTACAAAGTTGCCCATGTTTTTATTACTAATAACCCAAGAGATCTTAGCTACTAAGAACACAAGACGAGACTCATGAACACACCACACACTACTAAACACCGCCACAAAACACCACTACACACCACTACACACAACCCCACACCTCCACACCACTAAACCACAAAAAAACTCTCAACACCACAACACCATTACACACCACCCCACACCTAAACAACCCATCCCTCCCCTCCACACCACACACACCACTTAATTGAAAGTTAAGGAATAAAGGCATTACTGATGAAGAAGTTCAGGACTTAACTGAAAGTTAAGGACTAAAGGACTTACTGATGAAGAAGTTCATGACTTAAAGATGACTTAAGGAACTTAAGGATCATGTTAAGGCACTTAAAGTGCATTGACTTCAGGCCTTAAGGATCATCAAGTTAAAGTTAAGGACTTAAGGAATTAATGATGAAGAAGCATCCTTAAGTTAAGGATCATCAAGTTGACTTAAAGATGACTTAAGGATCATAAGGAACTTAAAGTTCATTGAAGTTAAGGATCATAATGAACTTAAAGTTCATTGAATTGTTGACTTAATGATGAAGAAGTTTATTGAAGTTTATTGATACTTTGATAAACTTATAATTCAATAAACTTCAATAAAAACATCAATAAACTTCTTCATCATTAAGTCAACAAGTCAATGAACTTTAAGTTCATTATGATCCTTAACTTCAATGCACTTTAAGTTCCTTATGATCCTTAAGTCATCTTTAAGTCAACTTGATGATCCTTAACTTAAGGACACTTCTTCATCATTAAGTCCTTAAGTCCTTAACTTTAACTTGATGATCCTTAAGTCCTGAAGTTAATGCACTTTAAGTGCCTTAACATGATCCTTAAGTTACTTAAGTCATCTTTAAGTCATGAACTTCTTCATCAGTAAGTCCTTTAGTCCTTAACTTTCAGTTAAGTCATGAACTTCTTCATCAGTAATGCCTTTATTCCTTAACTTTCAGTTAAGTGGTGTGTGTGGTGTGGAGGGAAGGGGTGGGGTGTTTAGGTGTGGGGTGGTGTGTAGTGGTGTTGAGTGTTTTTTTGTGGTTTAGTGGTGTGGAGGTGTGGGGTTGTGTGTAGTGGTGTTTTGTGGCGGTGTTTAGTGGTGTATGGTGTGTTCATGAGTCTCGTCTTGTGTTCTTAGTAGCTAAGATCTCTTGGGTTATTAGTAATATTAATATTCAAATCCTCCATGCATGAGCAATGATTATTAACCACCTTTGAATTATCACAGGAAGAGAGATCTCAAGATTCAAATCCTTCATTCATGTGCAATGCTTATTACTTACCCATGAAATACCTTAGGAAATACCAATGTATGGAATGGAGTTGTAAAACTATTTAAATTCAATGTTTCTAGTAATTTGTTTCTTTTAAATCCATATATGTTGTAGAAGACCTCGAGAGCATGTTTTGGAATATTGTTGTTCTTATGTAATTTGATTTCTAATTTTTTCTACGCATTTCACAAAACGTTTTTCTAGTTGTTGCTACCTGAAGGGATATATGTTGTGCAAGACCGTGAGACCATGTTTTGGAATATTCTTATGCTCTTGCAATTTAATTTATAGATTATGTTTGCATTTAACACAAAAATTGTTTTTTGTTTGTTGCTACGTGAAGGAGGGGAGAGAAGAAAGGGTAGACAAGTGACATCTTCGAATACACTAACATAAGGAATTGTGAAGAAGTATAAAGGAACTAGAGGAGTAAAATGTGGAATAGACCATGACAAAAAAAGGTTTTCATCTAATGGTGGGGCAAGGAACTCACATTATGAGCCTCTAGTAAATTAAAATTTGTAATAGTATTTTTCTTTCTATTTTTCCAAGGATTGTATGATATCGACACCTCTCAACTTCTTTCTCTTAAAATGCATAATACATGGAGGTCACTCTCACGATTTGAACAATAATATTTGGGGATAGAGCTTTTTCTTATATTGGTAGGAGGAATAAGATCATGTTATCAAATCCTATTTGGTTGGAAGCCATTTATTTTTAACAAAGTTTCATTATATTTCCTAATGTCATGATTCACCTCATTATAAATTCCAATCATTTATCTAAGCTTCTATTGTAATGCCTCGATGGTAAGACCCAAAAATGTGTGATGTGGTTATTTTTCATTTAGTGGCACTAAGTTCCTGGACTATGGACATTATTATTTTATTTTATTATTATTTATTTAAGTACATAATAGCTCAGGATGGACAACTAACGTGGCTGGGGGGGTCATGGATTCCACATGTGAGAGGGTTGGGGGGGGGGTTAGAAGTAGTTGCTCTTCCTAACAGTACTCTATGTTTCATAATTTTGATTTTATTATACTTTATAGATCCTACTACACCTATTTGATGCTTTGCATGCACCCATGCACCCTTACTTGATGAGAATATTCCTGATTAATGGATTCTAATGGGACCTACTCTCCCATCTTTCATGACTTATGCACCCTATTTGACTATTTTTTTACACCATGCACTTGATTCAAGTTATCTTCAGTTAGCCAGTTAGAGTTATTTTAGGAGAATTTGAGTCCTTCTTGATGCATTCAAGTTGTCTTTAGTACATTGGAGTGATTTTGGGGAAATTCGAGTCGGTATTGGCCAATTCAAGTTGTCCTTAGTGTATGGGAGTGATTTAAGGCGAACTGAGTCAGTCTTAGTGAATTCAAGTTACCTACAGTGGTTGGAAGTGTTTTACCAGTGAATTAGGGTTAGTCTAAGTGGATTTGAGTTTCTCTCTTGGGAACTCGAATGGTCATCCAATGAGTTGGTAAAATCACTCAGTGAATTAGAGTTGCTTGCTAGGGAATCCAAGCTAGTATTTCCCAACGATTTCAAATTGTTATGAAGGGATTTGAATTGTATTTCATTCATCATTCTTGTGATGCATGGGTTTCTCTCCCATGAATTCAAATGTCTGTGGATGGATTCAAATTGTCTTTTGTGCATAGTTGTCATACCCTTTTTTTTTTGAGGGAAACTTGGATACTTGTGAGGGTGAGTGAACACTGATCTATTCTAGCAAGGAGACTGGTTATATTTTCTATTGAACACGTAAATACCTCAAGGAACATAATTGTATCTAATATGGTTATGTGATTCTTGAAGGTGGGTGGCGATGTCCTGAGGGTTTACGTAGTGAGGTGAATCCCATTGAAATAGGTAGTGTTGATGCAGAGAAAGTAAGTGGCGAGGGATGTGTTGGTTTTATCAGATTGTATCCTTAGTATTCTCTGTTGAGATCTGATTTTGAGAGCTCCCTAGCATGACCTCAACTCGGGGGTGACCTGCTCAACTATTGTTGACTTGATGATGTCTAAGGATGGGTGGAACGTTGTCCTTTTGAAGCTAGTTGTGCTATTAAAAATATAAGCATTCATTAACAATTATTTACTATGTTTATGGTTACATATGTGCCTTTGAAGGATGATCTATCTATGTTATTTATATTGCATGTTGGATTATATGCTCATGTTATATGGTTGATTTAGTAGTGTTAAATTGCTAGCTCGTAGAGCAGTTTTGTTTGTGTTATTACTAAGCCTAATCAATCATCATTAATAATGTTTCCTATCTAGAAAAAAAATTAGCACAAATGATGCTTATAGGCCTTCTACTTTAATGGTCAAACCCAGTGATTTGTACAAACTTATGAGGGTTCTACACAATTAATGAAACTACAAAGAAAACTGACTATGCCTAGTAGTATCAAACCTTAATCCAATTCTATTTAAATCAGTACTGGTAGAGAGCAAGGGAAATTCAATCTAAGATATAAGGGTTGCAAGAAACATGGACTTATATCATTCAGTCATGCACATATCCTGTGGCGGTATTTTCTAGAGATAGGTTTTAAGAAGCTCTTTGCATATTTTTTAACAAACCTTTTGAAATGCTTTCCAATCTACCCTACCATTGACATACTAATCCCATATTGTTCTTTTCCTAATGTGATAATGATATCTCATGTGAAAAGAAACGAACATAAATTGCAAAAACAATAAAGGCATTTAAAATTGCAGAAAACGATTCATTAAACCTACTTTATCTAGAATAAGGAATATATCCTACAAACTGTAGTAAATCTCCACTATGCTCTGTTCTACCAATCATTCATACTTAAACATCAAATCTATTCTAGCGCACATATTCTTGCAATCACCTATGGATGGGTCCTTGTCCAAGGTGATATATGAATAAAATATTACTCAATAAGATGGAGAAATAAATGTCTTCATTTGTATTAAAAGAAATTGTTTAACATCACACCTTAGCGGTTTTCTTCAAACAAGAATCAAAACTAATTTCATAACACAAATGAGCACTAGCTTTGCTAGTTTCTCTCCTATGGTTTAAATATCAAAATGTATATCAATTCTAACTGCGCCATCTAGTCTATGCAAAATAAATTGATGTGATTGACGCCAAGTATGTTTGGTAAGATCACTTGAGATAAGTATTAGCATTTGTGTGCTATGCAGACTCGGGGACTAGGCCTCCAACTGGTAAATCTTCAGTTTGCATCAAAACTGCTACATGTGTCTTCAATGTTAGAACTGGAGATGCTGATCAACTAGGAGTGCTTCACTCATTAGTGACCATGAGTTAATGCTTGGATCTTCTTCCTTGGTTAAAAATAGGAATTTTGTAACGAAATCGGTACTGCTCATTCACCAGCTTTTTGTTGAATTCATATAACTTGGAACTTAGTTAGAAATGACACTCCTTTTGGATGTTGAGTTATGGATAAAGTAAGATGGAACGTGGTTCCTTCATACTCTACTAGAGCACTGGATTTATTAGTATCTTTTTGACACATTAATCATAAAAAAGGCAAAGAATTAATCAACAAAAAAATATTTTCTAAATCTACATATAATCAAAACTAAGTTCCTTCCTTGTCTTAATATACGTGTATTGTATCCATAGTTGGGTTTTAGGATGCTTCATTTGACCAAAGGAATGATGGGTTTTATAACCAAAGGTAGGAGCCATAATCACTCCCCAACTTACCCTTTTGCACATCCTAGTGCAACTGATGAACTAGGAGAGTCTTCTACATATAGGTTGTCCCCGATGTTCCATGCATAGCACTTAGTCATGGTTCTTAGTGGATGGTGCCCCCTGTTCCTTCTAATTACTTCCTAATTCCCTCCTCTTCTTCTTGCGTCCTCTGGTGATTGTTGGTAGAGATGAGAAGCAGGGAACTGATCCCAATACCTATCCACTGTAACTTCATTTTTTTCCATTACAACAATATACAAAGAAGATCTAGAGAGGTATTTTTTCCAGATTAGAAGGGTAATGTACTTCCATAGGTCGAAACTTGTTAAAAATATCATCCCATTTGATGGTGTTAAGACAAATGATCCTCCTTGTGTTTTCTTATGATGTTATCTACTTGAAACGAGCAATGGCCATTGATTACTTTTCCTGAATTACTGGAGTTATCTCAACATCTTGAATTAAGAGTTGGTAGCAGGTAGCGGCTATGTCTGGCATAGGGGATTCTAGCTACATAAAGCGCTGAGAGCTATTCTCAGCCTCATGATATTTATTCATATATGTCATTATGATGTCTTCATTCATGAGCAAAGAGAAAAAAGACCATAATTGCACATCCCCTACATAGGGTTTGGGTTCCATTTGAAAGGATGAGACAATACATAGTTATATAAAGAAAATTCAGTGAGTTGGTCTTTTCCACACTCCCATACCTCTTGGATGATATCAATAAAACTTTTTGGGGTCTCTAACTTTTCAGTCTTTTTATGTTGTATTCTATTGATTTGATACCATAACCATCTCTCTTTTAGAAACAATGAGTATAATCGAGAGGATGGAATCCATAACCTGAGTTATTGCATGATTTTAAAACATTTGTCTAACCCTTATTCTAGGTCAGCCTTTTCTTGCTCTCTTTCTTCCATCTCTGCTTCATAATGTTCTAGATATTGCTTTAGGATGGTATTTTATACAATGAGTTATTGTTTGTCCTGTTGAATCTACATCTTGATGACTTGGAGTTTCTCTTCTAAAGGGTGTATCTCATATTATTCATGACTCAGAGCTGTGGCATCATGAGAAGCATTCAAAGCTTCCACTATATGAGCCATTCTTCTCCACTTTAAAACTTCTTGATCAAAATATACAATATTCCTCTTTATTCTATCGATCTCTTGATATTTTCTTGCAACAATTCGTGCATATTCATGCCAACATCGGTGATTTTTGTGGTATCACTAGACAACTCATTAGGGAATTATTTAGGCATTTCATCGGGTACTTCTAGTGAATCCTTTAATTCTTCATAATGTATGTCCTTAGGCTCTCCAATGTCTGCAATTTCTTTCTCACTACCTTGAGTGTATGAGTCATCGATTTGATGTTATTCCTCTTTGTCCGAGTCTTATATGTCAATTTTTTACTTTTTCTTGAGTTTTCTTTTATCTCCCAGCTACATAAGAGTATCTACAACTTATCTCTCCCATATCCCGGGGGTTGCTTCGCTTTATTTTTCTTCTTCCTACTTTTCTGCTTGTTTCTCTTCTGCCAACATTGGTCTGATGGGGCGCTCATTTCCAATGAGACTTGTCTAGAATCCAACTTATTGTTTGCAATTGGCAGGGTTTTTGCCTTTTTGGTGAGGGGTTCTGTACAGTAAAATTATTTTTCTCTCTTCCCAGAGGGCTTTGTGGATGGCAAGAATTTTGAAGGCAGTGGAGGATCCATGACTAGGGAATTTCTCTAAGGAGATGACTGGGAAGGACGTGGCTCCTGCCTATAGAATGCATGTATCTCGACATTATTGATTTTCAGGAAGGTTGACCAGGAGAGAGGGAATTAATGTGTGTTTAGGGTATGGAATATGATCAATTTAACCAGGCCACAGTGGGATAATGACTCAGTATTTCCTATCTGAAATTTAGTACAGATAGAATAGAGAGCATTGAAAAGAGACCCAGGAAGAATTATATTCTGACCTGGTCTCTGCCATCCCAAATTCCTGAGAATATTGAGAAACCAGAAATGACAGGCATGAACTAGCGCATAGCTTCCCTCGCACATGAGATACTTCACGATAATCAAGGTTATTTCTCCCCATGGTTCTGGGAATGTTTCTCTTTTCACACTTCCTTTTTCTTCTTTGTATTGCTTTGTAAACCTGAAAAAATGATGGTTGTCTTTCTGAGCTAGCTCCCTGTTGTCCTTGTTCCATTTCGTCCCTTTTGGAAGCTATGCCACTATGCTTAACACATTCTCATTCAACTTTATTTCTAACCCTCTTACTTTGGTGCTAGTAGTGTTTTCATCATGTTTCCGAAAATTCCTTGCAAATTCCTCTGTCAACCATTCATGGTAATCATCTAGTTTCTGAAAATAGAGTATCCATCCTTCATATTCAAAATATTTCACTGCTTTTGGGTCTTGATACAATTTGGAGTGGTTTGTATGCTTGTATTTTACAAAGCCTCTAGTCATTCTTCTAAATTTTCTACCCCCCTCTTACAAAAGTAAAAAAACAAAACAAAAAGTTCATTAGGGTTTTTGGAAATACCTATTCTACTATAATTATTGCTTCCTATGTCACAACCGACAACTCTGATATGATGTTTCTTGCTTCTGCTGCAAAATTGAGTCTTTCTCATGACTAAAATGACGCAATTCTTAAGACACCATGGCTATCTCGAATTGGTTCATCTTATAATTACTTATTGTCATGTCTCCATTCCTGTTTATTATACCCGCCAGTCACCTTTAGCGTTGAGTGGCCGATTGTGGTGGTGATCCTTACACATGTGAGTCATGTTTTGCATGCTACTTGATGATATCCTTGCTCATTACTCTCTCATTTGAATTTCTTGATCAATTTTCACGTGCCATGATTAAGTTTAGTGGTCATATTTGTCACCATAATCCAACTCGAATATCCAACTTTACAATAAATTTATACTTATGCTATCCTTCCCTAACTTTAATCTTTATGTCCACATAAAATTAAAATGGTAGGAAACTTAGCCATTTTTATGAGACTATAAAGCATTTGTTAAGTCGATAAATTCATACCTTGATGACTTTATTAGTGCATAGTTGGGGATTTTCATTGTTGTCACGAAAGTTGTCAAAGTCTTGTAGAGTTTCTACAATTTGTAGGAATTTTTCCAACTTGAGTTGTTGCTTATGCATGGATATTTACTTAATACCTGAAAGGATATGTCTTAGTGATAAAAAATTGATGTTTATTTTTATTAACATACATTAATATCATCTTTAATAGTTTTCAATCCGATGGTCTATCCCAGGCGCTTGCTGGCAAGTTTTCACTTGATAATTTTTTATTATTTTCTTTGTTTTTTATATAGTATGAAAAATTGCCTCTCTTTTTGAAGTTTTCAATCTTTCAATATGTCCCAAGGGCTTTAGAATAAGTTTTCACCTGATATTTTATTTTATTTTATTTTTCTGTTTATTTTTCTCTTTTTTCTTTTTCTTTTTCTTTTTTATTTCCTTGTTGATCAAGTCAGAGGAGGGCTTGGCTACCTTGAAATTAACTGCAGCTCTGCTGATTTTAGTTTTTTTGTGAATTATGCTTTGTTGAGAAGTTTTTTATAGAGCTTTAGATAATGGCCATTGACTAACATTTGTATCTACTCTTTGTCTATAGTGGAGATTGTAACTGATCCATTATCTTGGATGATACCCACTTAAAAGGGGTCCAACCATCTGGTTCTTAACTTTCCTTTTAAATCCTTAAACATTGAGTCATATAGTATGTCCCAATATCCTTCTTTGAAATCTTTTTTATTACCAATTTGTCATGCCATGCTTTTCTCTGCTGTTGAATTATTTATGTATGAAGTAGGGCCTGCTGCCTAAGTTCATCTAATTGATTGAGATGGAGTAGCCTCTCATTTTGTGTTGTTGAGAGGTCCATATTAATTTCCAGTGTTGTCCTTAATGTCTTGCACTCATATTCTATAGGTAGTATTATTTTCTTTCCGTAGACTATATCCTATGGTGTGAGTCTTGTGGTGGCCTTCCACGTGTTGTTGTATGCCCATGTTGCTTCATGAAGTCTATCTGCCCAATATTTCCTATGAATTTGGACTGTTTGGTTAAGATGTTCTCTATTATCTTTTGGTAACTTCAGCTTGTCCATTTTCTTGCGGATGGTAGGATATCGATTTTACGTTCTTGCATTTGTTCATTTTTAGGATATGTTCAATTAAGTTTGATGTGAATTGTTTACCTCTTTCAGTAACTAACTCTCTAAGGGATACAAATATGGTAAAAAAATATTATGTTAAAATTTTTGCAACTGACTCCTCATTTTCCAATCTTAATGCTTTAATTTCCACTCATTTAGTTAGGTAGTCTATTGAGACCAATATGTGACGCTTCTGGTTAGAGGGAGGATCGATAGGTCCAATGAAATCCATTCCCCATTTTTTAAAAGCTTCTATTGTTACTTGTGGATGGAGGAGAATTTCATATCTTTGTGTTGGCTAGCCCATTCTTTGACAATCATCACATTTGGAAAAATAATCTACTACATCTCCATGTAAAGTTGTCCAGTAGTAACCTGCCTGCAATACTTTGTATGATGTCCTTTTTGTTGCATTGTGTCCACTGCATAGTTCATCATGAGAAGCATGAAGAACATCATGGATTTCAACTTCTCAGGATGTGGTCTAGTCCCTTTTTAATAAGGTATCCCCAAATCCACAAGAATGGAGCATTCTTCCTTATGTTGTTGCATTTTTATTTGTAAGTGAAGTGATGAGTGAATTTTCCAGTGGCTAAATAATTTGCAATATCAACAAACCATGGGGTGTGTATAGAGATGGAAAAAAGGTGCCCATCTAGGAATGCATTATCTATTATCCCCTTACCTGCAACATGAGTTAGCCTGGACAAGAAATTCTCTACCACATTGTGTTTCCCTAGTTTATATAGGATAGTTATATCAAATTGTTGCAATAGTAAAAGCCATCTTATTATTCTACAACTGACCTTTTTCTTATTCATCAAATATTTAATTATTGAGTGATCAGTATGGATGAATACTTGATACCAGTGTTGTAGTGTCTGAACTTATTGATGGAGTAGATCACAAAAAGGAATTCTTTTTCTATGACTGTATAATTAAACTCTGGTCCCACAAGATCCTTGCTAATATAGTAAATAACATATGAAATTTTGTCTTTTTCCTACTCTAGAATTGTGTCAATTGATTTGTCAGAAGCATTAGAATGTATATGGAAAGGGATTTCCTAGTTTGGTCCTTTTAAGATAGGTACTTCCACGATATTTTATTTGATTAAATCAAATACTTATTGGTAGGAATTGTTCCACATAAATTATGCATCTTTGGTCATTAGTAAAAACATAGGGGCAACTATTTTACTATAATCTTGTATAAATATTCTATGGTATCCAGATTGCCATATGAATCTTCTAACTTCTTTTAGTTTATGTGGGGGAGGTAGATTGTTTATAACTTGGATTGTTGCAGGATCTAGAGTGATTCTTTTTTCAGAAACATAGTTCCCTATAACTACTCCTTGATCCATCCCCAATTGACATTTTTCATTACTCAAGCAAATGTTCATTTCAATACATATTTTAAGAACATTTTTCGAGTTTATGTGGGATTATTCTGTTTGAATTATTGTTCCATTGATCTTTAGGAAATGAGTGAAATTAGATTGTATTATTATGCAGTGTAAAGGATTGAATAATACACACTGAACAAGGCAAATTTCACAGGAAACAGATAAGTATTGCGCAGTATAATTACAGTATAAACTTCATTAATCCTAGCAGTATACAATAGTGTTACATAAAGGAGAAATCGAATCATGTGGATAACTAGAAGTGTCTAGATCACTATCAGAGTTCACTAGATCAAATCCATTTGTCTAATTCAGTCTCTCAATCAGTTATAATCAGTTAAACTAGTCTAATTGATGTGGTAGGTGATAATAGGTGCCTACCCACATGCAACCATGCAAGACTGGTGTTAATAGAACTGGAGGAGATCTAACTGAATGTAAATGGAGCATAACTTAGCTTGACTAGTCACCAACTACAAACAACTGAAGGAGGTTGGTGCTGACACTCCTAGTGGCTCCTAAATTGTAGGGATTGGTCTAGGAGGCACATGAACTGATGCATTAAGGCATAGTCAGTTGCAGTTAGCCTCTATTTGTGTTCCCCACACTATAGTGACTGGCACAGGTGGCCCCATTAGGCCAAGTGGACCCAATGGTACTAGTGGACCCAATAATAACTAAATGACTCCTAAGTTAGGAAAATATAATATAATAGACCAGGTTGGACAAGGGAGGATTATAAATCCTAACCCCCCCATCCTTAATCCTAACTTGGACAACTGCGGGCCCTGGAAACAAGGCCAAAAGTCACCCATATACAATCTAAAAGAATTAAAAAATGCTGCTTAATAAACTGAGGAAATAGGGGAAAACCTCATGGGAACTCCCCCCCCCCCTCAAAATAAGCAAGAACGAAAAAATACAACTATTTTTAGAAGAAAAGAAATTTCCTCCTTAGGAAGTAACTTGCAAAAACTTTGCTGCAATTTGTAGCACTATGCAACAACATGGTTCTTCTGTGCAACAACAGCCTGAAGCTATGGATGTGAACCTCTCAATTTCCTTCTGAACTGATGGGTGTAGTGTGTGTTTCTTCTTGCTGGAAGAGGAAAGGAATGATCAAATTTCTTCTTCTGTGGGCCAAATAAGTGATCATTTGCTATCATCAGATAACACTTTCCTGGAACCTTGTTGCACCACTCTGTAGGGAGCGAATCTGTGAGAGTGAAATCAACATGATCATTCTGATACTGGGACCTTGTTCTACTTCTATCTTCTAGATTCCCAACACCACCCCTAGCTGCAGCAATGAGATTTTGGGCCCATTTAGGCTTAGGCCTTTGGTTTGGAATGGTTGCTGGATCTGGATCTAGAATCTCATGAGGTTCAGCCTCAATACCAATATCATGTTTATATTGATCCTCTTCATTTGAGTCTGAAACATGTAAAAAATCATCATCATCAAAAGTTAGTGGAAGAGTGGTTATACCTTCTTGTGCTTTGGATGGTGGTGGATCACACAACTGATCTTCTTCAAACTGAACACTGCGCTCAATGAAGCATTTCCTAGTTGTAACCTCCATCAACTTGTATGCTTTTGCATCTTCTGCACATCCCAATGGAATGCATTTGCTACTCTAGGATTGGAAGGCCTTTCTCTTATCAATGGGTATTCTGTCCCAAGCTTTGGAACCAAAAAATCTCAAGTGGGAGACATTAGGCTTATGCCGATGCAGTGCTTCAAATGGAGTGGCCCCAACCACTAATTTATGAGGCACTCTATTATGTAAGTATGAAGCACAGTTTACAACTTCTGCCCAAAGAGATGGAGGAATATTCTTGGCATGGAGAATACATGTTTCCATCTCCTTCAATGATCTATTTTTCTTCTCAGCCGCACAATTATGTTGTGGTGTGTATGGAACTGAGTGTTCCATTCGAATCCCCTCCGATTCACAATAATGTTGGAACTCTCTTTTATTGTATTCACCTCCTTTATAATATCTTATGTACTTGATATTTTTCCTGAAACTGTTCTCAACCATAGCTTTAAAAACTTTAAAAATTCCAAAAAATTCTAATTTCTGTTTCATGAAATATATCCCGTAGAACCTAGAACAATCGTCAATAAAAGTAAGGAAATACCTGCAAGCATTAATTAATGTTGTGGGCATTGGTCCTGCCACATCACTATGTATCAAATCAAGTATAGAGGCAACCCTATGTGCCTTCCCAACTTTATACCTCTTCTTTGGATGCTTACCTACCAAGAAACTAGGACATACTCCATCGAAAGTTTGGATGAGAGGAAAACCTTCAACCATTTTATCATTGTGGAGTTACTGGAGATATTTAAAATTGAGATGCCCAAATCTCTCTTTCCATATCTTACTGGTGTTGTTAGCATGAGTCAATAGAGTTGTATGAGGAGAGACAGGAAAAAAATGTGAGAACTCATAAGCCTTAGTGGCATGATTAGGAATACCTTTCGCTATGAGCTTTCCAGTAGATTTTTATGTGATTTCAATTGAGCCAGAGTCGAATGTAAATCTCTTGGGAGAGCCTGTATGGGTCATCTGTTAAACAAACAACAAATTAGCTGCAAGGGAGGGCACATAGAGAACATTATTGAACTCACCATGCTGGATTTTAACTAAACCTTTTCCTGATGCTGAAATTTGGGAGTCATCTCCTACGTGAATGCTAGGGCCTTCTGATAGAGTAAGAGGGGAGAAAGATTCCTAGGAAGAAAACATGTGGTTGTATGCTCCAGAATCAATCAAGTAAGATTTCTACTGAGTAAGGCCCGCCTTCAAGGCATGTCATCTCTCATGATCTTCTGTCTGTGGTCCAACATCCAACAGTGTTACATAAAGGATATTTCGAATCATGTGGATATGATTCGAATCTACAGACTCAATCTGACTGCATGGCTAACTAGAAGTGTCTAAATCACTATCAGAGTTCACTAGATCAACTACAATTGTTTAATTCAATCTCTCAATCAATTATAATTAGTTAAACTAGTCTAACTAATGTGGTAGGTGAGAAGTAGGTGAGAATTGTTTGGGTACACAGGGTACTCCCAAAAGACCGAACACCTTGAGCAACCACTTCACACAATAGATCACAGATCAACACACCGATGTTTGTCACGTGGTTAAAACCCTCGAGAGGGAAACAGTCCATGGCCCTAGCCAAATAGCTACTTGGAGCAATTTATTATGAAAAAGAAAAAAAATTACATGAGCTTCTCATAATCGATCAACTAGCCAAAGACCCTCTATGCTCTTTAAATAGAGATCATAGACCAATCGGGTGTTAAGCCACGGATCAATGGTAGGTATGATCTAAGAGAAGTTGAACTGTCGGATCACTCTATGTCTAGAACATATCGTGATCGTAGGATTAGAATATTTACAAATGCATATTAATGCATACTAAAGAAACACACTTTTACCTAACAGATATATTACACAAGTTGATCTTAACTAACTCCTAAGTGTCTAAATATCCTAACATCCCCCCTTAAGAACAACTTGGGATAGGATTGAAGGATTTACAAAAGTGACACTATTAGGAGAAGGAAGGAGGCATTAGAGCCTATCCCCCCCTTAAGGACACATTCTTGAACTCCTAACATAGACCGAAGTTTAGAAAAATTCGCTTCTGTAAGAGACTTGGTGAAGATGTCTGCAACTTGATCATCTGTAGGGCAATAGAGCACTTCAATAACACGATCATGAACACGATTTTTGATGAAGTACATGTGTAGCTCAATGTGTTTGCTGCGCTGATGTAGAACTGGATCTTTGGCAAGCTTGATGGAACTTTGATTGTCGCACCAAAGTGGAGTAGGTTGCTTCTGCTCGAATCCAAACTCTGAAAGGATCTGTCGAAGCCATAAAGCTTCCTGACTGGCATTAACTGCGGCTCAATATTCTGCTTCTGCTGAAGAAAGAGCAAGAGCTTGTTGTTTCTTACAAGCCCAAGTGACAGGTCTGTTGGGCTCTGATCTATTAGTGTTAATCAGAACTTGAATTTAAAATCAATCCGGGTTTGTGAACTTCGAGACACATCCAAGTTTAGGACAGAGAAACTGAACTCAGTTGGAATTTAGCTAACTGAAAATGAATCTACTAACAGAAACTAAGATACTGCAGTTCACAGAGACAAAATCCTCTTACAAGGGTGATTTCATTGTTTCTTTTTAAGCATACAGTAGTTGATTTTGTGAAAGCATAAAATACTAAGGTAAAATTAATTAAACAACAAATTTTTAAACCCTAGGATCAAACTGCAAAATTCTACCAGCGCTGAAAGACAATTACTAATCAATTTCTCTTACAAGACAGTGTTCATGACTCGTAAATGTCTTTACCATTTCTCCATTGGATACTCAGCAACATATAATGAAGTAAATCTTAATTTAAACCTTCAACGCATTCAGTCTTTAACCATTAAATAAAACAGAGTTTATCCAATAATCGTTGGTGATATACAGCACAATGGAATTTATAATTTGAACCGTGAATGAAAGAAACAGAGCATCAAATAGAATCGATGAAGAGATTAACTAAACTTATGCTGCGATTTATAAACTAGAAACTACTAGAAAACACATACCAATGGCTTGATTTAATAGACTTGCACCAAAATGAAATCGCTGCAATCATCAAATCACTACACCGGAAATGTAAATGTGTGAGAGCTCAACGATGGGGGCCCTCCAAAGCCTTGCTCCACGCACAATGAAAGATTTACAGAACTAAAATTTGATATTCATTCACCAGAAAATCATTTACACAGAGATACCACGCAGATTGGAAGCACAAGTGTGTTCCTCTTCAAAATCGTGATAAAAACTTCATTGTCTTGCAATTGATTTATACAAATTCTAATTCAAACTGAAATTGCTATAAACTTGCATCTAATTTAATGCTAGAGCTAACGAAATCATCTTCAGGATCGTGGAGTTCCACAAAATCAGCATTGTTCCTTCTTTTGTGTTGAATGCAGAACGGGTGGCCACCTTTGACTCTGATTGGCTCGACATCTGCACAGGCCACTTCACCTGACTGTTGGATGTTCATCCATCTGTGGACATTAAGGATCCATTCTTGATCTTCCATTTCCCTCCTAACTGTCCTGCAATTACTCAACTTTGGAGGTAATATGGGAAGTCAGTACATCCCGTAGTCTAATTAAAAATCCTAGTTAAAATGCCTAAAAAAATCACAAAACTCAATTTATTAATAAGCAAATGACATTATACCTCTTTAACCATGGTTTATAGATGAACTTTAAAGCTTTCTACTCAGAATGGAGGTTTTATAAAGGAAATGAGGATTATATAAGAGGCAAAAAGGGGTCAAAAACAGTGCCCAACATCTCCCCCAAGAAGAAACTGTAGCATGTCCTCATGCCAAAAACTTTGACCCTGTTCAAAACCAAAATTTATTGCTGACTATCCTGCCTTTAGTCTTCAGTCTGTGATGAGGCATCTGTTGATGCCCGAGATGCATAGAGAATATTCAACCTTTCATACTTAGCCTTGTAAACTTTCCTTTGCTTGTACCATCTATAGGCTTGCTTAGTGATACGTGTTCTTTGAACCTTTAGCTTCCAATTAGCTTCCCTTAATTTCTCATTCTTTTGTTCAAGTTCTTTTAGCTCAAGTTTCAGTCTTTTGATCTCCTTACTGTTTTTGGAAGCTTTATTTTTCTTCATCTTTATTGGGAGCTGCTCAGAAGTTGCATCCTCACCCAATTCTCCATGCTCTCTCTCCTCTTCCATAGCCTGCTGTTCTGAGAAGAGAGATTTTGAATCTTTGGGCAATTCTTGTTTGAACTGCTTTTCTTTTTCTTTTTCCTGCTGGTCAAAGAAGAGGTTAATCTTCTTGGTTTGCCTGATTATCTCATCAGGATCTGAAATATCCTGTACTGTTTCAGCTGCTAAAACTTCTCTTGGACTCCCCAAGGTCTGTACATGTTCCTCATCCTCCAATGCTGATTGGCTCTGAACTTGCTTGTATTTTCTTGACTTTCTCTGATAAGTGGTGAAGAGCTGATCCTGTTTCTGATACTGTTTTTCTTTCTTCTTCACACTTCGAGTTTGGATCCTTCTCTGAGGCAGTTTTGGGCTTGTTGCCTCAGAGTTATCCTCCTCATCAGTTATTAGTAATACCTCTTTCTTTTTCTTTTTCCCCTGAGGCGGTTTTGAGCTTGTTGCCTCAGGGTAGGTTAGCATCAATAGTTCATCTTCCTTTGCATTTTCTTCAAGCAACTCTTCTTGATTTTCAAATTGATTATGAGCTAGGAATTCTGTCCAAGTCAGATTCTGCCTGTGTAATTCATACTGGATAATCATTTTAATAGGACTACAGTGCAAAAGACTAGTTACCTTATCCTTTGATCGCCCTTGGACAACTTTGGCCATTTTAGTCAGGCTCTGTAGCAGGAAGTATGGCATGTTGATTTCACATTCTCCTTTCAGATGTTGTAGCAACTTAATATGATAGAGGTAAATAATGCTAAACCTGCCTTCACATGTAACAAATTTCTGAATGATGTAAACTATCTCATCCCATGGATGGACTAGCCAACTTCTTGGTATACCCTTTTTCCAATTGACTGATCCTGCCCTAGACCTGCATAAAAATGGGATCCAGACCTTCTCTTTAAACTGTTTGGTTTTGAAGAACCTTTCACCCTGCTGTGGCAAACCAGTGACTTGAGCTAGAATGTCTTCTGACAGTCTAATTTGCAAGTTTCCTACTCTAGCTATTTCTCCATTGAAGGTCTCAGCAAAATCCATGCTAGCTTGCTCATTGTGCCCATTGAATTTCTCAAAGAAATTGATCCATTGTTTGTTTTCAAAGATCTCAAGGCATCTTTCATGAAGGTCAGCAGAATTAAATTCTTTTGGTTCTAATCTAGCTGACATTTCGATTTTTAAATTGAAAACTAGAGCCTTTCAACCTTTAGCTCTGTTTCTATCCTCCTTTGCCACAGTATTACTCTGAACTTGTGAAGTTTTTGCTGGTATAACACAGAGTATCTAGCAAAGGAAAAAGGGTTTAAGATTACCTCTTCTCTGGTGTAACCAATTTTTACTTCTTCCTGTACAATCTTCACAG